>VZRQ01009091.1:311966-383521 GCA_013397975.1 Machaerirhynchus nigripectus
TTCTCCAGAATCGTGAAAACAGCACTTGGATTTCCCTTCATCTTTTCTCTAAAGGTTAGAAACGAAACAGACTCAAGCCCCTCAGCCTCTCTCCATACACTGCATGCTCCAGCCCTTGATCAGTGCCATGGCCCTCCACTGGGCTGGCTTTAGAAAGTCTCCATCCTGGAGCACTCCAGATGGGACAAAATGCTGCAGATGCCATCTCACAAGTGCTGAATTGTGGTGAAGGACCACATCACTTTACGTGCTGTCTGTGCTGTTACTGATTCAGCCCAGTGTGGAGTTGGTCTTCATTTCTACAAGGATGCACTGCAGGCTGATGTGCAATGTGTTGTCAGCCAGGACCCCCCAGTCCTTTTCAGTAGAGGTGCTTTTCTTTCCAGTTGGTGCCTGCAGGTCTTGGCATTTGCTGTAGTTGAATTTCTTGGGGTTTCTGTCAGATCATGCCACATTTCACTGCCCTTATCTGCTGAATGTGTTATGTTCCACCTGAATCTTCCAGACATCTCTGTAGAAAATGGAAAATATGTTTTCTTTCTTTTTCATGGACTTTTTATGTTTCTATACTGTTTATTCTGTTTCCACTCCGGTCTTCTCTGCTTCTCTTTTGTTTTTTATTCTGATTAAATTTTACAGATCTTTAATCCGTGCACACTTTTTTAAAAAACTCTAACATCTTAATTGTGGACAGAAGCATCCAGCTGTGACTTTACCAGTGTAGGAGAGCAAAGAAATAACTCTGTGTGCTATAATGCTATTAAATATATCTGTATGATTGAGTAGTTTACCATAGTGGGTATTGTGGAGCTGGGTTTAATTACTGAATGATTGTGGTTACCAGATGCTTTTTAGGGTAATACCTACCTAATCACTTGTTCTTCATCCTCAGGTTATATAGTTGCATATTCCTGCTTATTGGAATATCTTGCATTTCTCCTTATTGAAAGGCATCTTGTTTCTTTCAGATGATTACTTCAATCTGTTTGTTTTCTATTCTAATCTGCTCATCCAGAGTGCTTGCATTTGGTCTAAGATTGGTGATGTCTTGGGATTTATTCATGACCTAGATAGATAAAGATGGAAATTGCACATAAAGGATTGCATATGCATAATGTATAGAAAGTAAAATTTTGAATAGCAGTGGGTCCACATTTTCCAAATGATTTCTTTTCTGTTTGGATTCAGTATAGCTTTCAAGTCAGTTTTGTATTCACCCTGACATAACCAAACTTTTTTTAAGAGAGTGACGTATATTACATACTTGTGAGAATATTTAGTTAGCACATATGACATCTGTTGTGCTCTGTCTACATGGTTTGCTGTCTTGCTGCTAATTTGACATGATTTAATCATGAGAGATCTGGGTTGGTTGTTTGGTTTTTTCCAGGCGTTGTTTGTTGATTTCTTGTTCAACTGTTCAGTTTAATTTTTTAATCTCAGTATTTTCTTGAGTGAAAGTCTAATACCAATCATATAAAGATCCTCCTCTCCTTCCCTCCATCTGCTTTAAGACTGAAGTTGACCTGTTCTAGTCTTGTATCTCTATGAGTTCTCAAAGATGACGAGTAGTGGCTTTGAGACTGAAGAATTAGAATAAGCCAAGCCATCACATCTCCAGTTGAAATACTGAGGAGATCTACCTCATGCAAATGTAGTGGAATTACCAGCAGTTGCTGAGATTTTGTCCAGTAGTCACGCGTCTTACATGAAAGTGCCATGGGCTCTTTGAATAATCACAGATGACTGATCCTTTATTTTAGATCCAGTTTGAAGCTACTGGAAGAGTCTGACTCATATTAACCGTAACTGTGACTGGGAAGAAGAAATTAATTCTCTTTGTGGTTAATTGATGTTGATGTGCCCATTAAAAATAAATACACATGAGTTTGGAAGAAGGTCTTCACGTGGCTTGAATATTGCATTTCTTTACATGTGGTCAGGCTATTAGAATAATTTAAACATTGTTTGGCGTAAATTTTTAAGCAAATGTGCACAGATATTAGCATAACCCTGTTTCTAAACAACCCCCTGCAACTCTGTGCTGCCAGTTCAATATTGTTTCAAGTATTGTGCCTTTATCTGCTGGAACATGCACTATCTACTAACTTGCTGAAAGTGTAAAAAAATCCTCAAAAATGTTTTCATTTGGTGAATCATTGTCAGACCGTGTCTAACTCCTGGAGTTTGTGGTAGTGTGGTATTTGGCCCTTTGAGCTCAGACTGCCGTTACGGGGGCAGAAAAATATGGATGAGTGAGAAATGGAAAGATGCTGGTAGGATGAGCCAGTGATTAAGCCATATGCATTATTTCATAGTTTCAAGGTGCTGGTACCCTTTGGAACTCTATGAATCACTGTGATCATAGAATAATTTGGGTTGCAAGGGACCTTTAAAGTCATCTTGCCTACCGTGTCCCCCGTCTCCACCATGGGCAGGAACATCTTCAACTAAATAATGTGGATCAAAGCCCTGTCCAGTGGACCTTTAATATTTCCAGCGATGGGGCAGCCACCACCTCTTTGGTGACCTGTACCGATGCTTCACCACCAGCATTGTAAAAAACTTCTTCCATGTATCTAATCTAGATTGACCTTCTTTTAGTTTAAAACTGTTACTCATTGTCTAATTATAACAGGCTCTACTAGAAAGTCTGTCTGCAGCTTCCTTACAGGCCCCCTTTGGATCCTGAAAGGCATCAGTGAGGTCTTTCTGGAGGTGGTTGGCTCAAAGTCAGCTTGGCTCAAAGTCAGCGGTGCTCTACTCAGACTGAAAAGGCAGTCCTACTACCTCAGTCATGAGCTGATGTCTTACAGAAATACGGAATGTTTTTTCACCTTGTATTTTGTGAATTGGCTTGTATTTTGGTTTTCTTGTGGTTTTCTCCTCCCTCTGTTTAGAAATATGGATTTTTTTTTGGAATGTTAGCCCACTCCATAGGTTAGCTTCTCATTGTACTAAGATGGAAACATTCTGAACTCGATCAGCTGAACAGTATTGCCAATATAGACTTCAAAATATTGTCTGTAGAAGTGGGAAGAATAAGGAGAAGGATAAATTCAAAGAGTTAGTAGGGAAGGGTCTGATTTTATTTGCATTTTCTCTTTTGACTTGAAGAATGTATTTAAATTACATTTTCAAGATTGTCTCTTAAATCTTGTCTGCTTTAAACTTGTGCTTGAACTACAAGTTGAAATTCTCATTTACTTTAGTCCAGCAGCTAGTTTTAAAGCAGCTTATGAAATATTAATGGGCACACAATGCCTTCAGCAGTGTAGTTTTCAGAAACAATGCTGCCAAGCTAATATTCAGTGTCACGTTTTTCCTTTCACCTCTTGGAAGTGGTATCAGAAAGGATTCTGGGAAGATTGACTGCATTGGCAGATAGAACCCATCTCATTAATCTGAATTTAAACCCTTGCTTGATAAGCTTAAATGTGATTCATAATTTTTTATCTTTCCCTTAAGAGGTTATTGAATACACAAGGTAAAATGAAAGACATAAAATGTTAATAAATCATTAATGTGTTCCCATTAGTATAGTACTTGATTTTAACCTAACTGGTTAATAGAAGTATAGACTAGTCTTCCTAAACCAGACAATTAGATTTTTTCCAAAATTAGCAACAGAAATTCTTCCATTCCTATGTTCATTTTGCAAAAAAAAAAAAATTGTCACTCTAGCAGGTGTCAGTTCTGTGTGCAAATACACAGTGTAAAAGAACTGATACAGTTTAAAGCCAATGTGCAAGTTGGATTTTTTTCCTCCAACTCTTGCAGGCTTTGGTTTTGCAGGTACCTGCCAGGTCTCGGCTTTTGGACTCATGAGTAACAGTTGATGACATCGAGGATGTGAGCTGTAAAAGACAGGGTCATTCCCCACCTGCCTTTTCATGCTACCATTTTCTTTTGGTCATTGTAAAGTAACCACTAAAGCTTGAAATCAGAATCTGACAAACCCCCCTCCTTTTAATTCATAAAACTAGGGAATGGTTTGGGTTGGAAGGGACCTTAAAGATTATCTAGTTCCAACCCCCCACCATGGGCAGGGATGTCATCCCCCAGATAAGATTTCTCAGAGCCTCATCCAGCCTTGAGCATTTGCAGGGATGGGGCATCGACTTCAGACGATGGAAGTTTTTCCCATTGGCCTCAGTAGATGCCAGTGTTTAGAGAAGGTGTTTTTAAAGGTAACAGTAATCAAAATTTAAAAATTAACAGAGTGACCAAGAGAGAGTCTGGTCGAGGTATTTCGCATTTTATATCCAAAACAAAACCATGGACAACTTAGATGGAAGCTATGTCTGTTTCCAGACTCAGTGGTGTGGGGCTCAATTTTATTCTTTGCAGTCTTCCTGATTTCAAAGCAGCTCTTTGCCTCTGGGTAATCAGGTATTGGGATATATGTTGGTAGGGTGGAGATAGTGAATCTTTCAGAAGGGAATCATTTGAGATGAAAAAAAAAAGAACATACTTAGAAGCAGCCAAGCAGTACTTCAAATTAACTTTTGTTTGCTTTTTATTTTTTTTCTTTGAAGAGGCAAAATGCTTATTTTTCAACGTCTTTGTTTATTTACAGGAGTTTACAGCATTAGAGATACTAAGTCCTTTTCAGAGTTTTGCAGTTCTTATTCAGTTTTCTCCTAATGAGAGAGAAAAAAAAGTGGTTTTATGTATTCAATAAAATTTGAAGTGGTAATGGATGTCTTGTAACTGAACAGGATTTTTTTTTAGCTAACTAAACCATTAAAAAAGGTATATAGTTGTATATATTTTTTTGTTTTATATAGTGACTCTGGTGTAGTATATAAAATGCAGTAGGAATATCAGAAAACAATAGCTATCCCTTAAGAAAACAGCACTGGAATTTTTCCTTTAGTTTTCCTTTTAAAATAAACATCAGAGTAGACTCAGCCCACATGAAAAATCCTGATGAATTTACAACTGTGTTCTGTAACATTTCATCATGTTTCAGACAAGGCCATGTGTTTCCACTGGTTTCATAAACAGAAAACTTTTGGCTTTGACAGTGTATTTGAATCTCCACACAAATAGTGTTCAGGTTCACTTTATGTTTTGGCACTAAAACTAATTCTAGGAGTACTACATATATAATAAAAAGTTAGCTTCTGCATTGTCTCAGCATTTTTAATTTCAAAACTGAATTTTTTGTGACAGTTCAGACACGGGGTTCATTAATGCACTTTTAGTGACTCTTAATGATAATGCAGTTTGTAAAGTTATTGTAAAGTGAAATTAGAGTAAATGTGACCTAACTTTGCAATTCTGCAAAATGTGTAACAAAGTGACTAGCAAATTAAGTGACTTCATCCATCTGTGAAATATTTCAAGGTCACACCTTTATTGGCTACAAGATTTCTAACTAAAAAGACAGAGGATGACAGTGCTTACAGTTTGATAATGTTTGCTTACTAAGCGTGAAATGAAATTTAACAGTGCAGCATGGCTATGTTTGTAAATTTATTGTGGTTGTTTAGACTTCTTGGAAAATGAAATGTCAAGCTATCACTCTTGGCTTCCAGAATGTGATCTTTAGGTCCAGTAGGAAAGTTCACTTTGTAAACTTTTCTTCTTTAAATCAGTGTGACATTAATTTTTTAGATCTATTTCTTAAGCAAAACGAAAGTCGTGGCATAACTGCATCTGAAGTTAGGATGTGGCAATACCAGTGCAGCTGGGAGCATCTGATGCAGCAGCTGCTCATTATCATAGTCCTTGCTGCCACCAGGCATCATGTTCAGCTCAGTGGTACAGTGTGTGAGGTTAAGCTCTTGTAAGATTTTGAGACTGACATCCTGTATCATAGCAGTGCAAAAATTGTGTCACCTACACCTGAATAAGTAGTGCGTGAAGTAATTTGCAGGAAAGACAACTCCAAGAGTAGAGATTAGGATGGTCAATTGTAAATACCTGAGACGCCTTTTTTTAAGGGATTGAACTCAGACCTAAGGGGATTTTTTTTTTTAAGGAGAAAGAAGAATTGCAAATTCCAAAATAGTTCATTAAAGAATCTTGTTAGTCAGTACCATGTGATACTCTGCAAAAAATGGTATAAAACCGGGGAGAATGCATGAGTGTGTCTACAGAATTGCTTTAGTCCTTCTGAGCAAAATGTTAGTGTTGAGTAATCCAAATATCAGTAATTAACAAATCAGTTTGTAAAATACACATCCTGTCTGAATTTGCATCTTTTAGAACTATAGATTGATTCTGAGCATCTAAAAGAGTGAAAAGGTTTCTTGGGATATCTGCAATAGTTACAAAACTCTGCGATAGTGAAGTTTTAGGTGTGTCAGTTTTGCAGACTGACTGATAATGATTTAACTGGTCTGGTGTAAAATTTCCTTAGTATTTTCTTTTATCATTTTGTTAGCGTTGGTGCAAGCTGAGGTCTCTGAGTATCTTGATCTCTTGAATCTTGAGCTAATTAATTACAAGCTCTGCCACTTCATGCGTGTGCTAGGAAATAAAGAATTTGCTTTTTGAGCAGTATATTCATTTCCTGTGGCTTTCATTATTAACAAAGAGGAATGCTATGTATTTATTGATATGCACATTTTTACTCAAGTAACCAAATACGTCATAAGGTACAAAAACTCCAGAAGTTGTGAATTGTCGCACCATAACCTGTAGACCAAGACAGAAGCAATGCCTGAAGGTATGGATCTGGCTGAAGAGCACAGGGCAGAGTGTGAGGATGAAAATGTGTGTTAAAAAGTGTGATAAAGTAGATGTGTTAGGGATGACTTCTTGAGAACAGCTTGAAAGCGTTTGTATGTACCGTTGATGAGGAGTGCCACAGGAGAGGAATGAAGTAAATCCTGGTGTACAAAGCATCACTAAAGAGAAGTTTGAAAAATCAGACTGTTTTCTGATTTCTGTTCTGAGTGTCACAGAATGTAAATTTCAAGTAATCTTTGGTTTGGGAACTATCGGCTTTCAAAGACAAGAAACCTCAATTATTCTGTTGCTTCTGAAATGTATGCTGAGGTCAAGGATCTCAGTTTTTACAAGTAAAATCAGAATTATTTGTTCTAGCCTCTATTATAACCCTGTAAAGAGAGCAACACTGAAGAAGTGATTACTTTATATTTAGTCCCACAATTTTATATGGCAAAGTTGTTATTATAAGAGTGAATTTATGACAGAAAATGTCAAACTTTATAGCAGAAGTAAATGAGATTCAGAAGGCCAGGATGTAATGCTTTTTTCCCTTTGGTTTGCCTCTTAACATTCAGACACAGGAATGCTGCTCTCATGGAGGATGGAGCAGACAATTTTGAAGTCTGTGCATTTGCTTTGTCTGTATTTCCTTTCTTAGCCTCTTAGAAGCAGCATTAAGCAGATTTTCTTTCTTTTTTTTCCCCTTTTTCTGTTCCCCTGGATGGAAAAAGGTGGGCTTGAACTAGGAAACAAATTACAAACTGAACAGCAGAACCTGTTCTGTGCCCTTGGACTGGGGACAGAGGGAGGTGAAACCTCATACATAAAGAGGTGTCAGCAGCTCTCATTTTCCAAACTGCTGTTTGGCATGAGAGAGATGAAGTACCACACTAATGTTCAATGGGCCTTGCTATTGAGAGTTGGTGGATGGAAACCTTGATCCTTCAGTGCTGTGGACATGTACTTGGGCCTCATTACTGTGAGGTTACATGTGAAGTTGTCCTTTTCGCCTTTCAAGTCTTTTTACTGTTCTCTTTGTACGCTTTGCAGTTTCAGATTGTGTAAGGACAACAGGAATTACTTAAACTGGATGTGGAGGGTATTGAGAGAGAAGGAGAAGGGTTAATCCATCTGTACAACTGGGTTCTTCATTGCCGTCAAGTCGGCCTGTGCCTCAAGGGCAGTGGACTCCAGATGGATGGTTTAATTTGCATATATATTTACATAGTCTTTTATTGTAAATTCATGTGATCATAATGAGGAATTTCTCTGTAATAGTCTTTTCTTGACAGTTAAGCAGAATTTTCTTCTTGTCAGAGCTCATCTGCAATAAAATCTTTCTATTTGTGTACTGTATCTTGACCCTGATAAAACATGGTGCTCAGGATACAACTCAGCTTTCTGGATGCCTGTGGTTTTTTTCCCAGAGGTGCTTCTCCATTGCTCCAGTTTCATAGTTGCTTCCAGATTTTTCATATTTTTCCCTTCAGATTTCTTTCCTTTTGCCCATCTTTTATTACTTCTAACTGCTCCTTCAGTTGATTAAACAAATTACAGAAGTTTCTTGCTGGAATAATTAGTTCATCAGAGAAATGCAAAATACATGACTGGTGGATGTTTTCAATAATGAAACATAACAAGATTTTTACTGCTCTTCACAACTAAATATTGGTAAGAGAAGAGGGGGATGCCCATTATTTTACTGCTGGGAAATAACAGATATTCCTCTGCACCAGAGAGTTGGTAAATCTAAACCTTTTTTACAGGATCACTGATACACAGAATTGATACTAGACAGCAGATGGACAGAGAGGAGGATTTGTATGAAATGGCATGTGGAGGTTTCTCCTCTCCTGTGCTCTCTGTCATGCTGGACTTCTGTGTTTTACAGTGAAACCTCTTCATGCCCTTGGAGGCAGGATGAGATAGTCTATAGGATAGATGTCTCCGTTTGTACTTAGAGCTCACTGCTCAGTGCATCAGTGGCCACAGATGGGGGGACAGATAGGGTGCATCTGTGGGAAGATGGGCAGGCTCCTTATCCACAACCCTTTTTGCTAATCTCCTGAGGTAAAAGAGAGTAAATTCATTTAATGTCACATAGCAAAAGGTCTCTTGCACAAACTCTTACATGTAAAGAGATACTGAATGATTGATTCTCCTGTGATTACCTTAAATCTCACACAACATAGTCACAGAGGTCTTCCACTGTCAATTAACTCTGAAATCCCACCTACTGCAGCCTTGTTGGATGGCAGGCTATAGCTCCTGTGGTCTGCAGCCTAAGAAAATATTTTGATGCTTTTGTGTAAGAACTTCATTTATTGTATTTTCTAGGTATTTTTGTTCTGGCCAGCTGTAATTTCATAAATTAATTATTCATTGTTTCCAGCGGTCTATGTGCATTTTAATTATCTATCGTTAGAGTTGAAATGTGCAGTTGTTGAAGAATCAAAAATTAGGGAAATAAAATGTTTTTTTTACTCAGTGAGGAGTAAAAACCATATCCATATTCCAAACCACTTCTTCATATGTATTTCAGAGTTGGTTTGAGATATCCTTTGTGCATAAAACAGGCACACTATGCAAAATCTTGGTAGTGTTCCCTCTAGCCATTTGCTACGTTTCTTTAGAAAATGAAAACACCTTTAATCCAGACTTTCCAAAGAAAGTGTGTTCTAGTTTTAGTGTTTTAAAATTTCAGTCTACTGCTTTAACCCTTAAGGGGTTTTACATATAGCTGGAATAGTGCTCTGCTTGGCTTTCCTTGTAGAATGATTATTGGTGTCACAAGACATTAAGAAAATTCAAACTTTTTTTGTACTTAATTTTACCTGATCAGTATATCCTTGGTGGTGGTAAAGTTAGCATTTGTTAATGCATATTTGTATATTCTAATTAGTCACTTACTTAAAGCCAAATAGACTTGAAAGACGAGAAAAAAATAGAATGCATGCAAACGGCTTTAGCTGAATTGAAGGGGGAAAAAAAAGTGTCTTTTCCCCTGAAGCATACATTCTGCATGAAATTCAACTTGACAAGTGACCCTTTCAGAGCAGCGCCACAAAGATTTCTCGGCATTCTCCACATATGAGAGGCAGCATTCTTGTATTGTACACACAAGCAGTCCCCCAGATCCCTCTAAATGAAAGTAGCCTCTTCCTCTCTCCTTTGTGTTATATTTTACCCTCATCCCTGTGTTGGCGTTCACATCTATGAGCACACATTTATGCGAGAAAATTTTGCAAAAAGCAAAACCACTGGGGATGTTAATACAGAATAACATATATGATAAAATACAATAAAGAACTCAAAGCATTGAAAAGGTGTGTGTGTTCACTTGTAAAAAAAAAAAGGAAAAAAGAGGGAAAAGAAAAAATATTTGGGAGTTAATTTAATGTACAACTAGGTGACGCAGAAGCTGAACTCCAGCTCTCAAGTCTTGCATTAATTTAGGAGCAGAAGACAAAAATGGTCTATGATTCTATGTGAGCAATGAATAACAAGAATGTATGACTTGTGAAACTGAATGTAATGCATTAAAATCAGAGCAAACTGATAATTTAACAGTGTATAACAAGTATCAGCTCTTAAAAATAACTGTAGTGGATCAGCAGTATTTTACCACCATCCAGTTCTCCTGCAGCAACATTCTAGAGATAGTGCACTGGTTATCCTGCATGTATATAAATTGTCAAATAGGTGAGATACACAGTGTAATATTTAGTATGTCCCATGCCTTCAATGCTCTTTTCAGATGTCTTTAGGAAGAGAACAAAACTTGTGTTCAGAATCTGGCTTGACAGGGGGGTTTCGGGTGGGGCAGTGGTACCTCAGGGGGTGATGGGCTGCTGCTAGGTACTCCTCACACACAGTAATGGCTTTGTACACAGAACTTCTTCTGTATATATGGACCATATGTTCTTACAGAGTTTAATAGATTGTAGATTACAGGCATTTTATAATTTTCAAATTGATAATCTCACATTTTACACCAGAATATTTAGGGCAAAGAGTGGGAAATTGCAGCCTTGATATGAGCAATTATCACATGGGAGCAAACATCACTTGAAAAATTAGAAGGTCAGGCAAGATGATGCTGTAAGGCAAATAAGGAGAATAGTTCCTTTGTTAATTATTGCTGGTCTTCAGAAACAATGACAGCAGATAATCAAAGACATCCCTCAGTTGAAAGAGAACCAGAGATGAAACAATCTGTTCTTCCCTTCTGAGGTTTGCTGTACCTTTATGCTTAGGGGTTTGAGAGAGCTGGGAAAAAAACTGTTTATTCAGCTAGCCTTCAAGAGCAGTTTATATTAATCCTAATTTTTGTATTGTCCATGTATAATTCTGTCAGTTTTTTCCACAAGAATAACCTGAAATAGGTAGATCTCTGGAACTGCCACTGTGTGCTCTCCTGCATGGTTGCCTCCCAGTGAGGGGCATTCCTTCCCCCAGCAGAAGACTTCTAGGGGCTGCCCAGAGAAGCAGAGGGAGATACAGGATGGTAGGAGGGTTCATCTGTTTAAAGTATTTTTCTTTTAACCTCTGAAACATACTGATGAACAGGGTGCAACATACCTGCCCCAAACTCTTAATATTTGGTGCCCGTTCCATTCTGTGTTTATGATACAATACATGAGAGAGTCTTGCTTCATACACAGGCTCTGGTTTCAAAGCATCATGTTTGCAAGTCCACTCAAATGGAAATACTTGTTAAATATTTACTACCTTAGTGGCTTATCCTTGGATACCAAGACGATTTTCCTACTGCTTTTCCCAATACTGGAAAAAGGGCTGTAGAAAATAAGTATGTCACTTGTGAAAGTTTACCTTGATAACTGCATAGCTAATTTTGTGCAAATAAAATGTTAAATGCAGATATTCTAGATGACGAGAAACCTAATCTTTGCTCTGGGTAGGGTATAAAGACAAGTTAAAGCTTAAATGCTGACATCTGTCTTCCAGAATATTATCTGTGGCTGAAAAAGCATTTATACTTCAGCTCAACTTTTTGAAAATGACTGTCCTATTTATATGTGTTTTATTATTGCTATGAAGTAATTTGCAGTAAGTCACTGACCTGAGACTGATCCAGTTTGATGGAGCTTCTCCTTAACTTACACAAATTAATTATCAGAATGGAGTATGCAAATATTGTCTAATCGGTGTCACTTGGCAAAATTTTTGTTAGGCAAATCATGCTGGAGACAGCATAACAAGCCTTGCTTCTTTTAAGGAGTTCCCTTGGAAATGGCAATAGAATGCCTGCTTTGATTGGAGTAGGCAGAAAGGATGAGCCAAACAGCTTCAGACATATTTACATTGCAACTTTCTGTTGTGGCATTAAAACACCGGGAATTAATTTTCCAAATTCTAGTTCAGAAACAGCTTCAGAATATAAACCAACACCTAATTTTATGGCCTCTGGGCGTAATTATCCTAATTTCTTTGTCATTAAAGATGAAACTCATTGTCATCTCTGATGTTTTGCATTTTAAAAATTTGAAAGCCAGTGTTTGTTTCTTTCTCTGCTTATCCTGTACAATCAATATGCCTTTCTGAAACTGCTGTATGCCTCCGTTAGTTTCTGCTTTTTTATTCCTTTTCAAGCAGAAGGTTGCAAGAACCATGTTAATTTTCATTAAGAAATGAGTTCTTCACAACAAGAAGCTGCCGAAGGGTGAATCCTGAGCAATGGGAAAGCAGCAGTTTAGCTGTTTATTAAGGTTTTCTTTTAACTACTGCGTTTATGAAACTGAGTTCTCTGTGTATACCTTTGAAAGTAGGACTATGATTAAATATTTACAGGTGTGGCATGAGGAGGTCTCCAGTATTTTCAGCAAACAGTAGCAGTGGCATGTAATGCACATGAAACAAAAGTTTTGTTCAGAAATCTTCCTGGTATAGTAAAGGACTTAATGCTCTGACTCATATTAGTATGTAACAACAATGTCCTCAGTTAAGGTATTTCCTTCTCTTTAAATTGCCCTGAATACCACAGTATTTCAGGTCAGAGAAAATCCAATCAAACCTTAGCTTGCTCTATATTTAAAAAAAAATAAGTAAAAATTCTGAAATTATGTGTCTCTGCTGTTTGCATTAATGTAAAAGGAAACGAGCGTATGATTTACATGGTGGCAGGACTCAGTTTGTGTGTTAGAAACTGCAGGCCTGCTTCCTCATCTTTAGCACAGGAGATGGAGCCAGGTCTTTGTAGAGAAGTAGTAGGTGGTGGGATAGAGTGAAGTGCAGCAGGGCTTGAACTCCCTCTGCTTATCTGAGGAGAGCTTGTGCTCCCCCTCAACCCCTTTACACTTTACACACAACATAGGAGGGAGCTGTTACCATGAGCACTGGCCAATAGTACCATTTAGTGCATTTTTTTCTGCTTTACTCTAGCAGTCATATAGCTATGGGATGCACCTCATGAGCTCGAGAGAGAAGGGGAAGTCCATTGCACAAGGTAATGATGGGCTTTCCAAAGCACAAAATTTGCCCAAACTTATATCAGGTCTCTCTAGAAAGTGGTCAGGCAGTTGGTGTGCTGCACCTGCTGCGTGTGGTGCGATTTGAGATAATTTGGTTGCTCCCTTATTTGCTCATTTGCTGTATTTGTCTTGTTATGGAAAGGAGCGAAGTCTCCCTGGGGCGTGGTGAGGACTGGGGAAGCTGCTTCTGCTGGAGCATGTTGAGCAACAGAGGAGCTGGAAAAGGTTGTATTTATTTAATAAAAGCCAAGTGTGTCTGCTTGATTCCAGTTTTCAGCTTTCATTTAGAAGACAGTTTAAAAGCAAGAAAGTTTTACATTTTCTCATTTTTAAAAAGCTTTGTCATTTTTAATTGAACTTAATAATTTAATTTCAAGGAGAAGTGATGGCTGTAAGACTTCTTGACTGTCTTGAATGTTTCTGACACCTACAAATACCTTTTGCACATCTGTCAGGGAGAGTCCTCAACAGGGGCAACAAACCAACATTTCTCTCTCTGAAAAGAGAGAGTGTTGCCTCTGCTGTAGGTTACGTCTTTGGTTTTCATGTTTCATGACGCTAATGTTTTTGCTGCTTGGTGGCAGAGCACAGAAGAGACGTGAATTGAAACCTTCAAAACATACAGTGATCCCTTCTAAAAGTCCATAGGTGAAGTTTTACTAGCATTTTTATTTTTGGTAACATGCCTGTAATGTTCCTTTAAGGTCTTTACCATTTTAAAGTTGAAAGCTGTGTGATAAAAACAGACTTCTAATGAAACACAACCTCCTTAT
This sequence comes from Machaerirhynchus nigripectus, assembly GCA_013397975.1. Lineage (NCBI taxonomy): Eukaryota > Metazoa > Chordata > Aves > Passeriformes > Dicruridae > Machaerirhynchus > Machaerirhynchus nigripectus. The sequence goes on from VZRQ01009091.1 coordinate 325,915, forward strand.
AGAAGTTTCACTAAAAATAGTTCTGGTGATGCCCCGGGGGTGTTCATCAGCTAGCGACAGCGGCTGCATTTTCACAGTGGGAAAGTAGGGCTGGTGAGGTCAAGGAGGATGAGTCTGTATTCCTGTGGGGAGCTTGGTAGGAGCATCCAGGGGATTTTGAGCTTTTATGCATAAAATGAGTGTGGGTTTGTGACAATATTGTTTTAAAATACCTGGAAAGCTGGAACAAGCCCAAAAGAATTCCACTTCCAGCTTTCAGTGTGTGTGTGTTTTAGGATCCTCAAATACCAGGTCTAGCTGACCTTTAGTTATAACTTTCACATGTTTCAAAACAAGAAAATTCCAGCTTAGTATTGATTAATCTCTGCATACTGCTTTTGAAACAGAGTTGGTAAGTTACAGTTCTGGTTTTTGCTTTACTTCTTCTTCTATGCTTTTGAAAACAGTGCCCTGGTTTCCTCTTTGCAAAATAATGACTCACTGAAATGTCTGCATCACCAGAAACTAATCCCTGCTCTGCATGCTCTTCCTTTTCCAGATGATGAACCTGTAAAATCTGTTTTACAGGAAGACTTTCTGACTTCCTTTTGCTCATAAGTGCAAAATAGTCTCTCTTGGGGGCCTGGATGCAAGTGACCATGTTCAGCACATAGTTTGAGGTGACTGCTTGATCCCTGACTTGTGCCAGCAGACAGGAGAGGTCCTGTTGGACTAGAGACCTCACTGGGCTTGCAGGAACATGATTACAATAAAAAACCCCTGACAGGTGTCAACATGATAGGATTCGAGCAGTCACTGCTTTTGTTTTTGTGCGGGAGGGAAACTTCATCAGAAACACGGATGAAATTCCAGCCTTATCTTAGGGAATGCATGTGGGTTTCAGGCACGCAGCAAGAGAAGAGAGCCAGCACCTTTTCAGGCTTTTTGCTTCTCTCACCCTGTGCAAAAGCTAATCTGCCGCACCTTAATTTTGAAGTTTTTTGAACTCTGCTGGGATTTGAAATGAGTACTGTCATAGTGTGCTTGTGATGTCGCTTCCTTTGTTTGCCTATTGCCATACACCCTGGCCAGCTCTGTAGGAGACCTGTCTGTGGAGTGCCTTTTAATGTTTAGATCTAGCAGTGATTAGAATACACTAGTGCCCGGTGGGTATATGTGTCATTTTTTAACAGCTGCCGAGCTTTCTCCCTGCTGCTCCAATTAACACATTCGGCACACAGTTGCCGGTGAGTGGGCTGTGTGTACGGATTAAACCACTTCGCTATTTATTCATCCGGCGTATGAGGTGCCAGAAATGGATTGGCGTGTTTCCTCTTCTTACAACAGATGAAATCAAATGCACTCCTGAGCCTGTGCCCGGGTAGATATAAGGGCAGCATTTAACTGGCAAATGGAAACCTGTTTTGCCTTGAGATATGGTTCAGTCCATTGACTAACATCTATCCCCGCCTCCCAGCCCCTCTTCAAATGATGGAGACACAGGATAGGGAGCTCTCAGTGCTGGGCTTCCCCTTGCTGGCAAGCAGGGCTCTTCAACTTTGTCCTCTGCTGCTTAATAACAGCTTGAAATTGTGAAATTCTCCTTTTTCTTCAATGCTTTCATCTTTTATTTGTTCTCAGGTTGAATTATTTCAGTCAGTAGATTTGATAAAGTGTGTCTGTGTGTGTGTATCCCTTTTTATTTTTAAAAGGGAAAGCAATATGCTTCCTAGTCACAGCTGAGATAAGGGAGGGGTTGTTTAATGGTACCGGAGCGGCTGGTGGGAGCCGCAGCTCTGCTCCGGTGCTTGCGGTTGATTCATGCTGGGACAGCTCTTTGTGAAGCAGAGGGCGAAGGGGGCTGCCGGCTGGGGCTGTGAGTGAGGAAGGAGATGGAGCGCTTCTTGGGCTTTGTCAAGCAGATAAGAAGATCGAGAAGAAGAAAAGGCAAAAAGTACCGGCCAGAGGAGGATTACCACGAGGGCTATGAGGATGTCTACTATTATGCCTCAGAACATTTTCGAAGTAAGTGTTTTGCATGACCTCATTTTCCTTTGGCTGTGATAAGTGTTACGTTCTTAAGATGTTTAAACATCCAATAATGCAAAAAATATTCCTCCCTTGCTAGAACCTGAGCCTTATGTATGTATTAAAAGTCAGTCCCTGTGAGGGCTTTTTCTGGCTCTGCTGCTGCTGAACAATACAAAGCATCTAAGTGGCACAGAAGCTCTCAAAGTAAAGAGGGTCTGTCTGCAGACCCTGGTGAGATTTCGGATGCAGTTAATCCAGTCTGACTGCTGGAAACCTTTTGTTAAAACACTGTGTTGAGAAGCGAGTAGGGTGGCGACAACCCTTGTAGAGTGCCTTCGGAAAGCTGTTTGGATATTTTTAAAGCGCTACAAATGCAGTGAGCACTCATTTGTAAGTTGAAGTTGATGATTGATGTTTGGTATTGAGGGAGAGTCAGTTTACTAAGTCTCAGCTGTGACCTGGTCTTTTCAGGAGTGAGTAAATTGAGTGTGCTGGTGCCTCGCTGCAGATACAGGACCACTCCTGGAGAATTAAGTGGGGGTTTTGTTTGCTGGCAGTCACGTGACAGCACTCAGCAGCTCTGCCAAAACCAAAATAAACCACCCGCTCAGAAGTCCCTGTGCGAACTGTGTGCTGGACCCTGCAGCTTCTTAGAGTTTGTCCGCTGTGCCTGTCAGGCTTCAGAGCTGCTGGTCTGCTGTGGTCTTCTGGAGGAAGGGATGTGCCCAGAGGTGCCCACAGGAAGGGTGGGAAGGAGGGAAGCCACGCTCAGCCCCTGCCTGGGGTCTTGTGCAGCACTGTCAGGGCGAGGTGGTGGCAGTAGAACCAGCCATGTGCAGAAATTGCCTGTTTCTGCTATTTTGGGACTGGTTTGGGACTTCTACAGTGAAGCTGTGCCTTGTTGAGCTGCTGAAGTTTGATGCACTTTTTTGTTGTTCTGTACCATGTGAGTCACTGTCAGTATCTTTTCACTCAATTTCCACTTTGCTGAAATAAATCATAAGAACCTTACATTTGTTTTAAGATAGAATGAGAAATGTGTTTATGCCTTACAGCACCAGAGAACTGCTATCTTGTGGAAAATTAGGAAACAAAAGAGTTGTTCTTACTGGCTTTCTCCCAGTGCACCATGCTTGCCTATCTCCAAAAGGCAAGTAATGTAGGGTGCTTGGTTGTTTACTGGGCTTCTTCTTGATACAATTTTGTTTGCTTTCAATTTTTAAGAAAATTTATCATGCTAATAATATTAAACTATATAATTTATCTATGTTGTTACAAGAGAGTTCTTGCAAGAAAAAGACCTATTTGGGGGACAATGCAGTTGTAATATGTAACATAGTGACATAAAGTCTGCTACACAAAATCTGCTACACAAGAACTAAAAATTTTAAATCTGTTTAGCACTTAAAAATTTGAAGGTGATATATATTAGTGAAAGCATGTAACTTTTCCTTGCTTTAATATGTAAATCAAAAGAACGTGTCAAAGCCGTATGTCAAAATATTTCCCTAGCTGATTATTGTTGTTGAAGGTCTTTTAAAGAAGAAAGCAAAGCCCCTCCAAAAACTGTCAAACGTAATAAGGATTTCTTGAATGATGATTAATAAATTATTAACTCTTAACTTAATGTATGGCACTAAGATTGAGCCAAATACCTAATAGGTTTTTCCTTTTACTAAGAAAATAAAAGAATAGTATGCACTTCAGCTTGTGGAGGTCATAAGTATTTCAGAGTGGATGAAATGTGTGTCAGATTTTGAAGTGGTGTTTACAACAGTGTTCAAGTACTCAGAATGAATTGAACTCAAAATAGCACACAGCCCTGTGGAGCCTGGATGCGCAGGGAGTTTGCTACTTCTCGCAGTTATTTAAACCAAACAGTCACAGGAGATTTGAGCCATGTGGTCTTTATAGAGATACCATCTCAAACACAATTCCTCTTCAAGTGCTTTTGTCTGGTCTTTCCATGTGCTTTATGTGTTGGTGTTTTGGTTGGATAGGTGTGGTAGTTACTTAAAGCAATGTGCGAAATCCGAAAAGATGCTGCTGGTGCTACTACAAATGCTCTCTTCAAATTGAATTGCATGTATTTGGGACAATGAGATGTTTCATATTGAATTTAATTATGGTCTGGTGTTACACTGTTTACAGTACAAATTTAGAGTAATTGCAGAGCTTTTAATAGCCATTCCTTCTGCAGTTGTTAGCTTAGAAGAATGTGTGCTTGCAGGGAAGATTATATTTATTGGTACGATTTTTAGAACATCAGAGCTAATGAAATCAAATGCCTATTGTTCATTCAAGTGAACAGAGCTGGAGCTTTTTTAAATTTAGTTTCTTTTCTCTACATTGTTAGGCAACCCTTCTCCATCATCATTTATGAGTTATATATCCAATTAGCCAGTACATTTGAAGATTGTCTGAGACAATCACTTTATGAGCTTGTTACTCTCTCTTTTCCTCCATCTGTAATATGACTTAGAGTGTTGTATGGGGGAGGCAGAATTAATGGAAAAATGCAGAAACTGCATTAGAATAACCACAGGATCAAACAAAGACAACGAAGTTAAAAACAGAATAGGCCTCTGGGAATCACAGGAGAAAGGTGACTTTAGTTTGTTCTCAGCCCAGCTTTGCCTGGATATTGGGATATTGTTGCTCCTGCTGTTCGGTATACCATTTTTAGTCCTCTGAAGCTTTGTCATGGAAGATCATATTAGCTGTGATGTTGGGACATAGCTGGATGAAGGGAATGTGCAATGCTGCCTAAAGCTCCCTGGGTAAAAAAAGATACCCCAGGTCCTGAGGCAGATGTCTTTTTTCTCGGACATTTCATCCACTTGTGTTCAGTTAATGGATAACCTTATTTTGACATGCAACACCAGCTCTTCTATCTTTCTGAAGTGTCTGTCCTGTGTAATGCTTGAAAAACTAAAGTAATAATTTTGGTATGCAAGTGCATACTGACATTAGTAGTGCAGTCATCATACTCATTTCAGTGAGACTTTGCAGTGCGAACATAGTGGGTGATGAAATTGCTACCCAGCCTACTCAGAGAAGTTGGTGCTTATTGTAGAAAACACTTTAAAAAGCATCATATTTATCTTGAGCAGCATTATGGCACTGCCATTCAACCTGTTCCTTATAATGAGGCTTTGCATGGAAAAGACACTTGTATTATTACAGAGGCTGTTTGCAAACCATCAGGAATGCTGTGTTGTAGCAGAACATCCTGGAATGCTCCCAAAAATTACATACGTCGTATTGCTGAAGTCAGGGTGTTGTGCCAAGACCTTTGAGTTGCAGCCTAGTCTTGAGTGGGAGTGTTGGGACCCAGCCCAACTTGGTCACCCCTGACCAAAACAAACACTTCTTCCTGCACCCTAAAATAGTTTAATCACTATGTCTTTATTTTTCAAGACACTTGGAAGGATTTGAGTTTCTTCCACCTGATTTTGGAACTTCACAGGTTTCATGAAACATGTGGGTTTTGAGGGTAAAGTCATCTTGTTAAATTTCATCTTATTTATGTTCCTTCTGTCATCCATCTCCTGAAAGATCTTTTTCTCTTACTGGTGGTTTTACTTCTTATGATGTTCTTCTCAACATGGTTCACAGCATAGTCTCTTGACATAAAGATATTACTTTCTGTGTAGATGCAATGACAATATTAAGTAATGATCCCAAAAAGCAATGTTTAAAGAATTCTGCTAGTAAATCCCCATTAACCTGAAAGGTCCTGTGATTTTAGCCTTGATCTTAAAAGGTTCCATTTGGTCACCAGGGTCCAATGAATAACTTTCTTCTATCCTTTGTCAAAGCCTAGTATATGTTGTGTAACAAGAGCATTGATATGTTAGACAAAGTAATCTGCCATGGTCTGCATCTGCAGTGAAGTCACGTATCATTTCCCTCTCTGATGCTGTTTATTAATTATTTCACAATTCTGGTGTGAGAATCATCTGGTTCCTCAGTTTAAGACCATCAACCTCTTCGAATTCATCCCCTAAATACATGTGATGATCTTTCCATTAATTTGCCCTTCTCCCTCCCTGTGTCATCACTGGAAAGTGAAGGTGTAAGGTATTTGACTCCTAGCCTAGCAAATAAGGTAAAAAAAGGAAAAACTGAAGATTTTATATGACTCAGAATTTAAAATGTCCTCTTTGTTGACTGAAATTTGGGAATGATTAATTAAAATTAGTATTGTATATATGATATGCTTCTTGGGATGGTGTCAGCAGAAGAACTCCTCTTGGGCATTATTCTCCAACACAGCTCAGTGTTGTGGTGCAGAAACTCTCGCACCATAGCTGCCAAAATGTTAGGAATAAATGTCTTTGCATTTCCTACCCGAGGTGGTTTTAAAGCTGTATTAAATAGATGAGACAAAACACCAAGGGGAGTGACATGCCTATGGTTTCTTAATGCTGTGGTCAGTAGCAACATCACTCTTGTCAAGATTTTCTCCATTTTGTAAATAGTTCTTGTTTGCAGCAATCTCATAGGTTTGATTGGGGTTGCAGAAGAGTTAGTGATTTTATGAGTCATGTGGTGACAAAGGAATTGAGTATCTCTAGCTCAAGTTGCAGAGATGTTAGTTGATATTAAGGGTGAAGAATGCAGGACAACTGCTTTTTATTTTACAGTGATTGCTACTTTGCAGTTTAACTGGATTTGCATGTTTGTGGGGGTTGTGCTTCACCTATCACAGATCTTGTCTTGTCAGTACAGTACAGTCTCAGCTTTCATGGAAACTAAGGGTAAAGTATTTGTTGAAGCCTACAAGAAAAATAGGCTTGGTAACCTGAGGAGAGAATGTGGCAGGCTTTGAAAACGTGATGAAAATAATATTTAAAAAAATAACTAAAATTTATTAAAACTTCTCATTTCCTTTGTCTTAATAACTGCTTCATGATTGTTGGAATCCAGAGATTTTCATTAATGGGCTGCAGTTCTTCAGTATTTCTGTTTTCCATAAGCCACTTCTTTCCTGAGATCTGGATAGCTCCAACAGCTTGAGTTCATCATGGGTGTGATACCCATGTCCAGACAGACTCTGTCATCACAGGGCTACCATCCAGTGTCAGTTCGCAAGCCAGCCAGGATGATAAAGGAAGCTGCTGTATTTTAGCTTTATTGCTGGGACAGGAAGTGTCAACTTTCTTATTAAGGGTTTTCTGAATGAAACAAAAGCGGTTGCAAGCGATGATGTCTCTGCTTCCACTGCTATAACTTCCCACGTGACAATTGCAATGTTTTCCATTTTGGATGAAATTCAGACAGGCATTAGATAAAGGTCTACCCTCATGCTGTTTCTCTTGCTTTTTTATCTTCTTCAACAAACATAGGTGTTGAAAACGGCTAAAAAACTGTTGGTCTTTTTCTAAACAATAGGTCATTGCATCTAGTGCAGTTTTATATTTCACGACAACCATCCTCTTGCAGAGAATCACTTGACTTCTATGTGCGTATTTTTGAGAGGATCCCATTTATCTACCGTCTTGCCCATCGTGGTTGTTAGTGAAAGTGTTCTTTCCCATGGAACCCAGGTGGAGGAGAAGAATTACATAGTATTTTCATTTTATAGACAAGCAAGCTAGTAGGAGTAGGTAATAAAAAGAAGACTGTTAGTTGCTCTTCAGCCTCCCATGGAATTATTTAGGTTTTCTAAGCGCATAAGAAATACGCAGATATTAAAATCTTCTCCTTTTCTGTTTTATATTAGTTAAAACATGTAAGTCTTGGGATGAGGCTTGTATTTGTGGATGTTTAGTCTGTTTGAAGGGTGGCTTAAGCTGCATTATGTTGTTTATATAATTCGAATATAATTAAATTAGTGTTGTTACTTGTGCCGCAGTAGTGTGATACCCAGCCACACAGCGTGTCAGTGAGGCACCTAAACCCGAGGCTGTGGGGTTCCCTGCAGGATTGGAGAAATGCATTTCTTCTTGCCAAGCAGGTGTCAGCTGGTTTTGGTGAAACATTTTCATTATACATGAAACAAGCCACAAAAACCGTGTTGGTGTTTTTTTTTTTAGTTTGTTTTTTTTTTCCAGTAAAACTGTGGTGCAACAGCCAGTTTTAAGTTTGTTAGTAATAGGATTGCTTTTTTAAATGACCCTTTGTGGCTCTTCTACAAGTGGCCCTTAGCCTCCTGGGGCTGCACAGAGCATAGATAGTAAAACATTGCTTTGGAGCTACTTGAGGGAAAGCAGCTTATTTATTTTAAGGCACTGAAATAATGAGACCTGAGTTATATAATTCTTTGCATGAAGTGTGAACACTCTCCCTGCTAGCAATTACAAGCATACAATTTCTGTGCTACTTTTCTTTCATTTACTTTCCAGTCCTATTCTTTACTGAATAATTAAAGACCCTGATTGTCCCTGCTCAAGAAATTTACTCATTCTAGGTCTTCCTCCTCTTCTAGTGGCTGCTGTTATAAGGTTGTACTTTGGTGTTTTAGAGAATTTGGCACCCTTTATACTTCAGTGTGTCTAGAATAGATGATGTTCATATTCAAACAAAGAAATTCAGAGAGATCTGGGCTTCTTACTTCTTGAAATGGTATGTAAGTCCTTGGTTTTAATCATGGCTTTGTCAGTTTACATCATGAACATGTAGTGATGTGATTATTTTTTCCCCTTGGATATTGTGACATGAATGAAATATCAGGTTTTATGAACGAAGATTAAAGAGAGAGGTATAAGCAACTACTGAGGTGTCAGTTTTAATATTGGCCTTCAGTTCCAATGGAAAACTTGAAACAATTAGTGGAACAAAGAAAGAAACAGTGTAAGTCCCTTGCTGACAAGATTATAAACATTTATTGAATGATTGCTGTGTTTTGTTAGCAGGGCATGACAGGAGCTGTAATTAATCATCATCATGAATATAAACACCTGTTTACCATAGTTACTATTTCTGTGAGACAAATGTGGTGCTACTCATCGTATGTACAGAAATTACTGGGCAACTTTATTTCATGTTTTTCAGCAGAAAAGCACAGGGATTGTGCTGTGCCTGGGTACAGGGGTCCATGATGACCACGCTGCTGATGACCCAGGCTGATGACCTTAATCCTACTGATTTTGTTCAGAGGGTTTTCTAGTTTCCTTCTGAAACCCAGGAAATGATACACATGAGACAGGAAATGTATCATATATGTACATAGGTATATAATGTATCATATTGTAATTATGATACACAATGTACAGGAAATCAGTATTCTGAGGACACGTAGTCCAGGTTTAAAAGGCAGCAGAACTAAGGGTGCTTCTTTTCTTCTTTTGGCCTCTCATTAAAGAGTCCTTAATGAAGGACCTGATCACTTTTGCTGTAGTGCTGGTGTGACAGAGGCTGCAGCAAATCCTGTCAGGGCTCATCCCTCGTTTTTCTCACTTGAGAGCATGAATTTGCAGATGTCTGGCACCAGTTGCTGTAGCCAAGGGAGGTTTGGTTTGTATATACAAAAATTACACAAGCCTCAGTAGTCTGAAAATCCAACCATAAGGCATCTCAGGCTGCAGCCTTTCAATTCTTGCATATCTTTCATGATAATCTCCCTGTACTCTGGTTCTGTGCCTGTGAAATGAGGTTAATGGTACCTCTCCTTCACAGATATGCTGTGAAAACAAATTGTATATATGCTGTGAAAATAATATGATATATAATATATAATATATAATAATATATATATGAATATATATGCTGTGAAATGGTTGCTAAGCTATCAAATGCTACAGTGATGAGCACCACAGAACTTGGGGTGAAATGAATGTCTGTCCACAGAGAAGGGCTTGAATAGTGGGTGGGAATTAAGGCATGGAATTACACTTTGAGCAATGAGGGGAAAGCAAGGTCTTAAATAACTTCCCAGCTAGTTAAAATAATTTCTTTTGGGCATTAAATGAAACGAGGTCTCATGCAAGAAGTAGATCAGGTAATTAAAGATTGTGTTGTAATGCATATGCAAAAGGAGGCCAAGTTGAGAAATTCTTAAATCTGGAACTTGCAGTTTGCTTTCTTAATGGTTTGTATGTGTGTGCACATGCATGTAGTAGAGAACATGGAGCCAGCAGTTCCCTGGGCTTTAGCATGCCATGGAAATTTCATAACAACATGTTCTGGATAATAATAATGGTGGTATTTGCTATAAATGAACCAAAATCTCCTTGAAGTTGAGTTGCAGAGGTAAATTTTGGCAAGTGGCCATAGGATCCGATCACACATGTATCACTTCAGTGCATTCTGTAGTAACAGCCCCTGTGCTGACACTGTGAAGGAACATTGTGGACAGCTGTAGAACAGAGGAGGGAGGAACCAGATTTATTTTTTGGCTGTCTCTGGGCACTTTGAACAGATGATGAGACACTTGAGGTGAATCATCTTTGGAAAGATTACCATGGGAAGGGCCAAACTTTGGAAAGCAGAAAGGAGAAAAGAGAGGTTTAAGACAGAGGGAAATACTGCTTGAATGAAACTGTGAAAAAGAAAGTGAAATCAAAAGATTAAAAGTACACAAATACCATGTGAAGTATTAACTCAGTAAATTGTTTTCAAGTCTGTTTGCAAATGCTTCCTTTGGGTGTGTTTAACAACCTTTGTGACTGCTCAGGTCTATGTTATTTTGATGACATTGTCCCTCTCCCAGAAGGGTAAAACTCCTCACTTAACAGTGCATGCTGTCACTATTCTGTCAGCTGGTAGCATCTCTATTAAAAGAGAAAAGGAAGTATTCACAGTGTATTACAGGTAAGTGCAGTAAAAAGTGAATGGTATGCAAATGTATTTTAAGTACAGAGAGACACTAGCTTTTTGCCCTTGGTTTCTGTATGTTGGAGTAGGAAATAATTTAAAGCCCTTGATGACTTGCTACCTGCATCCCGTTTGTAGGAGCCCAGTTGAGTTGTGTGGTCACCAAGGGATGAGTCACGGCAGTGGCTGCAGGCCGCGGTGCCAGCTGTAGGAGCACCGAATGCTCGGGAATCATAAGGGATGTTTGCCACACTGTCTGATAGGGATGTTGCATCTCACGGCCTAGTTTAGGGAAAATGAGATAATGCTTGTGAAGGAAAGTTGGGAGAGAGCCTGGATCTATGGCAAAGCACTGCCAGCAGCAGCAGCAGTGCTCAGGTCAGTTGTCAGTAAATCTAAATACGGCTGGTGGCATTTACAGTTTGGAAAGCAGGAACGCGGATTTTCCATTGCGTGGTGGTAGAATGTCACGTGGCTTGTCATGAAAATGCTACGCTCCCTTTCATTGCTAAAAGGAGATCAGAATGACTTCTGAAGTGAAGAAACCAAAGCTGTTCAGGCTGGTGGTTATAGCTGCCCATCAGTAATTAAATAGAGTGCAGCATGATGATGGAACTCTGAAATCCCTATTGAATTTAATGACATTTTGGTAGTCTCTGAAGTGCTCCCTCTGTAACTTGACCCGTATTTCACCTGGGCTTCACAGATTTGCAGAGGAGTTACACAGGCATACCCAGCATTTCTAAATCTGTTGCCATTCACTTCTGCCATGCAGGAAAAAAGAGAGAAATCTTCTGAAGCTTCGGTTCATTATAGTTTACCTATGTTTTTCTTGGTATACACTAAGCATCTCACAAAAGCAGAAGTGTATTTATGAATGTGGTAGGTTTTGAAAATGATCAGCTGCTCTCCCAATTGTCATGTGTGTCTTAGCTGGCTTCTTCAGGCGGGGAATACCCAGCCCTGTGCTACAGGAGAACAGAGAGGGAGAGGTTTGTCTGCTGGAAGAGCACAACCATCCCTTTAAAATGCTGCTGCTCCCAAGCATATCACAAGGGATGGAGAATGCACTGAACGTTTTTGTTTTGTAACTGGTACTTGATTTGTGTGCTGCAATTCAGCGCTTGTGTTTTGTTCCTTAGGTGGGTAGAAAATAGTTCTATTTCCAGTTCCTTTCCAGTTTCTTTGGGGTTTTTTGGTGGTTTTTTTTTTCCCTTCTAATAAACTTTGAACTCAGGCTCTTACAACAATACGAACGGCTGTGGATTTTATAGGGCAGATTCTGTCATGCAAATTGTTTCCACAGACTGAGCAAAACTGTTGAAGGCTGTTCTAGTTAAAGCCTAGAGTTTGTGGTCCTTTGTCTTGTACAGATAATTGAGCTTTTTACAGCCACATGTCCATTCACAGTAGGTTGTTTTCTTCCTTTGAGATAGTGAAAGAATTTTATGAGCTGTTGATTTAAGTCTCTTAAAAAAATGTTGCTCATGGCATAATTATTAAGGAGGTTACATCAGTGTGAGTAGAGGAGCAGGCCAAGGTAACATACTGCTCCATTGGATGAAAATAGCTTTAATGTATGGAAAATGCTAAAATCCTATGTCTTTCTGACAAAATTACAATTAAGACAGGTTTTAAAATTCTGTGAAAGCAGTTGATTGGAATGAATTCTTACACAGCTTCAATGTGTTGGCAGTCCATGTACTGGTAAAATGTTGGTGGATTTTTAGGTAAGGAAAATGTAGATTGAGCTCTTATTTTGTGATGAAATGTCTTTGAAGTCTTGGTGACTTGGGAAATATCTTATATGATTAATTAGTGGATGGTTAGCAGCAGCTTTTATGGCCTTAGTTTTATGTAAACTAGCACGAACTGATACAGGGATATGTACAAATAAGGAGAAAAATGTAACTTGATTTTGAGTAACCTACAGAAGGTGATTTAATAAACACTTATGATCATTCTTAATAACACTTATGATCATTAATAAACACTTCTGCTCATTTTAACTGCTTCTCTAAATAGTTAAAATTGTTCTTGAAATTACTTGTAGTATTTTCTTGGTCATGAGTTATATTTTTTAAATGCACAGCTAAATTAAACTTAAAAGAGACTCTGAGAAACAAGCAATATTTAAAAATCTGTAACAGTTCAAGAGGTGAATTTTCCTGACTTTTTAATTTGATTATTATACTGATTGAAAATGATCAGTGCTTCCTGGAAGATCACGGAATGGTTTATCTCTCTGTAGGCTTCTAAATTCAGCTTGTGGAATCCAGAAAATTTGTCCCGTTTTGAAGTCCAGTCTAATATAGTAACAAGGACCATGGTATGGAGAGAAGCTTTAGGTGATGATATCTAAATGAGAGAACACCCATTTTGGTGTTATATACAGCCCACCATGTACTACTTTGGCAGCTTTTTCTTTTTTTTTTTGATCCTCCCCCAACCCCCCTTCCCCTTTGCTGATGCATATAGTTCTTTAATTCTTCAGCTGCGCCCTGGGCAATTGAGTGACCCTGTTTTCCTGATTTGGGGTTTTTTTTCCAAAGTGGAAATTTTATGTATTTTCTGAATTACGTACGTGGAACCCCTTTCTCCTCACATATCCTGAAGTACTTGAAAAATAAAGTTAATGGCACACAGTAACTCCTAAATTTGCTGTCTAATAAAGATTTTTCTTGCAGTTTTGTCATAAAATCAAACCGTTATTGCAAAGGGGAGAAAGGCAAATCATCCCATCTGCAGTCATTTAAACCCTCAGGCAAGGAAGGCTTTCTTGTCATATTCAGACAGGAAAGGGTGGGTTCAGAGGTGTGTGTCTTACTAACACAAAATGGAAAATGCCTGCTCCTGGTCTACAGTACATGGTTTACTTCTAAAAAGCATAAGTTACTTATATTCTGGCTGCCAGCTGCTCTTTCTGCTTGCTTATTTATTTAAACAGACTAGTGTGTGCTGCTCAGCAAGCCAGGGGAATGGTCAGTTGTTAAATGTGACAGCATAGTCTAGAGCTCAAGATGAATGTGTCGTGGCTGTAGTCTTGACCCAAGGCCACTGGGGATGCCTTAACTTAAGGCTAGGTCAAAAAAAATATAAATAGGAAGCTGTCTGGGAAAGAAACAGAGGAAGAGAAGTTCAAATAGCCTTTGCATCTGCAAATTCAGCTGTTTTAGTCAGAGGTTCTGGTCTTGGGTTTTAATGTGGTTTTCTGTGCATCTTAAAATGCATGGGGAGATTTATTTGTTTGTTTATAGCTGCTGCATGGAAAACAAAGCTCTCAAAAATCTGTCTGCAGTAATTGCACTTTTCCTGCTTGGTGTTTATTTTATCAAGCGGATTTGCAGAGCTGACAGTGGGAGGTTTTTTTTGAGGTTTTGTATTGTCTCAGCTGTGCCTTGCTGTAGGCCAACCAAAGGTTTGATCCTGCAGGTGCCAGGCATGTAACTCCATTAGTGTGAGTGGTCCCATTGGTACAGGTTCGATACAAGCCTGTAGCTGGGAGCCTGAAAGAAAATGGTGTGTGTGGGTAGAACAAAATAGTAATTCTAACAGTTTCTTTCCAGTGTTTGTTGTCTGTATTGTGTTTCTATACTCTGTACCCATTTCTGGCAGGGATAAAGCATCTTTTGACTGAGAGATCAGTATTGTATCTCTGTATTGTTTCCTCTAAGATAATTTGTAAGCATGGTGGTTCTATTTCATTTTGGTTCTCAAGAAAATTGCTCAGACTTCAAAAACAAAGACAGTTGATTAGTTCTACATTATTTCATTTCTGTGCATTATTTCAACCTTGTTCATTAAAGCTGAAGAGGAAAACGTGGTTTTGAAGGACCACTGTTGACAGGAACCACTAGCCTGGAGCACAGAATTCAATAATCATTGATTAATACACTTTATTGCTGATATCTTTTCTTTGGAAAAGCCAGTTATTCTTGCCAATATCTTTTATACGTGAGCCTTCGCTTAGAATTTAAAATTGTAACCTGGAATAATATTAACACTTTAAACTGTATAATGCTTGCCGGAGGGCAGGAGGTGGGAAAAAAAGGAAAAGAAAGACAGAAAGTGAGACTTACTTGATGCTTACTTGATGCTGACCCTGAAATGCTGTTCCACTGGAGCAAAACCTTAAGTAGATAGATGTATTGTAGTAAATATTAATTGTGTTAAATTGCCTGCCAAGTACAGTGTTTTTTTATTTATTTCATTTTTATTCACTCTGAGTGGAAAATGGGTTTATGTGGAGTTTTAGAGAAGACCTGACTGCTGCTCTTTACTGTATGAAAGCCAGTTGCTATTACAGAACCCAAGCAAATGGAGGTGTGCTCCCTTTGGTAGGGAGGACAGTGGGGATGCTGTAGTTGTAGACTTGAATTTTGGACAGGAGCTGAGCACATCTGTGTGTGCATGTAGAAAATGCACGTGGGGTGGGTAAGTGACAGCTTGAGGTTCTTTGGCTGGATATGAAAGATGGGAAATGTCAAAAGATGAGCTGTGTGTTTATATTGATCTCTTTGCTTAGAGCAAAGTGTTTGTTTCTTCAGATGTGTGAAAAGAAGGACCCGAAGAACTTGAAGCAAAGCAAACCTCTGAAGTGCAGTCACTGTAGAATAAATCATTTACGTCTGGAACTTAGAGTTGCAGCAGGAAATGAAAGGTACAAAGCTTTTGTCTCTGTGTCTGCAGTTAGACTTAAGTCTAATGCAGAACTGAGCGAGTGCCCTTGCTGTGTGAGAGTCCTCTTGGTGTCTGTGGGGCAGGGGAAACAGGCATGGCTACTCCTTCTGAGCTTCTCCTGGGAAAGCAACCATTAGGGGGAAAAACCCTTGATGAAATTTCAACTCAGATATCTGTGTGTGTGTGTGTGTGTGTGTATGTGTGTGTGTTTCAGGAATCATGACTTTTGATTTCTGAGTGACTTTTTCGCTTTTCTGAACTTACTTCAAGAGCAGCATGTACAAAATCCCCTTATGCTGCTGCTTAAGTGTAGATAAGCCACACTTCTACTCAGTGAGCCTGTTCGAATTGTGGAGGGGGAAAAATGAGCAACCTCCCTAAGACGCAAAGTTCCTGTATCCTCAGGAGTTCAAACATCTTCAAAACCACTTCAAACATATTTGGATTGTTATCTGTAAATTATTTTCCTGGCTCTGTATTTTTGCCATAGGAAAATAAGAAAGTAAATACTTATTTGACATGAAGACATTTTTCTGTGTTCTGTGTGTTGGGGATGTCTCCCTCTCAGGGTTGTCCCCAGGCTGTCTGGCTGTCCCCTGGGGTTTATACTTCTATGCTGCTCAGGATCTGATGGACAGCACTTAGCATGTGGGGACACCAGCAATTTCTTTTACTGATGTTTTCTAATTGCTAATAAACTGTGGGGCAAATCTTACCCTGTCATTTCTTGAAGAATGATTGAAATGTAGGAGAAAATTTGTGGGGGATTTTTTTCTCCTTTTTTTTGGTCATCTTTCTTTTTACCTTACTGGCAGTCCCTATAGTTCTGTTTCAGGTGGGAGCAGAGGTACTGGGTGAGGAGGTGCCAGAGACAGGACAGTGTCCATGTCCATTTCATAGAATCAGTAAGGCTGGAAAAGACCTCTAAGATAATCGAGTCCAACTGTTAACCTAACACTGCCGAGCTCACCAGTAAACCAAGGGCCACATCCAGATGGTTTTCCAAAAACTTCCAGGGATTGTGATTTCACTTCTTCCTTGGGCAGCTTGTTCCAATGCTTCACAATTTCAGTGAAGAAACATTTTCTAATACCTCATTTGAATGTTGTCTATGCTCATCTCTGCTCCATAGCAGGCAAAAGTACTTTTTTCCTAGACATACCTCTAGCACCAAGTCTGGCCTCAGTCCACCTTCTCCTTGGGTACATCGTATACAGTCCTACTGAAGACAAAATAATATATATATGAGCTTCAGTTTATCTTGACATGCTGATGAATGTGAAGGCTAAGAACAGTTTTGTCTAAAGAGGATTTTATTAAACATGCAAATGGAAAGAAATAGATGGGCTTTTTACCCGCTCTGTGTATTGTTTTCTGTACAGAACAGTGTGTGTCAATCTCAACATTGTGAGTCTCCTCTGGGAAAAGGGTTTGTGACTTTTGGATAACCTTTAACTCTAGAAGCCATTCAGAGATGCAGAGTTACACAATTATTTTGAAATGTCAGCCTGTCTACAACTTGTTTTTCAAGTATTCTAAGACTAAAGCTGCCTAAAAATATTGCGTCAGTGTTTCTGTGTTGTAAAAGTTGTTTTTACTAAGCCACCTTTGGGACCACCACTATTGTAAAGTATTGAAGACTTGTTTTCACTTCCTCACTTTATTTAATTTGAAACCAATCTCAAAAAATGTGAGGGAATGAGATTTATTTCTACAAAAACTAAACTGACTGGCCCACATACACCCTCAAGCAAGCCTGATGAATGGTATAAATTAAATACCATGTTTAGAGCAGTGGTGTATCAGACAGGAACAGTATTCAGTTAGAAGGCCAGAGCTTCCTTCTGATATGTCAGCCGCCTCCTCTGTTTGTCTATTAAGGGACTGTGTGGGACCTGCTGAGTTTTTTTCCAGTTTCAGCGCTGGCGTTAAGCTGATCTGTTGTGGTTCAGGTCAGGTGGTTACTTGGGCTTGTGGGGCTTCCTGGTGTTGCTCACCAAGTGTAGGCTGAAGGCTGCATCCCAGCCCTCGTCTCCTCTCCTGAAAGCCCTGGTAGTAGGTGGACACCACTGATGCAGCAGCTCCTGTTTTTAGCTTTTTTTGGGCCAAATCAGATCCCACACTTACCTATCTTGCTTCTTGCAAAGCATTTAAGACATTTATAGGAAAAATGAAGTCTTTCTGAAAACACTGAGGAAGAAAGCAAAAAATATTTAATTTTTCTTGTCAGCAAGATGTATTTACTCTTTCCTTACGGTCATAAAATGCTCGTGGTGGTGGGTTTTTTCTCGTCTAATGAATACTGGCTAGATATTGACTGTTTGTATGATCTTTTTTTTTTCCCAGAGACACGTTTTGAATTAATGGAAACAAAAATACTTTGCAATTATTAAACTTTCACCGTAGGTGTATTTGGTGTTTTGATGTACAACCTTTTCCTGTACTGACTGATTGCCTAGCCTGAATATTTTATTTTCCTCTGCATGTATTTTTTCCCAAGTAAAAATTCTCTCTATGTGAGAAATACTTATTTATGTATTTATATGTGTATGAAATATATAAAATACATAAAATTTGAATTGTCTTTCTGAGCAATCTTCATGCTTTTGACTTTGAAAATGGCTGGGCATACTGAATGAAATTAAGTGTAGGTTCAGTGACTGCAAAGACACTATTTTTGAAAATTGAATGTCAGGCTATGTAGGGAATACCAAAAATATGTAAATCAGCTGAGCAGGGAATGACTCCATGAGTTGTGGGGAAACTAGACTGGGGGTGTATGGATTAAGTGAAGTGTATTTAGATGTCCTAAATAATTGTTTCCAAGCAACTAATGCCAACTGTTGAAAGTAAAGTTAATTTGCTAATGGGAATATTGGACCATTTGAAATGCCATTTCAAGCACCAAGTTCATTTTAGAGATTTAATAATTAATCAAAGTGACTGTAATAAATATCAGTGAATGTATCCATGTGTTGCTCTCATACCTCTCTCTCAACATGAGTTTTCAGGCTCTTAATGATTAACACAGTGGGATCTGTAATGTAGTAGTAATGCTGGTGCTCTGGAAGGCACAGTACCTCTTGAACATTTTTACTGTAAATTCTTCAGCTTGGACTTTGTTACAAGCAGTGGATATAAGGAGTGCTTTAGATAGGTTAACCCATACCCACATCTTGCTTAGGGGTTGCTTTTCTTCTTTTCAGAATTGAACCCGAAGATACAGGGCAGGGTCTTCAGCTCCCACTGTCACTCCCCCGTGGCTTCCCTGTGCTGCTCTACTGGAATAGCAGATGTTTCAAGGAAGATGCCAGGGTTGCAGAGAGGTGCATTTAGCACAGGGAGATTAGCTCATAGAATTTGCCTTGCTGGTTTCTGTGTATTTCTTGTGTCTAGTTGCACATTTAACTATTCATGAGGTCGTTCAAGGTGTGCTTGTGCTGTGAAGGAGCATTAAAATGATAGAATGTCTCATTTTACACACCTGTTCAAGTGTGCATGGATCGTTCAAGCCATCAGACATGGTAATGCAAGAAATCTGCAATAGCAGCTATGTGTGATACAAATATACTGAAATTACAACTTGTAGCATGTTTTTCCACGATTGTGGTCATGGAAGAGCAGCAAATCTTTTGCACTAGCAGAGGTCTCTCTGTGGTTGTGTGCTGTTGTTGGTAGTCCTGTACTGCAGTGGATTACTCTGTGTGTGGCTGTACAAATGCACACACTTGAGACAGTTCAAGAAAAGCCTTCCGGCCTTCTGGGAACAAAGAAATCACTCAGTTCCTAAAAATCCACTTACATGCATAACAGCGTGCTTGCTGTCTAGAGTGGCTTGCAGTGCTCTCTAGAGCAGCACTGTATCACTGAACACTTACTTCAGCTTCTTCATAATAACCCTGTTTTTGAGAGAGGCACATGCTTGATGCACTATAATAAAGAAGTCGTGTTAGTAGTGAATACTTGTGTAGTGTAGTTGCCTTATAATCATGGGGTAGACAGGTCAGAAAGGACTCTGGAACATAAGGTTTGTTACTGGGCTCTCCAAAACCTTGTGGCTCAAGCTGGTGCTTGAGGGAAGGTGCTCTGGGCACCGGGGATGCTGTGTTGAGAGGGTCCGGGTCATAATGGTCTAAAGAGGGCTCCTAGAGCTCCCAGTCAGTAGACAGCATTGGTTCCTTGAGGACGCGAGTCACTCAAGGTAAGCTGCCAGGCTGTGTTCATTTGTTATTTCCCATAGCTTCTCTTGTGAGAGATGACAGTCGCATTGCACAGCTTAAAAAGTCTGGGGGGAAAAAAGAGAGGCTGTAGTTCTAAATGATCAAACATATCAGAAGTCCAGCATCAAAAAAGACAATGGCCTTGAAAAGGCATATTATAAGGCAGTAGGATCTGTGGGGGCTGTGTGATTATTTCAGAGCTACATTTTGATCTCTCAGAATCTGTATGCTTTTTTAGAAACATCATTGCCCATAACCTTATATTAATAGTGTACAAAAATATTTGCAACATAAATGTTGATGGAAAGTTGGCCTGAATAAGAGGCCTTTGAAGTAAGTAAGAGATACGGCATTTGCTTCTGGAAAGATTGTAGTTAATCCAGGTAGTCAACATACTGAAGTAATGAAAGAGTTCCTTTTACTATACAGCTGCCTGCATCCTGGTACACCATGAGTTTTATTCGTAACATTGTTCTCCCAGAGCTTCAGAAAGTTGGTAATTAAAACTAATAAGGTTGGAGATTACTTTGTATTTTTTATTAGATGTAATTCAAATATGGAGACATTTTTTATCCTGGCTGTAACACTGAGCTCCCACCACTTCCCCCTTCTGGGGGAGCTGGTGACTGCATTCAACATGGGCTGATCACCTGCTGGTGAAAATGTGGTGTGTATGGACCAGGCAAGCCAACAAGCAGGCTTTGCCCGAGAGGCTCCTGGAGAAGGGGGCAGCTGGGGCAGAGCACCTGGTTGGATGTATCCTGATGGTGAGCCATAGGTTCCAGTATCACTGGGCTGCTGGAATGCATGGCAGGACTGCAACAGTAAGCCCATCATGAAGGAATGTTTCAGGGCCCAAACGTAAGGATAACCAACTCTTAAAGCTAAAGAGAAACACCTCCAAAGCAAAGCAAAAGATTGGGATTTCCATTCGGATGCAGTAAAGTAAGAGTTCTTTCCCTTGTGTTCTCTGTGGTCTTAGTGTTCGGCTCTTAGATGTGCTGAGTCATAGTGATGGACACTGTAACAGGTTCACAGACATCAAAGCTTTTGTTGGCAGTGAGGTGATCTTGCTAGATGGAATGGGAATTTTCAGTGTTTCTTCAACACTAATTTAAGTAAAATTATCTAATAAAAGAGTAAGAACCAGGAGTTTGTGGGGTGTGTAGTATCTCTAATTAAAAGCAAATTCTGAAGATGTTTATTAAAATGCAGACACTGGGGGGGGTGATTGTAATGTCAGTGGGCAAGAATTCATAGAGTGCAGTAGAGGCAGTTGTGTGCTACAAAACTGAACTGTTTTATCAATAAAACAGTTCTGTCACTGGAGGCTTTGAAAGCATTTTGTGGCTACTGGAAATGTTTTTCTTTGTTTACTGGAAAATGTCTCAACTCTGGATGTAATGAAGTACATTAAAGAAGGATGCAATTAAATGTTTCAATGTGCCTGTTTAAAAAACCTAAAATGGAAATTGCAGTGACTTTTTTTAAAGGCTTACTCTGCTAGAATTTCCCATAATGCAAAGATGCTCAAAACATTTTTCTTTTGCTCTGCTGAAATTTGGCAATAACGTCCATGTTTGTAAATATTTTCATCTTTGTACAAGATGATCAGAGTAGTAAAACAGGGATTAAAATATTGAAGATGATTGTTTTCTTTTTCTGTTTTCACTCATAGTATTTACTTTATATGGTTTTCTTTTAGAACCACTTCCTTAGTTGTCCCTGTTTTTATCAACCTTTCCTGTAAAATTACGAGAGAGTTCAAAATACTGTGAAAATTGACATAAAAAGGAAGTTCCATCCGCTACAGCAGATAGAGCAGGGCAGGGTGAGCTTGGGTCTGTTTGCTCTCATCCATGCAGCTGTACCCTGGGTTTCCCCTGAAGTCTGACCCTTTCCTGTTAGTTTTCCTTCTTATATAAATAATTGTATAAATTGCATATATCTAGATATTATTAACATGCACATATGTAAAATAGGTAAGAAATACAAATACATCAGAAGGCAGCATGTCCCCTTCCTCCCCGTGAGGAGAGGGAGCAGGCAGAGCTGAAGCAGTGCCAGCTGCGTGCCCAGGCCCCGGGAAGCACAGCCATGCGTTCCACTGGAGCGTGACGCATCACCAAGGCATTGCTTGAGCCTTGACTGCCAGGCGTGACAGGAGTTTTGCCCCAAGAGCATGTCAGAGTGCCTTGAAAGACTCTTATGTCAGGAAATCCTCTGGGATTAATTTCATTTCCCCAGAGCGTTTTTCCTTTCAGTCACCTTCATCCCTACTCCCCAAATTTCAGATACAGGAACTGAGAGGGGAGATGAGCCACCAGAGCTGATTAAGCTACAGGAGAGCATTGTATTAACCAGTGCTCTAGAAAAAGCTTCCTCCCCACAGCACATGGGAGCTGCCCCAGTTCCACGGGGTAATGTTCTGCATTTGCCAGGTCAAACTGTGCAGTAAACCTACGAACCAAAGTAAATTCCCATCCCACTCTCCTTCTCTACTGAATTTAAGACACCGATAAACATCCTTTTTGTCCTCTTCTCCATAAAGATCTTCCTAAATGTTTACCTGATTTCATTCTAGCCCTGTTGAGTAGCAGTTTCAGAAATGATCCAAAGGGGAAAGATGCTTCCAGAAGTTGTTGTTCCCTTGTGCTATATGTTTCTGGAACCATAGCTGCTGCCTAGAACTACGTTTATGGGGGAGGAATCTGTGCCTGTCCCCCTAAGTAAGCAGTGTGGACATGAGATGGATATATATAAATACAATGTAAGTATGTAAATATGAAACTAATTTTCATATCTCTGGACAGCTAAAATAGTTTTCCAAGTACTCCCCATAAAAGTTAGAAGCTGTGTTACTGTCTTTGCTCTCAGTATTTTACCTCAGGTGTGTATCCCAGAGCTGGCCTCATAGCAGTCGATGAGCTGTTCTGCAGGTTGTAGATAGAAGTCTGTTTTGGAGAACCAGTTCTTGATAAAATACACGTTTTTTAGTAATGAAGGTAGGAATAGTAGCACTGAAGTTGTGTGATTGCTTGTAAAATGGAAATGTGGGTAGTAGAGACTAACACAGATAAATTCCTCTGTGGCTACAGCCGGAAGATTACTTGTTGGTTTTTGTTTGCGTTTCCCCACACTGTAGTCTTTGGATGCCACAGCTGCTAACACCCTCATTCGCTTATATTTAGAAGAAAGGAGTTCCCTCTTGAACATCCTTCTTCCCCTCAGTTTTATTTTACTTGACCTACTTTTCAGTGCTTTCCCCATCATTGACAAACATCCTCCCTAACTGTCAACCTGTGAGAAACAGCTAAATGACAGTGATCACCCCTCAAGACAGTGCATAGCTGGGTATTGCAAAAAGTACATCCCAGTAGTTCTTGTTGACTGCAGGGTACTCCCTAATGAGTTGCAGTAGTTTCCTCTAGGTTGGTTTTAACAGCAACACCCACAAAGGAGATCACTATAGTTATCTTCAGGTAGAGGAACAGTCCCTAAGCTGTGCACTCAGCTCTGCTGACATTGAAGATGAGTCTCTAAGGGGAAAAGGTGAGAAAAGTATCTGCTGAAATTATGGTAATTTTTTTTTTTGGGAAGTATTATAAGCCGGCACTTTGACAAGGTGTTGTGAGAAAAAACTCAAAGCTGTGTACTCCAAATCAAAAGAAAATTTGACATTTTGAGTTGACACTGAGTATCAGAGCAAACGGTATTGTGATGTAGACACAAATGTCCAAGGATTTTCTAGATATATTTTGGAAAGAAATTTACTGTGCATGTAGCTCCCAGTGTGGCAGCAGGCCTGTAAATGGGGCTGGATCCTTTGCCTGGTTGAATCTTGCATGGTTAGTGTAGGTGAGCTTCTTAAACAGAGCACTCATCTAGCCTGTTGAAATGACCTTCATACTCCCAGTTATACGTGGGACCCGAGCTGTTTGGGCCATCACATACTTGGTTAGCCAAATGGTGGACTGGTATGTGCTTGAAATCAGGAGATTTTGGAATAGAAGATCCCCAAAGTAAAGT
The DNA here is from genome assembly GCA_013397975.1 of Machaerirhynchus nigripectus. Classification (NCBI taxonomy): domain Eukaryota; kingdom Metazoa; phylum Chordata; class Aves; order Passeriformes; family Dicruridae; genus Machaerirhynchus; species Machaerirhynchus nigripectus. The sequence goes on from VZRQ01009091.1 coordinate 349,614, forward strand.
CTAATAGATGCGGTATGTTCCAGGATGCAGTATGTGAGCCTGTGCTTTTCCTACCATCTTCCTGTGTGACGTTCAGAAATACAGTGCAGGTAATAAGCCTGCTATTGTTGAGAGAAACTCCTGCAGATTTGCTGTCCATGCACATTAAATTCAAAGACAAAGCTTTTGCAACCCAGTGGAATTTCAGCTCTTAAATTAATCTGCTGAAGAAAAATTCCTTAAGGTATCCCCAGAAGTCTTAGCTAAATCCAAGCAAAAAGGAAGATAAGATTATATGTGAACTTCCAGAGATAGTTTGTGTGATGGGGCATTTAAGGTGTTTATCTGAGACAGCATGAAATTATTATTGTGACTGAGAGAGCTGAAGTATGAAAGTATGTAAGCTTTTAACCAGTTGTAGCAGGACCATTTTTAGTCAAAATACTCATTTGCCTGTGTTCAGAACTGTGCCTGCAAAGATGGAGCATCATGTGGACTTCTACTCTGACAATGTCCTGCATATATATGGTCTTTCTAGTTGTTAGACACAGTGGAGGATTATAATGAGGAAATACCTGTAGCCACTTGGCACGTGATGAGTTGTGGCAAATGACACTGAAATCTGCGGTGTTTCAGGTGTCATATCGGGGCCAGTGCTAAAAGCATGATCAATTTATACTATTTTCTATCTTCCCCAACAGATGAGAGGGTCAGAGTGTTTTGAATATTTTTGGTGAGAAAGTGCCCAAACCTGTTTGTAAGTGTCTCTGTCCAAAAGCCTTTTTCAGAAAAGCAAAATGTCTGTATACTGTATTATCTGCCTTATTCTTTTGGGACATTTGAGCCAAAAGCTGCAGGTGGAGAGGGGCCCTTGTTAGGACTCTGCCGAGCGTCTCAGTGGTGGCTCACTCGCTTTTCGCGAACACTGCACCAAGAACATGGCTTAGGAAATAGGTGAAGCTGGAGAAGCCAATATTAGAAATGGAAACGGCCTCTAACACAGAAACAGTCTGTTTGAAATATAGAGCAAAACAATCTTTTTTCCTTATTCCCTCAAGCGCAGTTGTCCATAGATAGTGTCTTATTTTAGTGTATTTCCCATAAAACCTAAACACATGACTTAAAAGGGTAAGGTTATTAAATATTGAAAACTGAGGCTGATGGAGAAACAGAAGAATGATTTTGTATATAGGAGGTCACTTGTACCATATTGTTGCTCAAAGATGGGTGGAAATAGGTAATATCCACCTTCATGTTAGGAATGTCTTATTTGTGACACAAATTAAAATCTGGTCTCCTGACTTTCACATAAGGAGGAACAGGAAATAATTAGAACACCTGTTGGTTCAGGTACTAGAATTACTTTGAATTCCCCAAATGGTTATTTCCAGGTAGCACTTGCTGCATTGTTTTCTTTCCTGAGAAGGAAGGCAAGCTACACCTGTCTTTGATTAAATGTACTTTTTTCTCACCTGGTGCTGAAGCACTCTTGCAGCCCATTATAGGTATTAGGTATGATTTGATTATGAATACTGAAGATTTATCAGCATCACAAGGGTCCTTAAGAATTGCTAATTCAGTAAGCACTCCAGATTAAACACTTTTAGGATTAATGTATCTCAAGAGAAATTGCTTAGGCAGTTACAAGTCATGATACTCTGGGAAGGTGAGGAGGGTCTGCTCAGCTTTCCATGTGAGAAGGCGGCAGGGATGCATGGATTTCTGCCTTCAGAGAGATGATCAGACAACTGAAAGCTTATGGGTCAGGCAAAGGGCACAGACCAGTGTAGATGATGTTGTGGTGGGAATCTGCTACAGACTGCCCCATCAGGAAGAAGCAGTGCATGATGCCTTCAAGCCAACTGGAAGAAACCTCAAATTTGCAGGAGGCTGGTCCTGGTCCTCAGCCACCTTGAAATCTATTGGAAGAACAACACAGCAGTGCACAAGTAATCCAGGAGGTTTCTGGAGTGCACTGATGATAATAACTTCCTAACACATGTGATCAGTAAGGTGATGAGGGGAGGTGCTTTCCTTGACCTCACACTTACCAGCAAGAAAGAACTGGGCAGACATGTGAAGGTTGAGCAGTCTTGGGTACAGTTTCGATAATAAGGAAGAATTCAGGATCCTGCAAGGAAGGAACAAGACAAATAGTAGGGTCACGACCCTGGACCTCAAGACATAAGGCTTCAGTGATAGGAGGCACACAAGGAGCTCGTGAGGAAGATCTAGGGAGTCACAGGCTGGTTAAATTCACATCAGTCTGTGGAAATATGATGGAGCAAACAATCCTGGAAAGCATTTCCGAGCATCTTAATGGCAAGAAGGTGATTTGGAGCATTCTGCATGAATTTAAGAAGGCGAAATCATCCCTGACCAACCTCTGTAGGTTTTTACCATGAAATGATAGCTCATGAGCAGAGAACAGTGAATGTTCCGTATCTTGACTTTTGACACTGTCCTCTGTATCATCCTCGCAAACTATTGAGGTATGGACTCAGTAAGTGGCCTGTGAGCTGGACTGAAAAATGACTGAACTATCAGGCTTAGAGGACTGCCATCAGCACCACCAAGTCCATCTGGAGGTCAGCCATAGGTGGCACCCCACGGTCTGATACTGGGACCAGTACTGTTTAACATCTTTAATGACCTGGATGATGGGACAGAGTGCACCCTCAGCCTGTTTGCTGGTGGCACAATACTGGGAGGAGTGATGGTACAACATGTGGTTGTGCTCCTTTCAGAGGGACCTTGACAGGCTGGAGAAATGGGCAGACAGGAATCTCATGAAGTTCAGCAGAGGGAAATGCAAAGTCCTGCGTGTGGGGCGAAGTAACCCCATGTGCTGTTCTCCTCTGGGGTCTGACAGCTGGAAAGCAGCTTGGTAGCAAAGTGCCTGTGGGTGCTGGTGGACACCAAGCTGAGCGGAAGGCAGAAATGTGCCCTGGTGGCCAAGAAGGCCAACAGCCTCCTGGGCTGCATCAGGCCCAGCCCTGCCAGCCGGGCGAGGGGGGTGATCCTTCCCCTCTGCCCATCCCGGTGAGACACACCTGGAGTGCCGGATCCAGCCCCGGGCCCCCCAGTGAGAGGGGGACATGGACACCCTGGAGCAGGTCCAGGGAAGGGCCAGGAAGATGATTATGGGCTTGGAGCACCTGCCATATGGAGGGAGAAGGTAAGGGAGCTGGGGCTGTTCAGCTGGGAGAGGAGAAAGCTCAACGGGGTCTTACCAGTGCATGTGATGAGAGTGAAAAAAGAGGACCTTCTCAGCGGTGCCATCAGGCACCAGTGGTGACAGGACAAAGGTTAACAGGAACAAGTAGGAGAAATTCCAATGAAAGTAAGAAATATGTCTCACAAGTATAAAAGGAGATATTGCCACAATAAAATATTAACAAATACACTCTAAGTAGACACCTTAACAGTATTCTATGTACTGCTCTGCCTGTAGCAATTTACAGAGTGCCTTGTCAAGGACAAGGAAGTTATTAATCATTGTAAGTAGCAAATTGATCTTGGTTTTACAGACCAACTGAAAATAAATGTTCAGCAGAAAATAAGTTGATTCTTTTTCATTTTGCTGTTTTGCCAATTTCTGCTAAGAACGCTGTCATTATTTTAGCAGTTTGTCAAAAAAGGCATGATTGCATCCTAAATACTGTTGGGAAGAATTTAAAACTTAGCACTCTTGTCAGGAAAGTAAATGAAAGTATCTTGTGCCTCTGTGTGTTACTAGCAAAAAAGGCATACTAACATCCAGCCAGAAGTGCTATTTTTAGTCAGCCTGTCTAATAAACTTTACATACATACTTACTACGCTAATTATTGCTTAGTTTTTATTTGCGGTGATTATTCTTGTTTAATATAATCCTTTTTATTAGATAGCATATATGTACTTAAGAAATAGAATGGTATAATAATATAGATGGTAAGGTTGTAATCTCTATGGGATAGAGCAAATTATTCATAGGTCATGTACAATAAAATGTAAAGAGGAAAGATTAATGTACCTCCATACCTACAGACTACTAAAATTATTGCAGTGATTTCTAACAGGAGATGTAAAAGAAAAAGCAATACTCTAGTCCATGTCATAAATGGTCTGTCTTCTTCTAGCATCTTGATTACTTAATGCAAACTTTCCCTATGTTATTTCAGTAATAAAATCTTGTTTCGTCCAGCTGACAGGATGCAGATAATAAATTTCTGGATAAAGTGTAATATCAGTAAAAGTTAACATTTCTTGATTCTTTATATATTATGTTAGCTCTTGTCTTCTTGATAGAATATTTTAATTACATGCATTTGGTAAACTTGCTTAGAAGCTCTCTGGTGCTTGCCTTCAGTTATATCTCCAGGATATGAACTTAAGTTAAAAAAGATCAGTAAAAGAAATTATTAGTTAAAAAAGTGTGCGTTTGTGGTACTTGATCTTGTATTCTGTCTTTGGAAGATAGATGAAATAATGATTATAAAAATGGCAGGGAATGCAATCAGAGAAATACAACCAAAGTATGATTTTATATTCCAAACTCTCGTTGGCTGAGATTGGGAGGGCATGACTGGTGTGTATTTATTGAATGTGGCTGCTCTGCGTTTGAATCTTACTGTAACACCAGTGGCTAGAGCATGCAGAAATGCAAATCTTAAGAAGTAGGAGAGGGACTTGAAAAGTGTGTGGCACACTGTTAGTAAATGCTTCAGAAAATGGAAACTGAGGGTTCATCACAATTTATAACCAGTTTCTATGTTTTGACTCAGAAAAGCCATTTTCTGAAACAAGGAAAAAGCCTTCATTGCACATCTGCACCTCCATCATGGCACAATGGGTAGTTAGAGCTGTAAGCAGCAAGCTATCCTATAGTGCTAGCATTTGTCTTCCTAGGGAGTGCAAGCACCTGCTTCTCTACTTTATAATTTCTGTCGCTTGAATAGAAAAGGAAGACTTAGCAAGTTTTGAGGGAAAAAGTGGAAAACAAACCCTTTGGTAATCTGGGAGAATAATGTGTGCTTAGCAGCTGGCAATGTCATTTTTGATTTGTATGTAATTATTATTCAGTTTTCGGTGGTGCTTATATTTGTTGCTCCTTATGAGAAGATTCATTTGTACGCATCATTATTATCTCTTCTGACATGTGCCTTAGTGCCATTAATCTGCGTTTTATTTTCTGCAGTGGTAATAACGGGGTTGTCTTTCCCTAGCTTTATTATGTTGTCGGGCTTTCTGAAGTTGTCCTCATAACACAAAGGGAAAGTATAGCATAGGGATCTGGGGGGAACCGAGTAACACGGACTGTGGGGGAAGCAGCTCCTCTCATCTTGCCTCCTCCTTGCCAGGCTGTTGATGTGCTTTCCTCACTGGTGGGCAGGCAGGCAAAATCACTCCTGTTTCAAGTTGTGCAATTGAAAAATACTTAATTAAATGTCTCTGGAAAGGGTGCAGCTATAGAAGCTTTATATTCTTGACAGGAACATTTAAATCCCTTTTGCAGTTTATTCTGGAAACATGAAAGATTGTTGGGGGCAGTTAGAGATTTATTCACTTTTAGCTGGACTGAAATAGCCTCATTACTTTCAAAATGCAAGCTGATAAAATGACTCACTCATTTGAAATCATTGAAATGGTGTTTTTCCAGAGCCTCTGATACTCTTTGCTTTATTACGAGATGCTAATGAGTCTTGTCAGACTGCTGAGGAAACTTTGGGTCCACTGTGCTGTGACACATCGTGGCTAGTGCAGTGGTGTAGGTGTACTGTTTTCTTCTGTTGTCACCTTGGTTTCCTGTTTTTTTCCCTACACTTACTTTTTTCCTACACTTCCATGTATATACTTTAGGTATTAAGATCTTTGTTCTGTCTTAGAATCTTTTTAGGGAATTTCTATGAAAACACAATATTCGACTTTGCACATCTGATTGTACTGTTAGTATAACAAAACCTATGAAATGAAATGTAAATGGAGGATGGAAGTTTCTCCAGAGTATCTCCACTTCTCTTTCTGCTCATGTTCTTTATCCTCCTCCTGTTTTGATTGAATACTGTATTTAAGGAAGGTACTGAAATATATGTATCAATATTAAAAAGTGAAGGATTAAAATTAGGGGATTTTCCTTTATTTCTAGTCTGCCTGGTATCTTTCCTTTCCCCTTATTGCCTCCATTATAAATCTTGGAATTTATTCCCCATCATATAAAGTCTCCATCTTCACACAGGACTAACCGAGTTTGTGTTATGGATGCTTATTTTGTGAGAAAAAAAAAAATTCCTCTCTCTATAATGTTGCTGGAAATGTTACCATTGCTTACTGAAATTTTAAAAAGGAGGTCTAGGAGTCCATGACTCTGAACTGTCATTGAGGGCAATGTGTTCCATTTGTGTGGATAGCTAAAAGTTTGTGGATAGGGACAAAGTGGTGGTGGTGGATTGGTTCTAGCTTATACATGGTCTCAGGTCATCTTTTTCTCTCCTTTAAGAAAAGAAGCCAAGGAATTGGGGTATCCCTTGCTTTATTCATTAGTATATTCATGTGACCTGTCAAGGAGGAGTTGTTGCAGTTAGAATGTGATATACCTCTTCAGAATGTGACTATATTCTTCTTCTCACTGAAGAACCTGAAAATTTAAATGATGTGTATGTTTTCCCAGAATTTAAGAGGCTCCTGAAAATCCTTGTTCTGATGCACTGCATTTTGTTATTCTCTAGTAAGGTTCCCTAAATCCTCCAGGCATGGCTGTACTGAAAATTAAAGCTGAAAATTAAAGCACAGTCTCGTTGTCCTTTATTTTTTTTTTGCAGCTTAAAGCGCAAATGTGAGAAAACTGTTGGGCTTTTTTCCCCTTTTCTTTTCTCAGACTGAACAAAAGCCTTTTCTTTTACAGGCATTTAATCCACAAACAAATAAGTCTTAATTACTTGTTCACCCGTGTGTTAAACTATGCAGCACTCTTTAATGTGTCTGCAGTTCTGAATTTATGTGACTGCTTTAAAATAGTGATAAACACCTCTTTATGCTGTGACTGCTTAGGAGTTGAGACACAGGGTTATATTCATTTTGGCAAAGCCATGTTGACTTCAGGGTTGTCACACCAGTAGTGGTATCTCTTTATGTTACTGCATAACCTCAGTTACTGGTGTCTTTGCTTGACAACATTTATTACAGTCATTACTACTTTTACTTACCTTTTATCATTAGCGTTTTGCTTTATTGGAACAATAATTGGATATCTTGAAGGCATGAGCAGTTAGTGGAATAGCAATAGTTCCTAAAAATACCTGCTTGATAGCTTTGTAAGGTGTGAGAGAATATACCATTGCCATTGTAGAGAATGGATCCATCAGAACCTTCCCCTGCAAATTACCCTTGATGGCCACCTGCAAACAAGAACAGTAAGGCTCTGTGCTGCATGGAGAATTGCATATTATGACATACAATCTAGGAAAAAATGTTACATCCTCTAGATGAAAGTACAGCTTTTGGTATTGTTGCCATTTTAAGCAATTGTCTTAAAGATCATTCCACATGTTTTTCCTACAAGGTGAATAGCTCACAGGACCATTCATCTGTATTATTTCTATCTTTTAGTAGGAAAAATGCTGCTGTTGCCAAAGATCATAGCAGACCAAAGTTATTTGCCATCGTTCTCAATGTGTACAAGCATTCTGGTTCTGAACATATTGCCAGAAGTATGGATTATACTGAGGGTTTTTCCTCCTGAAAGGTAAAATGTATCAGTACATTGTCATGTGAATGCAAGTAAAGCAATACATTAGACGCTCATTTTGGTTAGTAAATAAGAAACAGGCAAAACAAGTCAAAAAGTCTCGTCTTAGGAAGAACAAGGTGAGAAGGCTTGCAGGGTAAATTTTCAAGGATTTAAAAGAGTTTATGGAAGTCCTTCAGGGAGAGATCCCATGCAGTTGGTCCACTGCTCAAGAGAGTAGCTGGATGCCTGTTTTGTGCTCTGCTTGGTTGATGCGCATCCCTGTAGGATGGATGCACAGTGCAATGGTCCTGGACATGCTCAGCCTGTCACCGTAGACTGATGCTGATAGGAGGTATTTGTGTGAGAAAGCCTGGTCACAAATACAGACAGACACTGTTGCCTCTCCTGTTTCTAGTATGTGCTAGAGGAGCATGTAGCTCTGAGCAAGACAAGGGACCCACAACGATAAGCCTTGTGCATGTAATTAAAAGACAATTCCTGGCCTAGAGAAATCCTTAATATAGCCTGTGGCACAGATGGATAAAAAACAAAAGGAGGATGACAAAGAACTACTGTTGTGCTGTTCTTGTGGAGTTGTATGGTCTAAAGTTTTCAGCTGTACTTTTATAGTTCATGGATGACTGGTTTTGTGGTGAGTCCTGAATTTCCAGCTATCACTGCATGCTTTCATGAGAACATATTTTGTAGAACTGCTGTTGAAGTCTGCCTGTGACCTTAGCTATAATTAGTTATAATTGTACCAACTAGCAATCTTTATAAAGTCTTTAATTTTTTAGAAAAACTGTTGAACAAATTCTTATAAAGCCACTCAGGCAGCCTGAGATTTCCACAGCTGAAAGATTTGCAGTTAGAAGTCTAACTGATGCCATTTATGAACCAACTCTTGATAATGGTAATAGGAAATATGTCCCTTTTTAATAAATATTTTCTCCAAAGCAGTATTTCTCATTGCTGTAAAATCTGGTGCTCAGCTTCCCAGCTTACCCCAGTGATAACTGATCTCTGTGTCTTTGAAATTCATTTCACTTGGGCTTTGGCAATTAGCTTTAACACCCCAACTTTGGTCACCTAAAACTTAGAACTTGGACAGTATTTTTTCACCCAAATTCTACCCACTTTTGAAGAATTAAATTATTTTAATGTGAACTGCAAATAAAGTTAAACCTTTCCTTGGCACATTGTTCCCCTGTGCCCTATTTGTTCCATTGTTTAAAATGAATAGGCTGTCTCTGCCCCTCTGTCCTTGCTGACTAAGTTGTTGGCTCTGCTGCACCTCTTACATACTGCTTCTGCTGAAGGGCACATTTCCCCCAGCTTTCTCTTGGAAGAGAATAAAGGGATTGTTGCTCTTAAGATAAACGTTTATGTGGTTGGTGAATTCTTCATATGTGCAACCCTTCAGTTGTGCAACCTATGAAGGGCCAGAGTTGGTCTGTGGACTGAATCTGGTTCACAAGGCAATATCAAGGCATGGTACTACAAAGGTAGTGTTTGGCAAAGCCAAACACAGTTAGTATGAGCAGTGGCATGGGGAGCGATCCAGCAGGTTTTTGCAACATCGGAAGATTCCTTGTTTAAGAATCCAGGTTGCATGGGGTAGGATGTGTGCAAAACTGGGGGTGACAGGAAAGCTCCTTTGAGAGGAGCGTTCTGGGCCCTGGGCAGAGAGCTCAGCTTGGCCTTGGTTGGGTTTGCACTATGCAGAAAGCTGAAGAGCTTTGAAGGTGAGTATGGCAGCAGTTTCTCTGCTGGGATTCCGTGCTCGAGTGAGGAGATACAGCCCAGGGTGACGGGCAGTGCCACTTGACCGGAGGTTTGCAGTGCCCTTTGATTGCTGTACCAGGACATGGAGGTATGTGGCTGTCATGGCTTGGATCTGTGTTTGAGGTGAGGGTCATGATCACCCTTCTGCAGTCTGGGTAGGAGAAACACCTCCTCTGTTAGGAGGCACCATGGCTATGGTGTGCCCGGACCACTGCCCAAGGAAACAATATGCAAGGCAGGGAAGGAACCATGAACTCTAGAAAAATAAAGGATATATCTGGAAGACTGGAGCTTGTGTACTTAAGAATAGCCGTGATGTCTTACTGTCCTGTCTCCACCTGGATGCAGCTGCCTATGGAGTAGCCAAACCAGTGTGGAAACATAGACAATACTCCTTTCATAGCCTCAGTTATTTTTTCTGGTTTAGGATCTTTGAAGAAGTGGCTTTGTAGTTAATAATGATCAACGTATCTTTGTTTCATGGTGTCATCTCTTTTCATCTTTAAAAACATTAAGCAACAACAGCGTCTTTTTGGCAGTGACTTCCCCAGGTGTGCTTGGCTGCTGTCTGGGGTTAAACCATGACCAAGAGCAATCACAGAGGTCTGTTGTGCATAAAACAAAGCTAAGCATGGCTTTAACGCAAAGCTTATTTTCCTGAAGCAATTGTAAGAAGCCCACAGTGATCAGGCATTTTATTTTGTTGTTTTTCAGCACAGTAGAAAGTCATTTAATCAAAGCAACTGAAAATCATTTTAGGCTTAGCAACATGTTGAGGCAAATGATAAAGTATTTAAAAACCTAATTTTACTGAAAAATAAGTGTCCTTAACAATTAAACTAATTTTAAAAAGCTTTCAGAGAGGCACAAAGGAAATTTAGCTTACAAAATTGGCAATAATTTGGGATTTTTGGTTATGTATGGCTTTGCACTGATGGTTTCACTGAACCTTCAAAAATACAGTGAAGATCAGGTAATATTGAAGACATTGGCAGGTTTTTTTCTGTTTTGTTTTATCACTGTTCCTTTTCTAGTCTGCTGTTTCAAATATGAATTACACTTTACTGTCCCTATTCTTTGTTGGTTTTCATATTCAATGTGATATAAATGTCATAGCTCATTTCAAGTTTGAATGTCTCAAAATTCTTAAAATAGTGTTCATGTTATTTATTTCTCCAAGAAAAATAAGGAAAATAAAATGTTTCATTTTGTTATGTAGACACTAAATTCAGACTTGAAATAAATAGATCTGTTTCTATAATCACATCAAGTGTTGTGCTCATTGCACTAAGCCTGTGCTTGGTCTTAGAGCTTATTTTTCGTACTATGTGGTATTTCACTATGCTAGAATGCATTTGTAATTATTTTTACTGTTGTGTTAATTAATTATTCAATACATAGTCATTTCCATTTTAATGAATTCCCTTGGTTTGGATCACCCAACAGCCGTTGGCTTAGGCGTTCTAGTTCTCGACTGATGCAGCATGGAAAAGTTGTCATGGGACATCGCTGTGTCCAGAGAATAGCTTGCATTCAAGTCTGGCTTGACAAGCAAAAATATCTGGAAATGTCTCTATTTTGGAAAGTAACTTTAAAAAATCAATAGAAAACCTAGCAAGTTTTACCCAGCCTGTTTCTTCAGTTTCCACTATACTCCCAGTTCATAGTTTTCCTTGGTCCTACAGTCAACACAAGCTTTTCCAGACCCTTCCTTTTGCATTGCTTGTGCTCGTTAATTAGAATGTTTTGTTGTGTTGGTTTTATTAATAGCAAATAATCTTTACTACCTGGATAAAAGTTTGGCGTAAATTTTGTGATGACTTCTTCATCTTTGTAGCTGTTGAATCCTTTCCTCACGTTGATTCAGCCCAAGTTAAATCTTTTTTTTAAACTACTAAATTTTCATCTTTTGTCCCTTCCTTTCATTTTAAAGAGTTTTAGTTTGAAAACAGTTATTGCTTCAGCACCAATGGCATAAGTGAAGACTATGTATTGCATACATTTTTTTATATAAGACTATCCTGTAACATCAATACAATTGTGTATTTTCTTTGTCTAGTGTAATAATGCACCAAAATTTTATTTCTGTCATTGCTGTATACTGTCCTGTCCCCCTTCCTCCCTCACTCCCTTAACTGGACTTTTATACAGGACATTCTTCTTTTCAATTCATATGTATAATATAATTTACAAAAAACATAATTCAAGTTTGTGGGTTTCGTAATTTTGATACTTAGAATTTCTATGAAATGTTCCCAATTACACTTAATGAACTCCTACACTCTGAGACTTTCCGTAGATTTATGATAGTACATATTACATTTTTGATCCTTTTTCACAGTTGTCAAAAAAAAGATAAACTAATCTTTCTTGTTTACTCTTCACATAATGTGGCTTTCTTCACAGAATCACGGAATGGGCAAGGTTGGAAGGGGCCACAATGGGTCATCTGGTCCAACCTCCTTGCTCTAGCAGGGTCATCCCAGAGCACATTGCACAGGATTGCATCCAGGCAGTTCTTGGGTATCTCCAGGGAGGGAGACTCCACAGCCTTTCTGGACAATCTGTTCCAGTGCTTGGTCACCCACACAGTGAAGGAGTTCTTCCTCATATTCAGGTGGAACTTCCTGTGCGTCAGTCTCTGCCCGTTGCCGCTTGTCCTATTGCCGGGTACCACCAAGAAGAGCCAGACTCCATCCTCTTGACATCCTCCCTTCAGATAATTACAGACTGATGACATTACTGATGAGGTCCCCTCTCAGTTGTCTCTTCTCGAGGCTGAACAGGTCCCTCCTGCAGTCCCTTGTAATGTACTTGCTTTATTCAAAATGCACCCTGTTTTCCAGATACCCTGGTTGCCACTTTGATTAAATGCTTAAATTTATTTTTTTTAATATCGTGTCAGTCAGTTCAAAAAATATAACTTTGCTGGGTTTTATTTCTCTATCAAATTGGGAAAACTAACTAGGCATTTTATTGTGCTTTTCAACTCTAAAAATTAAGGTTTTCATAGCAGACACTGTTGGAGATCTTATGTATCTCTGTGTTGTGTTTTACAGTGGAATTAAATCAGTTCCTTTTCCAAACCATCTGGTTGGGGTTTTTTTCATTATAACTGCAACTGTCTAAATGTAGCTTCAGTTTTTCAGAGTAAAAAATATGATCTTTGTAAATAAAGCTTTAACTGAGTTTTCGTCTCCTCTTTCTGCAAAAGTAAGCTGGTAAGCCACAGAGAAGAAAAAATGTAAAAACCAGAGCTTAAAGAAATGGATATTTGGTAAGTTAATTATACTCAAATATAGAGGTATGAAAAACTTAAATCCCTTTTTAAGATGTATTTGCTGTGTGATAAGCAATACACAGTTAAATTAATGAGAAAACATAAGAAGACAACAATGGTTACATTTTTACAGAGATGCAGAAAGCTGGAAAAATTTGCAGATGGAAATGTATCCTATCCAGACCTGGAGTAGTTTTTTAATTGCGTTTATTATTTATCTCAACAAATGCTTAAATTATTTACCTGTGTCTTATTAAAAAACCAGTAGAAATGTGGTATAAAACCTCATTGTATTTCAGTATCTGTGATGTGATGGCTTGGTTGTTAGTGAGCTTTCTGACGTGTTTGGAATGTGGACAGGCTTGGACTGGAGTTGTTGGTTTGGCTCCTTGTTCTTTCTGCCCATCTCTATCCTGCCCAGCACTGTGGGCTCTTTGGGGCTTGCACACACGCTCTGTGCTACACGCACCGTTTCAAAATATATTTGGAAACATAATTTGGATTTTTAACTCTTAGAGTTACCAATCACCAATGATTTAAAATGGTGGAGGAGTACAGTTTCATCAGGTGTATTCAGCCTTTACTCGTGGCTTCCCAGAACTGACCATAGTGTGAATCTCAACTCTTTTTTCTGAGAAATGGTTTGCCAGTGCTCAGGGTACTCTGGAGTGTATGAGTCAGGCTGGGTGTATGCCTCCAGAACTTTCTTTCACCAGTTGGTGAGCATGTTGTGGGACTGTGGGCAGGGCCCACCAGAAATGCAGCTGCCGAGTGGGTGTGATTTTTCTAGACATACTATATCATTATGCCTTGGAGCTTTGCCTAAGGGATTTGAAAAGGGTCACACAGCTGTAGGGGATACAGGAATGAAGCCCAGTTCTGTATCAGCTGGAGAATCTTACTCATTTGCCTTTAACATAGAGAAATAACAGACAATTAAAACAAGCTTCAGGAATAGGAGAGAGGAGGATGAAATAAATATAGGCTGGCTGGCATAGGAGTGGCATGTCTTGAGAGAGAAGAAAGGCAGAAAGGATGTAAAAGCCTTATTAATCAGAGACAAGGGTGGGGCGAGCATTGTGAGTCAGAATGGACAAAGTGACAGAGCTGAGAGGCCACAACGGCTGGAGCAGTCAGGGGCATTTGAGCTGCACTTCAGAAACTCAGTGTCTTTTGCAGCGGGGGCAGTGCATTAGTGAAATCATTGTAAACGAAGACCTAAGCACAAGCTGTGTGTGCTGTTAGTGAGAACCTGTCATTTCAGGTTGCACTGTACCATCCCCAGAATCGCCTGAAAGCTGCTGTGCATCAGGTTCGGAGCTGAATGAACAACAATAAATACGGGCTGCCTCAGAAGCATAAATGGATCCAGAGTCCACGTATTTCAGCAAATGTGTTACTGGAGGAGAAATACTGTTTGTTCTAAAGCCTTCCAGTAGGATAAGAGTTTGTTTATGATGTGTGGCAGTAGTTTCAATCTATGTGATGCACTCTGAGCCACGCTGGCTATCCACCAAGCTTGCAAGAAAGTAAACAGACTGTGCGCTCTGACTGTCAGCAGGATGACAGATAGTTGAGGTGTTCTGGGACATTACTCCTAAGAATTATATTTTCTTGGGTTTTTTTCTGTGGTGGGGGTTTTGTTGTCGTTGTTGTTCTGGGGAGGGGGGTGTTGTTTAACCAGAAGACTTGTTTTTTATGATTCTTAGTGCTTAAAAACTCAACTGTTACAATTTTGTTAAGGCAGGCATAGACTTTCAAGTTAGCTCCCCGAAATGACCTCTGAGCAATCTTGTGTCATTCTTACAGGGATGCTCTAAGACCTGTGTTTCCACTTTCAAGTCTCAGATCCTAACACTGCCAGGTTTTTCAAATTAATATTAAAAGTGGAACATCCCCAAAGAAAAGCAATACCAATTTACAGGTCCAGTGTTTGCATTAATAATTTTTCAGAATGTTATAATGCAGTAGCATCTAAAGCCATGAGTAGGTGGAGGTTTCTGCAGTTTAAGGGCACTACTGAGGTAAGAAGTAGTAGAAATACTTGAGAGTTGACTGTCTAAAGGCTTCAAAAGCCTTTTTGGCTTGAGGTGTAGTGCTTCAGTTCTGCTATAGTAACACTTTCTAACCAAGTCAGTCACAATATCTCAAATCAGATAAAATTGTTAACTTACCCTTTCCAAAAAATTGAGAAATGCCCTTGTGCTTAAGGCATGCTGGGCACAGTGACAGGGCTACTGCAACTTACGCAATGCTTTTCTTCTCCATCATCTTCATGTGTCGAGAAAGGTGGAGGGGAGCAGTTCCTCTTCAGTGGCAGGGTATTTCCTTCTCACCATCAATACTGTAAGAGCTGTTTTGCCTCTGTGTCTTGGTTTTAGTTTCGCTATCATGAATGAGAGAGGCACAGGATAGATTTAGGAAACAGGTCTATGCAGTGTGAGATGGGATGGTTTGAGGGAGGGAAAGAGTTGTGTTTTGGAGGTAAGTGGACTTGATGGAGAGAAGTGGAAAGAAATAAAATGAGAAGTAATTGCTAAATCCACAGAGGAAAAGATGTGGCATGAAAAGAAAGGAAATGTGTAGGGGGGAGATAGGAGGAAAGTAATAAAGCACAAAAAATGTTTCATTACAAAAAGAGAAAGTTAAATTGGTCACAGCACTGTGCTACAATTAAATTTAAGGCCTTGAACAGAGAGAATACAGGCTAGGAACTCTAAATTTTATAATTTTTTTACTATTACTGTTTTGTTCAGACAAATAAATTATTTGACAATAATTAAAGGCTTCTTTCCAGCTGAGGCTTGTGAGGTTTTAACCACAAACTTTGTAAAGTTTGGTTATAAACTTGTGGAAATAGATAAAAATGAAAATGCTGATACAGCCTAGAGTGTGGTAATGAGAATATGCTTCAAAAGCATGAGATGTTTTATTGCATTATGTCTTAGGATCTTAGCAATGAATAATAATTTCCCATTCATATCAGTTTTGTTCTTCCCTCCTCTTCCTCTTTTTTCCCACCCTTCCTCCCAGTCTGAAAGTACTTAACCAGCACTGCAGAATTCTAGTTTGTATGAGCATCCTTCAGTGCAGTTCACTATAATGGTGAAAGTGCTGCAGTTCCCAGGCTAATTGCTCTTGAGCTGGTGTGAAGGTCATCACTTCCTGCTTTGCTTTGTCTTGCGTCCAAAGAGCTGCTAAAGCTCACATAGCTGTGCTGTGGCTCTCCAGTGGCTCTTGCAGGTTTGTTACAGTGTTGTCTTGCTGCACCTGCAGCACAGCTTTTTGCTCTTTGCCAGGCATAAATAGCAGGTGGTCCCCTTATAGGAATATTTCATGTAAGCGAAGCTTTTTCACATTTAGCTCTGCTCCTGCTTCATTGCCACTTCAGGAAATAGGCAGCAGCTCCTCCAATCTCTTCAGAAATGCACCTCAGTGAAACAGCTTTCTGCTAGTGCTGAAGAGTTAAAATCGTTGCTTAGTTCAAATGGTAAAGAGCCTTGTATGTTGGGCACTAGAATGTGTCTCCATTGGGGCATATATAATTGAATATACATTGTTTTCTTTTATTTCAATCTCTCATTCTTTCTCACTTGAGAGGAAGCTGCATCTCTCCCTCATTCAGCAGTCAGAGCATTCATATGTCCCGTGCTCCTGAATGAATGAACTGAAACAAAATTTCCTATTTCAGCTGGCTTTTATGAAAATCACTGGCCAGCAACGTTAGACTGACATTTGGTTTTGTACAGCTTGGAATGATTTGCAGGATGAGGTTCACCACAGCGGTGTGACGCTGGCAGCACAGGGACTGTGTGTACAAGGCTGCTGGGTCAGTTCTTCAGTCATGTGCACCAATTTCACACTGCTGTAGCTCCACTTGCCGCATTTTCCTGACTCTCACTAGCATCCACCAAAAGGCAATGCAAGTTGGTTTTCACATAATCTTGATGCTGATTTAAAAGCAAAGGTAACACTGTGCTCAACCTGTAACACTGCTTTTAAAAATCAGAGTTATTTCTTTTGCCATCTCCATGCTGAGTTTGTGCATGCAGGGCCCAGATGCAGCCCCTGGGGCCATTACAGAAGCACACAGACATCTGCAGAAGTGCTTTGTCAGGGATGTGGATGATGTGCTGATTCAGAACTTACGGCTGCCCATCCCCTCCCTGTTCCCCATGAGAAGGCACCGGTATTGTCATCACTGCTCTTTCACACAGAGCAATTGCTCCCCTTCTAGAATGGCTGGCTCCAGCCAGCTCCATGGAAAAGGAGCATCTCTAAGCCTTCTTACCCCATTGATGTGTCTTTGTGGAATTGCCACAAAATGTCTTCAAAATGTAGTAAGGTAGAGTGCATTAGCAGCCATGCCTGGCTGTAATGTTGGGGGTTTTTTTTTAAACAAAACTAGAGCTTATGGTAAGACACAACCCATCTGCATTGAAAAGCTTTTTACTTGAGGATAAAGGAATACTGGGTTTAGGAAGGAGAGAAATGGAAGGGAGAAGCTTACATGGTCAGTGCTCAGGGCTTTCTAGGAAGGAAAACGAAAGTGTGGGAAAGAATGTAGAGAAGAAGGCTAAAGGTTTAGGTTGTTTCAAATCAGGAATGTCTGTTGGTGTTTACTTCAGAGTACTTAGAAATCAGCTAAAAAAATCTTTGAATCATTAGCGTTCTTAAGCCGTGGAAGGAGAGAAATGCACTCTGAGAGGACTAGGGAGGGACAGAGATGGATGCCTTCTCTAACAAGGAAAGGGAAGTTATTGGTAACTATAAACCAGGTGTTGCAAAAAGATGGAGTAAATTATTAAATAATTTGCAAGTACTTAGCAAGTAGCGAGGGAATACCCAAATGGATTTGTCAAGAACAAATTATGTTGAGCTAGTCCGACTTCCAGTGTTGACAGACGAACTGGCAGAAAGTCTAAGAAAGAAGTATTAGACGTGATCCATTCTGACTTTAGTAAGGCTTTTGACACTATTTCACTTGACATTGTGCTAGGCAAACCAGGGAAGTAATTTAAATGAAGTACCTCTAAAGTGACTTCTGCAGTGGTGGAAAAACTGCAGCAAAGGTTTGGTTTTCAATGACCTGATAGTCCAAGTGGTGGGCGTTCATTTTCTCAAGGGCTCTGTCACGTGCCCTGTTCTCTTCAGCATTTCTTTTATGATTTGTGTAATGAATTTGAAACGAAAATTGTGGATGGTGCTCAACTGAAAGGGGTTATAAATGTTTTGAAGGCAGGACAGACTTTAAAATATTCTGGATAAATTAGGATAAGGGTCTGAAATAAGTAAGATGGTATTCAGTGGAAAGCCACAGCTGGGAAGGAAAAATCAAATGTAAAACAGGAAATAAGAAGCTAAGCAGCTGTGCTGCAGAGCAGAATCAGTGTTCATTTTTAGTGGGTGACAAATTAAGCAGCTTAGTGGTGTGATACCATTGCAAAGAGCAAGAGTCATGCTA
This sequence comes from Machaerirhynchus nigripectus, assembly GCA_013397975.1. NCBI lineage: Eukaryota > Metazoa > Chordata > Aves > Passeriformes > Dicruridae > Machaerirhynchus > Machaerirhynchus nigripectus. The sequence continues at coordinate 367,828 of VZRQ01009091.1, forward strand.
AGTTTTATAAAGATTGTGTGTTTTATGTGAAGCTGTTGTGGATGGTGTCTGCTGTATTTGGGTATCACACTAGGAAAGAGATGGCAAACCGAATACAGGGTGGGAGGGAGGATTGTTTTAGAAAACATGATGTGAGACAGGGATGAAGGACTAATATTTTTTTTACCTGGATTTAGGAATCCTCTGTTTTTCTTGACTTATCAATTCACCAAACATTCCATTACTTTAAGAATAATACACCATTTTCAGATTCACTGGACTAGATAAAAGAAGAAGCAGAAATGGGCACCATCTGGAATTAGAGACTATGAAGTTGAGCAAAATGAAAAATACTTCAGAGAGGTGTACAGTTAATGGAAAAACTTTGAGGAGCTTTGGGCTTTGACTGTTTTTTTAGCAAAGAGAATTTGAATTCTTAATTCAGCCCTGTTACTCCTACTGCTTCTCCCCTGCTGGAATTAATAGAACTGCACATAACCTTACGATTTAAACAACCCCTAATTAGGATACCAGTGAGTTTGCCTTCTAGGTTCTCCCACAAGTTGATGCCATGCTGCCTTTTCTTATAAAGGAGACAGCCCAAGTCATTGCCTTGCCAGTTATACTCTCTTCGGACACCTACTTCATTCAAACTACTCGTTGGTGTTTTCCCCCCTTCTCATAGGAAAAATGCCAACTCAGATGCCCCCATATTACCATTTTGCTCATGTTCTTTAGAACAACGTGGTCACTGAGAAGTTTTCCATGCTCTTTTGTTGCCCCTGATGCACTTTTATGGTTGATAGCATTCCTTCTTTACAGCCTCTGGTTTGTTCTGGAAGACTTGGGCATCATCTTCCAGAGCAATGGGCCTCAGCTGGGAAGGTGAGGTCAGCAAACTGCCAGGTTTACCACTGGTCAGTCTGTCACATCATCTCTGTTGCTGTAGAGACGGGTGGTGCCTGGTGGAAAGTGTCCACCTGACATCTGCTTTCAATCCCTGCCTTGCAGAGCAGCACTGCAAACTCAGAAGCTTTCTGCACTTCAGTTCTGCTATGAGGTGCATGGAGAACTGTCACCTGGTAATTGTTAGGCCTTTGATGATATTAATTGGCTATGGATTAGGGCAGCTTCTTAAGGGATTTAATTTTGTTGAGTCTCATGTCTCAGAAGATCTTTCCCTCTGAGACTGGAACAATAGTTACAGTCCTCTATCATGTGCTGAAATTTCTGTATGGCATTATGATGCATTCCAGTAATTATTAATAAAGTGAAGAATGTACGGGGGGAAAAAGCTACGCGTGCATCTAGCAAGAAAGAACTGGAATGACTAATGTTTTATAAAGACAGAGTGAGAATCTATGTACCACATAATATCTATGCAGATTTTCCCAGGGTATTCCATATAAAGTCTATGCCTTCAGTATTCGCTGTATTTGCAGAATTTCTCATTCTGTTCCCAAAAAATGCCTTTCTGTGTATGAAGTATGTCTGGCATATTCCGTAGTCCTGAGATGACTACAAACTAGTTTCAAACAGTTACATTCTGTAACAGAGCACAAGGGTGAATATTTTAAATATCTGTTCATCAGACTAAAGAAGTGCTTTGGAACTGGGTGTGGCTGAAGTCACTGGAATTGTGCTTCAAAAAAAAACTCCTTTCACCTGACAGTGCATTGGGGTTTGGTTCAAAACTTGATGCTGCTGATGCACACAGAATACATAGCAGTAAGAAATGTCCTGATGCTGAGGAAGGGGGAGTGGAAGCAGAGAGCTCTCCTTTAACTGTGTGCAATATATATGAGAGGGGAGGAAAAACCACGAGAGAAGCTTTTTTTTATTGTTTGCTCTAAGCGTCCCCTTTTCTTTCATAGCCCATGGCTTAGTTATCTTTCCTTTAATCTCTAGGCTGGTGGCAGGCTGCAGCTGTACAGCGTGTTGTTGCTTGAGTTAATGATGTGAGTGAAGTCCCACAGGAGTTCCTGTGGTGTGTGGGGGAAACTTGTTTGGTGCTGCTTTCCAGGTGCCGAATGACAGTTCATTTCAGGAGCTTGACAGAGTCAGTGAGGAGGGGGACGTGGGAGCAGTGAGAGGTTTTCAAGCCAGTAGCTTTTTGGCCTTTTCAGGCAGTTGGCATTTGGCTACATGCAGAATGAAAGCAGCAGGTGAGTTTCCTTACACAGCAGGTCTGCCTGCCAGGCTGTATAGGTCCCCTTGTTTTCAGTCAGAAAAGAGGTTGCTTTCTTTTGAACTTTTTGGAAACGCTGATAAACCAATATAAGACAGGCTGATACTTTCCAGTTCTACATGCTGACAGTGTAATTGTTCACTCACTCAGAGCCAGGGAGAGCTGTGCAAGGCCTCCAAATGCAGAGGAGTAGAGCATCACTTCATGTGCACTTAAGAGTCTTGCTCTGAACTGCATAGGGCAGGAAAGAAGGGGGTAAGTATGATGCCTGCACCTAGAAAATGAAGGAAAATTTTTGTATTTGAGATAGAAATGGAGAAACAATAAATAAAGGTTCCTTCTCTTGGTGCCATTTTATAGTCCATTTCTGAGTACAAGCTTATGTTGAATATCATTTGACCAATACATTCTGCTGCTTAAGCTGCCCTTGAGATGATCACAGTTTACCCATGGTGGTTTATTACAGCTAACGCCAATGCAGATGTTATTCTAAAAAGGAATCCCCAATAAGCAAACAACAAAAATACCCAACTGTAGTGTTATGTAGAATTATCTTTTTCACTTGTAGATCAGATTTCTTGAAATTATCATGTGCAAAGCTGCAGTCCTATTTTCATATGAGTTAATTGCCTGAATACAGGTCTTTATCCCTGTCCTGGTTTTGGATGGGACAAAGTTGACTTTCTTCCTAGTAACTATACAGTGTTGTGTTATGGATTAAGCATGAGTTTAATGTTGATATCACACTGATGTTTTTGTTGTTGCTAAGTGGTATTTACAGTAAGTTAAGGACTTTGCAGTTTATCATCCCCTGCCAACGAGAAGGCTGGAGGGCACCAGAAGTTGTGAGGGGACACAGCCCCACAGTTGGTGACCCCAGCTGGCCAAAGGGATATTCCTAACCATACAAGCTCAGTTTATCAGCTGGGGGCAAAGCTGGTCAGGGTTTGCTGCTCAGGGACTGGCTGGACATCACTTGGCAAGTGGTGAGCACCTGCATCGGGCATTACTCGTTTTGTATATTCTAGTTCTTTTATTATTACTATCATTATTTCCTTCCCGTTCTCTTCCATGAAACTGTCTTTACAGCAGCCCATGAATTCTCTCACTTTTACTCTTTGGACTCTTCCCCGACCCACTGTGGAGGGAAGGGGAGGAGGAGGGGGAAGTGAGGAATTGGGTGTGTGGTGCTTAGCTGCTGGCTGGAGTTAAACCATGACACTCTCAAATACTTAACTGAGAAGGGTCTGTCCCTCAGCATCATAGCGCAGGCACAGCAGAACTGAAGATGGCATAGATCAGAGTTGTCCACTGTGCAGAGAAAATACTTTGTGCTGCAGGATGTCTCATGAGTCTTTGATGCACAAAGAGCCACATAGGGCAGAGGCTCTGCTGAAGGAATTGTAGGTTTAGGACTGCTGTCTTTTAATCTCAAAGCTGAGACTTCGGTGCAAATTCTTCCCTTAGAAATCTCCCTTCTACAAGACAGCCAGTTTTCTCCTCTTGGCTTCTCCGAGGATGTATTGGTATGCTTTGAAGGTGAGTGACTTTGGTGTGATCACCTTTGGCTCTCTCTACATCCTTGGAAGAGGCTCTGGCCACGAGCCCAGCAGAGTGAAGCCTCAGTGGAGATGGTGAACTTTTCCTGCTGGGGCTGTTCCTGTACCAGCAGATACAAAATGTAAAGCTTGAACTTTCAAACTGCAATTCGTAGGGAGTGCTTGTGCAGGGAAGGTCAAGCTGATGGATTGTCAGCTTTAGTCAGTCCCGCAGGGAATGGCATAGCCTGAAATGTTCAAAGTTCACTTCATGCTGCCTTTGCACAACGTTGGGGTTTTTTTTTCATTTTAATGCCAGAGTTTCTTGCTGCTGACTGTTTGAAAAGATAAGTGAACTTCTTTCAAATCCTTGTGGCCCGGCTGGCTACATCTCAGGCATTGCCTTGAGGTGTTTGTGGGCTTTGTTGTCAATCCAACGTTTCACATCAGTGTCTCTTGAATTTACTCTTGGACTTACCACACAATTGTAGTCACTGGTGTTGCTTCCAAGGCTAGAGTTGCATACCTGTGAAAGGTGATGGCTTTTGCCATGTGTATTTTTAAATTACTGGGTTCTAATAATAAAACTTAGGATAGTTTATACTTAATAAATTACCTCCTTAAACTAGACTTAGATTGTTTCTTGGATCTCAGATCCTCTCACCTCCACCTTCAGTCTCCCTTGTCTTTGTTTCCAGTCCTCAGGTTGCTTTTCCTTATTCATTAACAATCCTTCCTTTGCTTGGGGTTGCTCACATTCCTCAGAGATGTCACTGCGCTAATGTTAGAAAATAAAAACAGTTTCTCTTTTTTGTGAAGAAGAGTTTGCAAATCCTGGATAAAGCTGTGTGAGAGAACGTTTTGTATGATTATTAAATAGGGCAAGGCAGAGAGTTCATAGTTTCATTTTCTTTAGAGAAGATGGATTTTTTTATGCTCTTTGATGTGAGTGGAAAGAAGAAGGGAATTTATGTATAGTGTGCCATTCTCCTGATTTTAAAATCAATGTTTTTGTCTCTTCCCTTTCTCCCTGAACTACTCAAACTTTATTAACATTCTTCAGTTGGGAACACAGGATTTATTTGCATTATCAGTTATAATTAAAGAAAAGTCCATGGTAATTACTGTCTAATATGCATTATCATTATATGCAAATACCAAATTCTTGCAGACAGCCTTATAGAGCCAATTACAAAAATGATCTGTTGAAGATTAGGTTCTTCAGACTTTTTCCATTCCACAAGTAAGAGTCACTTTGGCACTGTATTTGTCGGATTTAAGAGATGGCTGAGCTTGAGGAGACAAGTCGTCATTTATAATGCATGTTCTGTTTTCCCCACACTTCAGTTTTCATCGCCGCTGTGTTTCTTTTGCAAAGCTGCAGTAACACTTTAGAGCAGAGTTTTTATTAACTTGAGAAGATGAACATTTACTAGGACCCCCACCTAACTTCGTTTATGCTACACAGAGATGCCACCGGTAATAAAAGGCACGCTTTTGAAGTAGCGAACATGTATGTAGTCAGCTTCCTTTTTAAATGGCTTAAGCACTCTGTGGTTTCGGTCACGGTCACACGAAGATGATGCTCTTGGTGAGAAAGGAAATTTAATTAAACAGCAGGAGCCCCGAGACGGCCCTGCTGGCTGGAGCCTGCTGCCCTCTGCCTGTGGAATTCGGGAAATGTATTTTGCTCCTCCCTTCAGCATTTAACCTGTCACTGCAAAACTTGCATATAGCTCCCTTGGGGGAATCTTAGGCATTCCCTCCCATTAGAAGAGTTTCTTTGCAGATTTTTTTAACATCCCAGCGTTTAGGGTGACCTGTATTGTTACTGTTTGCTAAGAATGTGATGAATTATTACAGCCATGCTTTCTGTGAGGAGAACCATCTCTTGGTTATGATACTCTTGTTCTCTCTCTCTCAAAAAAAAAAAAAAAACCAAAACGCAGGTTTGTGCCTGTAGAAGCTGTCACTGGTGGTGCATGTGTGCCATGTTGCCTAAAGGATCATCATACCAGCACTTCCACTTTTTATAGTATATATGAAGCCTTCTGGGATAACAGGAATTTTCTGGTTCCAGTTATTTTCTGGTTTTTTCTGATGAAGGCCTTTCTGAAGAAGCATGTGGTGTTCAGAAAGTTTAAATAAAAAATGAAGTGTATGTCTGGAACTAAAGTAGTAATCAAGCAAAAAACATGCTTTTTAATGATTATTTAAATAGTGGTAGTGATGTCAGTCTTACTTATGATTTGAAGAAGTTGATAATGTTTGCATCTGTATCCCATTTGTACTGTGTGTGTAAATCACCAAGTGTACAGATAGGTGTTCGTGTGTTTAGGTATGAAGGATTTTACATAAACAATGTAAAACAAAAGTTCCATGTATGTTTAGTAGAGGCTTGTGGAGTTGTGTTAACCTTAGTATTGCTTCATCATACAAAATAAATTTTTTAGAATGATGTTTTGGGAAACAGAGGGAGAGAGAGCTTTGAAACAGCTTACTGAAAAGAGCCATAAAATCTGTCTCTCTTACCATCTTAATGACATTAATTTTTAAAATTTCCTATAATGAGTTTGTTGAATGCTCACATTTATGTTAATGTATTACTTTAGCAGAATACAGCATTTCCATGAAACATGGTATCAGGCACAAAAAAGAATCCAAGAGACCAACAGTTCATAGGTTTGAAATGAGAGGCAGACAAAGTAATGGCCTTGTCTCTGTAATTAATTGAGCCAAAAATGTGCAGACTGGTCACCCCTACCAGCTGGTTTCAGCAAGTCCCTTAGCTCCAAGAGAGGGTAAAGGCATGTGGATGGTAGGGCTGGGGCAGCTTTGCACCCCATCAGGCTCCCTCAGGCAAATCCAGCCTCTTGCATTTCAAATTTTAGAGTAAAATGCAAGCAGTGATTTTGTTTTTTAGAGAATCCCATAAATATTTTAAGTGAAGCAGAACATTCCGTTTCATGAATCTTGCATTATTTATTTTAAGCCTGCTATAATAAGGAAATCTGAAAGTTTGTGTGGAGTGAAAGGCAAGCAGAACCCAGTTTCATATCGATGAACATTACTGTGCAAACTATAATTATAATTAATACTGGATACTTATTTGATGCTTATCTGGAATTTGCTAGGAAGCTGCTTAGATTCTTTGTGCATCTTGCAGATGTGCACTGCAAAGCATCTGACCACCAGCACTGAGTAAGATTTGGTGCAATGTACTGCAATGTTCACGTTGTGCATTGCCAGCGAAGATTTAGGTATTTTTTGGAAGAGGAAAGTGGCAGCTCTTGCCAGCAGAGGGAGTCGATGGACACTAATTTGGGACTCCTCATCTGTGCGCAGCGGTGTTTGGACTGGTGTGTGCTCCACTATGTGTGCATATATACTCACATTTCTGTATGCTGCAGTGTTTTTTATTAAGAAAATCTTCATAGGGGTTTGTGCTTAGGGATCAAAAAAGGTGAATAAATGCATCAGTGGAACCACATTTCACTTCTAAATAAGAGGGATGAGAGTTAAAATAATTATTACCTTGTTGCAGACACATCAGACGACTGTTTTTACCATTTCACTGTAATTTTGATAATACCCAAGGATTTAGCAAAAGAAGGTCTTTTTTTCTTTGTTACTCTATTCTGTTCACAGAAAACCTTTTTAAACCTTGGTTGGCAGAGGGCTGGAGGCAGCTCCATCCCCCTGGTTCTGAAGCTCTGGTAGGAGGGAAGGGCAAGGAGAAAGGAAGCGGCTACAAAGGACTGATTACAGGGGAGCATTCCCTGGCAGACGAAGAACTGCTGCACCCAGTGATGCCATCTTTGTGCCTCCCAGTCTGTCCGTAAGGGAAGGACAGATTTAAGACTGGCTGCTCAGTGCATTAGGAAGTGCTTTGACCAAAGGAAGAAAAAATAGTTCCTGGGACCCAGGACCTTCTGACACATCTTACTCATTCCTAACACCTCGATTGAGCATCTCTTGCTCTGAAAGTGGAATATTTTTCTGTAATTGAACAGTTGTTCAACAGTTGTTCCCCATCTGCTGAGCAGATCTGGCTTTAAACCCACGGTGACCACCATCGTCTCCACTCCACCCTCCGATGGAGAGAGGAGCATGGTCCTCTTATCAGCTGAAACGTTGCAGTTGTTCCACGTTCGTGACTTTGTCTCCTGGGTTGTCTTTTTTCATGGTGGTGGTGGGGTTTCCTGAGGTGTTTGGAAACAAACTGTCTCATTTCAAAAACGAACCCCTAACTGCTGCTTTGGCATAAGTAAAACAGTCTTCATTATGTTTTTTCAGAAAATATTCCTGTTTATCTTTACATAAACCAAACCAGTGGTTGCTGGTCACTCGGTCACTGCCAGTCACTGCTCTGGCATCTGATGGCATGTGTCACTTCAGATCCTGTAGTGCAGTCCCAGGGCACGCTGTGTCCCAGGCCTGAGGGAGGTAACACACGATCTCATTTACAGGCATTTGAGGCAGTGTAAGGAGTCAGTCTGAGGCAGAAGACTGCAGTCTGAGGCAGTGTGGCAGAGCTCCCTCTGAGGCAGTTTTGAAAGTTGGTTCATACTTGGAGAGGATTTAAAACAATTCCAGCCTTCTCTGTTTCCTTTTCCAAATATTGAACGAACTTGGGTTTTCAGTCTTGTCTTTCCACCAAATGCTCAGTTCGGAAATGTCCAGGTGCATTTTCTTCCGGTGTTGATTCAACAAGCTTAAAGTGGAGAGGAGGAGTAGGAAAACTTCGTTTAAGCAGCATCCAAAAGATGCTGAAAAAAGAGCACTTGACTAAATGTGAAATGAATAGATGTTCCCCAAAAGCTGTTTGTAAAGTACAAAATAAAATACAGCTGCCTTCCCTGAAAGCTTGTTTCTTGCACCCTGCATAGAGCAAAGGAAGCTTCTGCATCGTCAGGGGTTTTTTTTGCAGCAGGTTCACCAGTGCTCTAATGTTGAGTATATATTCTGTAGCATAAAGGTATGAAGGGAAACTTACTTTCGATCTCTTACAAAATCAAAGCCTTCTTTTATGACACCTGTTTAATAATCTAACGTAGAAGAGGAGTATGGGAAACAGCTCTTAACCTTGAAAATCAACTTGGGAAAAATGCTATGAAGAGGATTTATATGGTGAGAAATTTAACAATCCACTGAATTGCTTTTTCTCCTGATGTGAACTCTTATAGCTCTCCAATAGAGACATGGTATAAAATACCAAAAAAAGTATGCGTTCAGTTTTAGAAAAAAAGAAGTATTTGTGGCCAAGTGTAAAAAGTAGTGAGAGACTTATTTTTAATATCATAAAAAATTAAAAGAGGTACTTCTACATGGTTTTTACTTTTTTTTTTTTTTTTTTTTTTTTTTTTTTTTTTTTTTTTTTTTTTTTTATGTTTTTTTTTTTTTTTTTTTTTTTTTTTTTTTTTTTTGTTGGTTTTCTTGCTGTTGTTGGGTTTTTTGTTTTGTTTTGTTTTGGGTTTTTTTTTACATTTTTAATTGGGTCTTACGGAGCTGCTTCATTATTGACTTAAATCATATGTCCTCTCCACTCCCAAATGAAACACCACATGGTTCACAAGCAGTTGGAGAAAGAAAGGAAAAACGGAATTTTAGATTTTGTCACTCACGCCAGGGAGATATTTTACATATCATATGAAGAATGGAACAAAAAGAACACTGGTTGTAAAGACAAAAGCAACAACAAAGCCCCAAACACCTTTTCATAGTATTAAAACCCCTGAAAAAAACCAAAACAAAACCAAACTAGAGCAGTTTTCTAAAATACAGTAGCCTTTTGTGAAGTGTATATGATATGGGTCTTCTGCGTAGTTATAGCTCCTAAGTCCCACTGATCAAAGACATGACCTTTCCTTGTTAACTAAATGATTCATTAGCTTTTTCAGAAGATGACGGCCTGTGTCTAACCCTGCTCTGTGCTGAGATTTTGAACAGGCTCATAATGTGCATCATACTGTATTTTCCCTTCCATTGTTCTTGTAACTTTTAATTGAGGCTGTCTTTTATTACACTGGTTCATACTGCCATTTCGCTGTAACTCATTTCCTTACAATTAGGTATGCCCCATCCCTGAAATGCAATTTTCTTTGTGCTGGTAAATGCACAGCACAAGTTTTACATGATTATTTTCATGGGACTTCTGCATTTGATAAAAAATTAGGATCAGAGAATGGTGCCCCCAAGGCAGAATTTTGCAGTACTTGAAGCACTTGAAGCAAGTTTACTGCAGCTGGGGCAGAGCTGGCATGGATTAAAACTAGGAGAAAATTCTCTGTGAAAGACTTGAGGGTGGGTTGTGGGTGTCTGTCCTTCCTACTCACCACTAACTGTTTTGTCCATCTCTGTCTGTGAAACTGAACTGAGACGAGCTTGTTGGTCTTGACAGAGAATTAAACAGAGAGGAGGCAGCATGGTAGAACTGATCATTCAAATCCCTTGCTAATGGCAGAGTCCCTTCTAGAGCCAAAGACGGTGCTACTCCCAGCAGGAACTGTGTTGTCCAGGGAGCCAAGTGGAGGTGAGCTACACACCAGCCATAGCTCAGTGCCTTTCTGCAGGGCCTCATCCTTCATCCTGATTAATGTATGACTGCACTTAGTGGACTTGGAGGATGGAGAAAGAGCCCGTCCACCCAAGTGTGGTTTTAAATAAAAGGCAAACATTTCAGTGCTGGCAGTATTTTTGAGTGAAAAAAAGTAGTTTTTTGTTAGTCAGCCATCATATAGCCATACTTAGTGTACTGTTCAAATAAAGCCACGATGTGGGTATTGAGGGATGTGCTATAATACAACTAGGGCTGTTATTTATTTCCATGCTGAAGCTCAAGGTGTTTAGTTACTTGTGATTTGTTTCTGGTATCTGGGCATAAGTTTCCAAGCAGCCTTACACAAAGGGTGTCAAGTTGCTTCTTAATTAGTATTGAACCTTCTGGGAAAGGACTGCTGACTCACTATATAACTCACTCTGCAACTTCTTTGTCATTTGTCATATGCCAGTAAGCAACTCTTAGATATTAGAAACCATCCATCAGTACCTCCCTCAGCTGGATCCAAACTGACAGCTTACAAATGAAAGCCTCCCAAAATCAAAGTCAATCTTCTAAGCAATTCAGTCCCTTAAAACAACATTTCAGGTGGAATAAACTGAATATTAATGGCACTGATAAGAAGATGAACCTCTGCCATTTTCTCTTCTTTCTTTCTGCTCAGAGAGAGTGGGTAGTCTTCTCCCGGTTTGCAGCTCTCTGTGGGGTTGAACTCCAGACAGAGTAGGCATTTCAAACTGGTTCTACCCCTCTTCCCACACCTCTTTGGCTTAAAGAGCTAAAAGAGAGAGCAAGGGCCTTTGGGGACTGAATCCTGCCAAGGACTGGATTCACAACCACAAATTCTGGATGAGACATCTGTTGTGCCTCTGATCATATCAGTGCTGAAGCTTATTGCATTATAGCTGTAGTTCAGAAACTCAACCCTTTAAGGGAAAGTATCAGGGAATATGTTTATTCATGTAGGCTTCCAGATGTTACATCAAAGATTTGGGCCAGTAGTTCCCATAAAAGCAAGTGGAGAGAGGAACTTGAGTTTACCTCTTCTCAGACCTTAAGGGGATACCATCAATATAGGGTTTGTTTCCAGGCTTTATATGGGGGGGGAAAAATAATCAATATTCATTGTTGCTAGGGGACTCAGCTACTTTATTTGAATGGGTTTGTATTTTGCAGTTGAGATTTATATGTGCTTATCAGAGAAAGGGAAAATGGACTATGAAAGAACACACAAAATGAATATAAATGAAGTACTTCAAAATTTCTGAAAACTACTTACATTTCCTCATTGTTTTTGATGATAACATCTGGTAGTAGTAAATAAATATTTTCAAGATTCCAAGTAGTCTTTCTAATATCTGCTCCAACTTTGTACAAACGGCAGGGAAAAGATTTGTCTACACCTCAGATGCAGACACATCGCAAATCTGTCAATTTAAAATGCCTGGGACGAGGCCAGTGGGAAGTGCAGCATCATGCATCCAGCAAAAGGCTATTACAGCTGTGTCACTTGGAGATCTCCCAAGTAAAGAGACCTTGGTCATCACTTTTTCATAGATTTACAAACTTAAAATGCACAGCCTGAAATGAGCATGTTAGTGGAAAATGTGCTGCCTCTCTGAGTGGGTAGTGTGTAAATGTGGATTTTTATTTTTAGGTGGGGCTTTTTGTTGTCCTTGTTTTGGAAGAAAACAGGACATCCTTACTGAAGCCTCATGTGAAAATGAGAGTAGCTGTAGGCTCATCTTCATGTTAGTAGGATGTGAATTGACATAAATGAAACACCTCTCAGGAGTATGCTGTGCTTCTAATTAAAAGAAAAAATCAAGGCATAGACATGTTACATGAGGGAGTGCAGTGGATCCCTGTGTTTTGACCAACCTAAGGAAGACGCTTCCTCTCTTGAAGGGTTTTCATATCCAAATGAAAGCAAGCATAGATTTGTTATTTATGTATATATATATACACTTTTATTTCTTTATTTCTTTATTTATACTCTTTTTGTTTATACTACACTAAGATTGTGCATCTCAACTTCCTGCAGCCTCACTTGTTTCCCCCAGTGTGTGTTTGGCATTAGTACAGGATCCAGCATCCTTGTTGCTGGACCACAGCACCAGCAGAGCTCTCTCACCTGGAGCTCAACCAGCAGTAACAATTGCTCTGTAGACATGGGTCTCTTGGTTGCATTTGCTCTCGGTAGGGCTTCTCCCCCTCAAAGGGGAACTTCACCATTCACCTGGCTCCGAATGTCTGGTTTCCTTGTTAGCAGCCTGCACCATTGGGGTTTTCTTCCATGACCTGGAAGGTGAGCCCCAGGTGCAGTAGGCAAAGTTGGCATAAGCAGCTTGAAGCCCCAGTTCTGGCCAAGTAGAGGATGAATCTTTAATGCTTTCTGCTTGAGCTGCATTGCGTTTTCATGCATCACAGAAAGTGCTGCATTCACTCTTTATTTAGATTTTCTTACCAGGTGTGAAATGAGCTGATAGCAAAATCTGCAGTTGCTTCATATTTTTAAATGAGGAAGATAGATGGCTGTAATCTTCTGTCATTTGACATGATTTTTACCCCTCTGTTTTTGTGCCTTGGCAGAAATGTTGGGAATTCAGATGGTAATGAGGTGGCATCCAGATGCACGGCACACACACGCGTATGCACAAAATATTGATATAAATATGTCCTGACAAGCTGGTCAGGCAGCAGTCTGAAGGAAAGGAAACTTCTGAAGTGAAAGAGAAATAATGACAATAATGAAGAAGCAGAACATTGATTTTAATATGTAGCAGCAGTATGGAGATCGGGGTCTGATGAATCAGAAGGGGGAAGCTGGCACAGGAGCACACTGTGATTTGTTGCATACATTTGTTTCCATTTTTATCCATTAGCAGCACTGTGAGCATTCAGATGCAGACGAGAGATTGGGAATGGGGAGCAGGGGGAGGGGAACTTGGGCTGTTAAGGCTTTGATAGGTGGTGAATTATATCAGCTAGCTTTCTAATTTCCTGTTAAAACGTCCAGGCCCCTTTCTCCTTGCCTTACTTTTAAATAAATAAAAAAATGGCACAGTTACCATCCCATTTCTGCATTCCAGGCAGCAGCTTGGGAGTATTTCCATCACCTCAACAGTTTTATGGACCTTTCCAGTAAGGCAGCAGGCCTTGGAAGTTGGTGCAGTACCATTAGCATATGCCTCTGCAAAATATTTCATTGTTTTGTGACTCCCTTTTGATCAATTAAGTTTATGTAGCTCTTTCCAAGTAAGTTCATAGCGAGAATCTGTACACAGCCATCTCTTTGTGGTACTGACTTTATTTTCATTGTTGAAGTGCAGCAGCTGGCGTGATGCAAACCAAAATGTATGTTGGGGAAAAAAAAGTAGGTGCATCGGGAGAAGGTGCGTTGGGGGGAAAAGGTAAGTGCTTTGCAACAATTGCTGTATGAGCCAGTTTTCATAAAGCCCACGACACAATGAACAAGTACAAAGAAATTCAAGTGGACACCGCTGGCTGCTTTCTGTCTGTGGCTGTGAACATGCTGACTTTGGTATCTGTAGGTGGAGCCTGTTTGTGCTCACCTAGGTAGAGTTTGACCTTATGTTTGAATGGAAAGCTAGAAAACATGCAACGGAAAACATCGATATGTACACTTAAAAAGAGGAGGGGGGAAAAAATGTCAAGTTTTGAAAAAAGAAGAAAGAAAGAAGCTTTCGCCATGATCTCCTCCTTCATTTAGTGCTGATGTCTATGAAATTTCGGTAATGAAATAAATACTGAATAAACATTAAAGAGGGAAGGGATTTCAGGTGTTGAAGGTGATGTGAACATAGTTAATAAGCAGTATAGATTTCTAAGTAATGAACTCTGTCACAGTTTGGGATACAATACAAAATTAATGGAAGAAATACTAGTGCTTGATGCAACTCTGCAGGATGTTTTTGCATATTTTAAAGCGTTTGGTGTATTTTAAATGCTCATGATCTAAAAAGGGAAAATACCTCAAAATGAGTTGGTTGAGAAACACCCCCAGGAGTTGACTCAAGGATAAAGACAGCAGTAGTGATTTAACACCCTCGTTAACTGTTGATAAAATTAGCAGATGAAATTAGATCAGGAGACCTACATAGTAATAAGAATAAAGATGTCTTTAACTAGTCTATAAAACAACTAGAAATGTGTAATATGCAGAAGAATATCATATGACTTGGCAAGTAAATGTGTCTATAGGGAAATAATCCAAGATACGATGGTATACTATGAATGAAAAGCTGGGAAAGCAGCAGTGCGTAGAGGGACCAGCACGTGTGGAGAATTAGCAGTTAGGTTTGCTATTCGCTAATAGCAGTGATACTTGCAAAAAGGAGTCACTAATGCTGTACTAAGAAAGGTCATGTCACAGGCATAGGAAAATAAGTGCCCTTTACTTCTTTAAGTGTCTGTTGGATTGCACCAAGGCTGTTAAATGAAATTATGGCTGCTTCTCATGTTGAAACAGGAGTGAACAGAAAGCGTTCAGTCATAAGCAGCAGATGGAGTTCAGGCCTGACTTACTCCAAAAGTTAAAAATTTATGTGTATAGAATATTTGCATACAATGATTATTAGAAGAACCGCAATATCTATGGAGAGAGGAAAAGTTGTACGGGAAGATTTGAGAGGCCACAATTGTTGCAGAAAAGTAAGGGGAAAAATAAAATTAATTGTTAGAAATTTTCGCTGATACTTATTGAGTCATGTGAAACATGCTCAAAAAAAAGATTTTGGACTGTATGACATTAAGAAGCAAGGTATCAGCTTTCAGAGCAGTGTCGATGGCAGGGGTGTGCTGTGGCTGGTACAGCCCATGTGCATCCCCACCAAGTCCAGGCAGCTGGCTGGGACATTCAGACCAGTCCAAGCTGGAACTATTCTCAAGACCCTAATGCCAGTCTGAGACCTTTGAACTCCTCAGGAATTCAGGATGGGGTTGTTCGTGCTTTAAGGAAGATATGCAAGTCCAAAGCAAAATTACTAGCTGGTTAATGAAGATGTAATACAGAACTTGAAGTTGGGTGTTTGTTGATAAGCTTTAATTTCATACTTGAGAGTGCAAAAGTGAGAGGGTTTTTGTATAAAAAAGTTGGACTATTAGAAAATCAATTAAAACCGGGATTTGTTACTAGTAGTTGATAATTTACAAGTGGTACATCCACACTAATACAGGAAGATGAGTGCTTTGGCTTTTTTTCAGTTAATTTTCAGTTAACCTGTTAATTCTGCAAGGCTAACATTTGTTTTGCCAATTGGCATATTTTAGTTTTATGTTGGGCTGTTCTGGAATGCACTGTTTTGGCCTTGTATCTAGTTCCCAGTTTTTTATTGATCATTATTGTATACAATACCATATTTACCTTAGGAGATTGTAGGATTTATACGATTAAAAAAAAAAAAAAAA
>VZRQ01009091.1:383549-566258 GCA_013397975.1 Machaerirhynchus nigripectus
AAAAAGGAGGAGAGGGGAAACAAAACTGATAAATACTGTATACAGACTTCCAAGTGTTAATGTTATCTGGCCAAGCTACGAAGTTTTTGTAAGAGTATTTTAGAAGGAACTGTTAAAAGCATGATGAATAGCAGTGGGACACCACTAAAGCATTAATGATCCATGGAGGAATAACACTAAAACAAGCTTGAGGCTATCAACCTTTCACTTTTGAGACTTATGTTACAAATACTTCAACCCCATGCCTAGGAACCTTTCCTTCGTTTGTTTTGGTGACTTGGGAGCAAAGCATGGTGATAATTTCCTATGACTCATACATGTTATACATAGATATACATAGATATACATTGACTTTGCCTGATGTAAATAACATGCTTTGTCCTACTTTGCACACGCATGTTTGCTGGTGTTGCTGTGGATCCTGTCCCTTCTTTTACAGCAGAAGGGAGAGGATGGTGCACAAAAGGGTTTCCCTGCTTTTGAAATGTCAGCATTTTGAGAATGTGGAGTAATTGTGGTGCATAATGTGGTGCATAACTTTTTCTAACACATTAAGGATTCTGATTATAAAAAGATTTTTATATTAGTGTTAATTATATATTTGATAAAACATTATGTTTATCTATGTATAGCTAGTCCTATCTTTTAATAGCATTTTATTTGTACAACATTTCATGTGCAAACCTGGTTAGTATTTTAAGGATGAAAATGGCCAGAAGACTCTTCCAGTCAATTCTTTAATGGTGTCCATTTCTCTCCAAAGCAGTAGTTACAGACAGTAGGAGGCCATCAAAATTGCATATCTTGCTTCATACGCTTTCTAAGACAAGAGAGGACATGTAAGATGTGTAAGCAGGTTGTGACATCCAGCCTGTTACTGTTGCAGCAGGTCCAACAACTGATGTTTTGCAAAAATCCATATTCCAGAAAGGCAGGCAGTCTCTTCAGAGAACCATTTTGGTAGTGTTATCTGTCAGTAGATCTTCCAGTCAGCAAGTGGTTACTTTGAATTTTGACGGTTGTGTATCAAGTGACTTGGAAGCTCTTGAGTGCTTAACGCGTCCATCCTATGACAGCTCTTAGGCACTGTCTAATCAGGTCAGTGTACTAACTCTCCCAATCTGATACTAGACTTGCTGAGTCTGGACCTGCACAAGGCTTTTTTATTGGTCAAATCACTCTTGGTGCTCTTCTCTGCACCCTGTCCAGTTTTTCAGCCTTTTAGAAACAAATCTAAAGCAAGCAAACCCCATCATAGATGACAGGGCTGAGTATTGGGTTCTAGTATAGGTCTCTGTGCACAAGGCAGGTAGTGATCTTTTCTGTTCCTGTTCTCAGTCTGCCTCCATTTATGCAAGCAGTGATTGCATGAAACCTGTTGCCGCTGTTGCAATCATTGGCTTACCTTGAAATTATCTGCTCATTCATTTTTATAGTCATCATATTCTGGGATATGCTCCCTGATACAGCCAGGATGGTATTACTGGATGGAATAGTCCATGTGGCCTGGGAAAGTGCACTGGTTGGTGCCAGTTGGCTGGCTGCTGCTCAAGCTGCAGGCAGGCATCCAGTGTGCACCCAATTTCGGTATAGAAATCCATTCTGTTCTGGTAAAGCAGCTGCCACCATGTCTTCCTGCAGCTTGCACACAGTAGGAATACAACTGTATCGATGAATCAGCATTTTCCTTCATCTTGCAAAGGCTTGAAGCTATTGCCAGTCAAAACTGCTTGTGCCATCCTTTCTTTTTGCTGCGTCTCTAGAGCTGTAATCTTCCATTGCCATCCTTTTTTTGACCGTATCTTGAATGTAGACTTGCACATAAAAAATTACAGAGTTATTTCCTAAAAAATCTCTTGTAGTAGATAAAGTGACTTTACATTATATTCTAGACTCATACCTCCAAATACACATTTTGTTTTCTAGTGTGATATTCCAATTTCACGGCTGCTAAGTAGGTTGATAAGAATATGGGAACAAAGCAGTTTAGCTAGAGAAAGGTATAATTATTCCACTTTTGTTCAAGTGGTTTTAGTAGAATCTTAATCTTTTTTGTTTTTAAATGAGAGCAGAAACAGCTGTTTTCTGCTAAGTGTAAGAGAGAGTCTCCACTTCCAGTATGGTAATTTTGAGGGAATGCTTAGCTTTGTTTTGTTAGAGACTGATGTAGCAGTTGGAAGGTCATCATTTTAATTAATTGAAAAAAGCCTCTACAAAGTACAAAGCCTTACAGAAATTGTAATTACAGGAGTCTTTAACCACGTAGTGCAGCATGTGGAAGCTACTTGTAAGACAGTCATCCTTTAGTTTTGAGATTACGTTAAATCCCAAAGCCTGTAATTATATGCATGTTGCTGGCAGGAGCCCATGCTGGGCTGATTGTGTTCAATGAGCAGGGTTGTTACTTGCTGTTTCTCTCCATGAGACCTACAAGCATCCTGGAAAGCACAGTACCTAGTACTTTCACTGCTGCTTTTGCTGAGAGGGCAGACAGACTACTTTGGGTTTGGTTTATTTCATTATATTTTGAAAGATACCAGGTTCTTTACTAATTGTCAGTTCAGAAGATGCAAGGACAGATTCCTAGTAATGCTCCAGAAAGTAAGCACTCTCTTCTGTCATTGTAAACCAAACCAAAGAAAGGGTACAGACACATGTACCTAGAAATGTAGCAATACCTAATTCATAAGCTCTTGATACTGTGAAGAGGCGATGCAAGGTGCACATGGGTTGGGGCAATCCAGAGCACAAGTTCAGGCTGGGCAGAGAAAGGATTTGAGAGCAGCCCTGAGAAGGACTTGGGGGTGCTGGTTGACAGGGAGCTCAACATGACCCAGCAATGTGAGATTGCAGCTCAGAAAGTAATCCGTATCCTGGGCTGCATCCAAAGCAGCGTGGCCAGCAGAGCGAGGGAGGGGATTTTGCCCCTCTGCTCTGCTCTGCTGGTGAGACTGTGCTGGAGTAGAGACTCTACTGCACCCACCTCTGGGGCCCTCAATGTAAGAAGTACATGGACCTGCTAGAGTGAGCCAGAGGCCCATAAAGATGGTCCAAGGTCTGGAGCACCTCTTCTGTGAAGACAGGCTGAGAGACCCGGGGTTATTCAGCCTGGAGAAGAGAAGGCTCCAGGGAGACCTTAGAGCACTTCCCAGTAATTAAAGAGAGGTTAAAAAAAGAGAGATGGCTATTTTTTTTACATGGACAGATAGTGATGGGATAAAGGGGAACAGTTTTAAGCTAAAAGAGGAGGGATTTAGGTTAGTGGTTAGGAAGGAATTAATTACTGTGACGGTGGTGAGACGTTGGAACAGGATGCCCAGAGAAGCTTTGGATGCCTCATCCCTGGAAGTATTCCAGGCCAAGTTGGATGGGGCTTTGAGCAGCCTGGTCTAGTGGGTGGCAGGGAGATTGAAACTAGATGGTCTTTAAGGCCTGTTCCAACTGAAACCATGTGAAGATGCTGATGATGACTTGCTTCTGAAGCAAATCTCAATTGTGACTATGCTTGAAGTTACTTTGAGAGACTACAACATACTTGTGCTAAGAAAGTTTCTAATTTTCATAGTGTATGCAGCATCCTCATATGTTCCAAATCTTTAAAGTCTGTAATTTTTTTTAAACAAATATTTGTGGCTAAGAAACGGTGGAAAAAGCTGAACAGTGTATTTGCCAGTAGCTGAGATGAAGTTAAGAGTGAAAAGTCAAGAGTTGTAGTCAAAGGTTTTTTAAGATCTTTCTCTAGTAAGAAACATCTCTTAACCTTTGTATATCAGCACAGTTTCACTGAAAAGGACAGGTTTAATTTTTGCCAGCAATTGAAACAGACTGGTAAGATAAAGATTTTTTTGTGAAGCTCTGGTGTGGGATTGCTGTAAAGGGTAATGTAGGCAATGCTGTTTCTTATCTTGTGCTAAAGGGTAATGTGTACTGGAGAGTTTTTTTCATGTAAAAAAGATTTGTGTATTCTCTTTCCCTTAATACTGCATTATAAATTGTATAAAATATATCGTTAAATCAGACTTTAAAAATAGTCAATTAAAATGTGAATCTGCTGTGTTGTAAAATACTTCAACAAAAAGCCATCCCAGGATGTAGCAATGTTGACTTATTTTATCACCACTTGCTTACTACCCACCGATTCAAAAAGATCGACATTGCTTGGAGCCAATAAAGGAAGATTTTGGGGTTTTTTACCTAGAAGGCCCCTAAATTATTTTTCCTAATCTCTTCCTAGGCAGTGAAGCTAAAATACTTGTATGGTGCCATGCAATGGTGTTTTGGCATCAACTTAGATCTTTAACAGATGTATTCTTGTCATCTGTTAACCACTTTCAACACACGCGTCCTTGCTTTTCGACGTGCTGAATCTTGTACGTGACGTGTTCTCCAGTGAGGATCTTCTGAAGCCAGAGCAGCTTTTATGACTCCTAATGGCCTGTAAAGCACTCTGCTGCAATGTGTGCGTGAAATTACCCAGCAGTGTTGCAAAGGTGGTTAATATAGCTAGAAAATAGCTGCTGTAGTTGATTTAATAAAAATGTAAATTTACAAGATCCTCCAAATTATGCAAAGCTGACAAGTTGTCTGTTTTGATAATCTGAGCACTGGGGAATAACAGGGTGTCTTTATTTCACTTGCCTTTTTATTCCTTCTCCCTGTAGTGAAGGGGAATCTTCATCATAGAGCAGTATTCATTGCAAAATGCTGGACTGACTGAGCCTGCTGCTGCATGGGAATATAGCTCTTCTCTTTGGGATGAAAAATTTTGTTCAGATAAAAATTGGTATTGATATAAGGTCGTATCAAATACTATAGTGGAAATGTTTTAGTTTGCAAAACAGAAGTATCCATATAGCCATTTGTTATTTTCAGAGCTAAATTAAGTCTCTTTGTTCCTTAAAAATCTGACTTCCCATTTGAGAAATGTGATAGTTGCCAGGTAGCTTGTAAACTTATGAAACAAAATACTGAGTTGTACAAAATCTTAATGTTTTAAGATTTCATAATATTTCATTTCAATATTAATACGCATATAGATCCAGTAGATATCACTGTGTCTTCCTGACACGTGAAGCACTTGATATCTGCATGTCTTTCTCATCGCCTTAATGTTTTACTGAGACTGTTGTTAGAGTACATTGCTGTTCTCACTGAATCCCATGGGTTGGGATTCATTGGAAATCCCATTTCTCTAAAGGTCTGGGTCTGCGGTGAACGTTGCTGGGACCAGATGAGTTCTCTGTGGTGCACCTGCCTCGCTGTGGTCACACACACGTAAAGAACAATAGGAGCATGCGACGTCCAGAACCAATTAGGGTAGCTCATGTGGACAAATCCCCTGACAAGTGAAAGAGGGGATGGGGTGTATTTGGTTTCAAGGTGTTGAGTCACTGTGTGAAAGGAAATGTTTGATACAGTGTGAGTGGAATTTTAGGTAGGGTGTCCTCTGGGTGCGTCTCTTCCTGTGAAACAGAAGGGTGTATATAAGGTGTATATACTCCTGTGAAATAGAAGGCTGTGTTTTCTGCGTAAGAAATTCATTTTTTGCAAACTCTTTTTTTTTTTTCCCCCTGGAGACAATTTCATATGTTGCATAATTTGTATTCTTCACTGAATACTGGTTCTTCACAAAAATTTCCTGATTGTATCTAAGTGTCACACTGTATAAAGACTGTAATCTTCAATTTAATTTAAGAGAAATTTCATAACTTTTTTTTTGTCCTACAGAAAAGTATAGTAGATCATAACATTTTTTTGATTCATTTATTTCAGCTAATGTGACCTGATAAGATTAACCAGAAGTTTGTGTTAAATAGGATACATATATTACACTGCTTGTCTTATCATATGGAAATACAAGCTTCTTTCATCTAGTGACCTTCTACTGAGTACTTATGAATACAAATTCAGTTGAGAAAGTATTTGTGTGTTATATATATTCTAGATTTATAAATAATCTTTCAGGCTCCTGAAGAAAGGAGTGAGTGCAGCGATAAAAATGATACAAATTCATGGTGCTGCCCAAAAAGGATCACAATGAAAGAAGATTTTTACAGATGAGTCCAGAGAAAATTGTAACTAAATGTGTAGCTCTGTTAATTAATAAGGAAGAAATGTAATTACTAGAGTTTAGCCTGTGTTACATAGACTATAAGTAATTTTTAGTATGTCTTTTTGATCTCCTAGTATTATATTACCTACTTGATTGTTTTTACCTTCTTCCCCATTTTTCCTCCTGGAACCAGCTGAATCTAGCTGCAGAGCTGAATGACTGACACCTCAGAAAATGATGGCTATTTATTGGAATGTTGAAGTATTTAATAATCACAAAATACTTAATTTGGTAAAAAAACATATGTTTTACACATGAGGTATAGTTAAATTAATTTCAGGAGTACAACTTTGGACAAGAACAGTTCTGTTAATCCTCGCAGTTGTTGTCCTGAAAGAAGGTGATAAAACCATGTCTATCATGAGCGAATATTTTAAAAATTGTTCCAGTAACTAGATCTTTTCTAGACCCAGCAAAAATGAGGGGGAAAAAAATGCAGTACATACAATAGATCATTATGTTCTGTGCTGTATTTGAAGTATGAATTCTTTGTCTTCTGAAATCTTTTTGAGAAATTCAAATCCGTACATGACCTCCTTTGGCAAGGACAGAAAAATTGTCTGAAGAATCATAAGCAAAAAATAATCCTATTGACTTGGTTGGAAGTGACTATTGCAGTGCTCCAGAGGCTATTTAACATACACACCAGTAATCTAGAAGTAGCATACAATACAATAAGCTTTTCCACAAGAAATGTATCTTTTCACTGTTAGTAAAGCCTTATCTGACCAGGTCTGCTGCTGGCTTTGCATATATATCACAGTTTCTGTATAATTATTATAGTTTTACACATTTCTACTTAATCCCATTGAGATTCAGCATTTCCTTACCTAAAGGCTTGATTTTTCTCTGGTGTCTGAAGTCTGTCTTTTGCAGCCCCCTAGCTCTGTAAGTGTGCTCTGTTTTGCATCCTCTGCCAAAAGGGCTGAACTAGGGTAAGTCATGAAGTCAGATCACAAAGGCAAGCAGCAAGCAGTTCTTCCTCATGGTGTAGATACTACCTCTTGCTGTTCTCTGCCCAGCAAAAGTCTTCAGTGATGTTAAAATTGTGCAGAAGTGGACTCTTGAGTTGAGACCTGCTCGCCAAAATCATTTTCTTTTGAGCACTGCAGGCTCACCTGGCACTGATGCTGGCAGGTGATGTCAAGGTCCATATCCAAAGAGGTGGGAATGGAGACCTTACTGCCTGGTGTAGACAATGCTGACCCACAGCTGGTTGGGAAAAATCAAAGAACGAATGTTAGGGCAGCTAAACTATCATCTTGCAGTATCTTCTGGTTGGCCATGAGTTAAGGGGAAGTGTTTAAACTGGTCTGCCTGGGTCCAGCAAAGTTTATGGCATCAAGGACAGGCATCTGGCAGATGAAAAGGTAGAAATAAGGATTCTGGATGCCAGTAAGATGCTGGATGCCAAATAGATGCTGCAGAAAGAGAGCAGCAAGTTCAGGCAGGTTTGGCATCTCAAACCTGAAAGAGCTGTGAGCATGGGCTGTGTGCTGAGGCCATAGCCTTTGGTTTCTGGAACAGCTTTTCCAGGGGAGCAGAGAGAAAAGCAAGCAGATAATAGTGTGGTATTTATTGGTATTATTGATATGAGGTCCTGTTGCCTGAGCAGGAGGTGTCAAGAAAGAGAGGTGGCAAATTTTTTCCTCTAAAAGCACATTCCCTTACCCTTCTCTTGGTTTTCTGTGTATGGGAGAACAAGAATACACAACTCCTCTCCCCTTTCCCCTCCGTAGTAGTCCCAAGATTTTCTGTTTTCTTTCCGGACCACTGAATTACACTGACTGAAGCCTCCATCTTCATACTCTGGTTTCACCCCTCCTTGTATGCCCTGTCCATCCCTGGCCAGAGGTCTGTGGTTACAAGGATGGAGCCATCAGTCCAAGCCTTCAGGTGCATCTGCTCTCTGGTACAAGAGCAGCTACAAGAAGCAATAACAAGGTTGGCAAACAGATAACTCGATTACCCCTATCTGGTTTTAATGACAATGAAAAAAAATCAATTTTCACCAGGTCTGTCTGGGCAATTGCAACTTGATGGAGTGTTTCACCTTATCCTTGGAAATATGGCTGTTGCTCCAACCAATAAAACAAAAATAAGAAAAACAATCACTGTAATAGTAGTGAGTTGGAGTATGGGAAACACAGAGCTGCTGATGCAGTGAAGAGCAGGCAGGGAGAGAGAAATGGCTCAGAGTGTGAAAGCTGCCCATGCTTCCTCCTGGCTTTCTGTAGCTGGTGGTAGAAGGTGTGCACCATGACACTGGACTATAACATTAAATATAGTGATGGATAAAAGATGGCAGAAGATAAACTAAGCGATTTTGTAATCGAAGCACATGAACGGGACAGAATATATGAAGACAGTTTTAAATATATCACTCAAGTGAAGCATAAATCTTGAGAAAGATATAATTATCAGTTGTCTTAAAGGAGAGTATCTGGTGCAGGACTTGGGGTTTGTGCATACATTTAGCTGTTTGAATAGGCATGAGAGGACATAAAACTTGAGAGCTGAAGAAATCTTACAAATGGTGCAATGTTTGGCCAGTAAATGTTCAGGTGCACTAAAATCTGCTCTCTTCTCCCTTTAGTGCAGGCAGAAAACTCGATTCGCTGTGTGTTTTCTATTCAGCATCATTTTATTTTGGTGTGATCAAATGCTTGGTGGTCCTGCCCACACACAACAATCCATCAATTCCCTCCACTCTCTCCCTCCCCCTGTGGTCTGTGCTTCAACGACTGTAATATACTTGTCTAAAATTGTCAAAAAGCTTCCCTGGCTATCCAATCAGGCTTTTCCTTTTTTTTTCCCTTACTGATCTGTAAGATTAAATCTGTAAGATTAAATCTTTAATATGCTTTGATTAGAATATTTCCATTTGAAATAGGTTCTTTCTCCCCCCAAAGTAGGATTCCTGGTGTTTTTGCCCTATTTATCCAGAGGGAACAGTAAGGGAAAGGATGGATATGAGGAAGGAGGAGAAAAATCACCCCGTCATGCTGAAACGTGGGGCCCTTTGCCTGGCACAGCAACTATCACTCCCTGCAGGGTCAGGGAATGCGAGAGGCTGGGGGATGTGTCCCTCTAATATCCGCATCTGTGTGTGCAGTTGGATGCTTTCTAGCTTTTAAAGAAATACGGCTTTTTAAGTCCTTCATCTCCTCACGCAGGTGGTGGTGACGGCGGTAGTAGTGAATGACACAGCTTTGCCGGATGACACGGAGCTGATCTCTGCATCAGCCAAGAGGAATTAAGCTTTGTCACTCCCCGCCGGGGCTACCTTTTGCCTGGTATGTGCGGGAGGAGGAATTCACAGGCTGCTGCTGCATTCACCCAAGCAGAGCCCCGAGCGTGCTTTGCCAGGGGAGGCAGGCAGCCAGAATGATAGCTGTCTCTTTTAAATGCCGCTGTCAGATCCTGAGGAGACTTGCGAAAGGTAACGTGCTTTCCTTCTTACTCATCCAGGGGCTCCGCTGCATCCTTCCAGAGACACAGCCTGATGTTTGTACTTTTAAATATGACCGTCCTTCCTATGTACTGTCAGGCAACAAAGAACTCCTGATACAGGAGGGTGTAGGGGCTCTTTCAGTTAACATTCCTACATGTCCCAGGCTGTGGTCCTGCTAGGAAGATACATTTCTGGTTTTTTCCCCCTTTCTTTCTTTCTTTNTTTGGTTATTGCTAAAAGGAGGATTTTTTCCCAAGTGCTAAAGTTATTGTGGGGTGCAAGTGTTTTGTATTTTTGCTCACTGCTCAGAGGAGTCCCTCCTGGGTCAGTCCATGCTCTGCCTTACTGGGAACAACTGACACTGCTATCCTGGACCCGTACCCAGAACGAATTTCTGTTGTTTCATGTCCTTTGCGAGCTAATTTTACCTGTGCTTTAGATGCCAAAGGCTGTGGTATGTGATGAGGTATGGATAGCAGCATGTGTTTCTTCGGGGCTGCACTCGCATGTCACACTTTTGAAGTTAATTTGTCTGTTAGAGCAGTATGCATTTTATCTTACTGTAAATCTTTGTAGTCTCTTGTTTGACCACTCAGAACTTTAAAATACTACTCGGTGTGATTGTTAAAGCAGATATGTGAAAACCTGCCTAAGACACCTTCCCTGTTCAGGAAGGAATATACCTTGTTTTCTAAAAATAACTTTTATTTTTTAAAAAGAAATCTGTTATGTTTGGTAATTTTTTCCCTCTCTATGTAGAAAGGTTTGATTTGGGATTTTAGGTCTATGTTCTGATGGAAACTTCCAACATTGTAATAGCGTTATGTGTCTGAAAATAAGAAGCTTCTATTTTTTATCTTGGGTGCTGTGAAATATTTAATGGCTGTTACTGTGCAGCTGGATATACATCCGTATGTGAATGAAACTATTTTTATCCGTATGTGAATGGAACTGTTTTTTTCAAGCTTAGCTTGAAAAATCAGAAATCTTTGATTATTAGTCAGAATAGCTCAAAATCAATTAGTGTTTTATTTTGCAGAAGCATGAGAAGGTAGCATGCTAATACTGTGAGACCAGTAACAAGAAAAGAGAAGAATACTGCAATCAAACTTATATAAGCATTTTCCTGTTATTTAGATTGCTCTGTGGGGCCATGTTGTTCAAAACATATGAACTTAAATATTTATTAATCATCCTCTCAGCAGATTTGCTTCTCTTTCAAATCTGTGCTGGATGATGCCTGTTCTTCTCATGTGTGTGAAATGTTTTGATTCTGGTAGCTCTATTACACATTTATCAGGTTGGAAGTCAGTGTATTCCCTTTTTCTGGTGTGAGCAGAGCAACCTTTTTGTCTGCTGATGTCTTTATCAGACAGATCTGGGCACTTATTTAGTCTCTCACTGATGAGAGTTGTTACTCCACTTAAATACAGTTTCCCTGTGAATAATCAATAGTCTTATATATCATAGCTGTCTTAATTCTTTCATGCTTCCGTCGTTCAACAGAACTCAGGCTAGTGGGTTTTTTCTCCTTTGAAATAATCTTAACTTCCTTTGAGACTCATCGCTCCTCCCACTCCCTCCCAACAGGAACTGGCATGATACTATTGATTTTTTGCATGAGTGTGCCTTATGCTTGTCTCTAGTTGATAAAGACAGTCTAGAGGTATGTTCATATATTCTCCTGTAAGCCATATGCATGCTGGACTGGCATTGCGCTCCTAATTGACAGGTTCCTTAATTTTCACTGTTGAGTAAAACCTTTGTTCTTTTATCTAATTCTCTGGGTTTTATGGCCTTGGCATTTGCATCTCAGACAACAGTTTAGGACTGCTCAACACAGCCAGCCTAGCTGAGGACAGGGATGGACCTTCACATTGTTAGTGTGGAGAGGATTCTTGCCAACAGCTGGCAATCTCCTGCTGCTGTATCAGCTGGAAGATCACCTTTCCTTCTAACTTGCTAGTCATGGGTTTTTGCGCGTTCACTGGGTTCCTTTCCTCCAAAAGCAGTTTTCCTTGCTTTAGTACTTGCTCCCAGCCTGTCTCTGCTAGGGTCTTTTTCTTTTGTGCTAATCCTGTAGCTTTGTGCAGTTCCCCAAAATAATTTCTTTACTGTCTTTCAGGCCCTACTGTGGTGAAAAGATACAGGTATGCTACACACTATATTAGTGTCTTGTGTTTTTAATAAAAGATGTGTGGTTAACTGTACATCAAAATGTGGAAATACCTGCTTTATTTATGTTACGTCATTTTTCATGCCTGTCTTGACAAAGTAAGTTTGTAACTTAATCTCTTGTGCTTTCAGATAGGGATGTAAACAGAAATGCCTCATCTGGGCAATTGGAGACTCTCTGAAGGCAATTCTTTCCAACAGGGAGATGTTCAGACACTATTGTATTTTACAGCAATTGAACTCCCCTCTTGTACTTCATCTTAACCTTTCAAAGCAAAGAGGAGAGCTTCTTTTGTGTCTCTTTGCATTGCTGCAGGTACTTACTTTGAAATTGAAAAAAATTCTGGCAGGAGAATCTTCAAGTGTTGTGAGCTAATTTCAAGGCAAAAATATCATACAGTAGTGGGAATGCTCTCCAAAACCCAGTCAGTCACCCACTCCTGCTCTTCCTTCCCATAGTTGTGAGTCAGAGCCTGCAGCAGTAACCCTTACCTCTCTTGACCTCACCTCTAGGGTCATCTTCAGATGGGAGCATTAGTCTTTGTCCTCTGCCTTCAAACTTACACCATTCATAGGAGACAGGCACAATTGTAGCATCACAGAATGGTTTGGGTTGGAAGGGACCTTCAAATATCTCCCAGTCCAGCCCCCTGCCCCTCAGTCCTGCTTCACTGCTGCCCCTGCCCATGCACTCCTTTTGTGCCATATTGCCTCTCTGGGTATGAGGGCTACTGTGGCTGCTGCAGCTGCTGTACCAAAATCTTCTTCTGTATTTCCACTGTATCAATCACCCCCTCTTGAAGCAAAATACGTGGCAAACAAGAAGTGTACAATAATTATTCATTATTGAAGACTGAGATTAGGTCCCTTAATATGTATTACGCTTCAGTTTTGTGAGTCTTCATTTTGGGGGTCAGTACATTTTCAGTAATGAAATTGTACGTTACCAAGGTCAGATGAAGCTTCATATTTGTGTCCATTAACAAGCAACCATGGAAGAAAAGTATTACGTTATTTGATGATGCAATTTGCAAGAATGATGCTGTGTGAGACTGTTTTCTCATAGGTGTTGAGACATGATATGAATTTAGATCTAGTCTATCCAGTTAAGAACAAAAAAAAATTCCTGTTTTCTACACCAGTGTGTTGTTTATACAACATTGTGTTGTTTCTGTGCTATTTTTCCATTATGCATTTTTTTAATAGCTGTTAAAATGTTTATTGTGGATGGGAATTTGTGCTACAGTTACCTGATTTCTTTCATGAATAAATCTTTCATGCTTTTACCTTTGAGCTGAAATATTGCTAGGTCAGTCTCTTTTTATTGTGATTATCTATACGTATTTGAATCTCTGTGTCTATGTATATACATTTTAAGCAATGTTGGAATTAGTTAAAAGGTTCTGAAAAGAGAAAAGGTACTTCTTACCATATTAGCTACTAACATTTGCACTGAGAAGAGGGTTTTGTAATTTTCAGATACTATTTTAATATTTTATCTCCTTTCTATCCCAAAAGAGCAAGGTAAGCCAAAAGCTACATTTAGAATCTGAAGTAGTAGCTGGTTTTATAGTTTTCACCATGAGAAGTACTGGGCTCAGAGAGAATGATAACTTATATTTGGACCAAATGAATATAAGGAAAGGCCACATTTGAAGCTGTAAGAGCAACCACAAATCTGCACTTCATACAGCTGCTTGTATTGTAGGATGATTTTTGTGTGCACTGAAGAAATACTAGGGTTTTTTTCCCTGCAGTTTAGTCATATAAGACCTTCGGCATTGAGCAGTATGTTGTGCATACCAAAGAGCCTGTGGTAATCCCTTACATTGCATATAAGTGCTAAATAAAAATGGTACAATTTACAGTTATTATGTTAAGTACAACGGTGAACAATATACATATGTAGTATAAAATAGTGAAAAGTTGCTGAAGTGTGTAGGCTGGTTGGGTTTACAGGTAAATTAACCACTTTATAGTTTAAAAATTGCCTTTCAAGCAGTGCATTACAAAGCCTTGGCTGTGATTAAAAATTAACATGTTCATTTTTTCCCTTTATTAGCCGGAAGGACAGGACTTTAGGAAGCTGTGTTTGTAGCATAAAGTTGCTTACAGAAATGGGTCTCTTTGTTAGAGTTCGGGATGCAGGTTTTAACATACACAGATCAGTGAAGTTATTCTAGATTTTATTTTAATGGAAACAGAATAGGAGCACTCTGATAAAGATGTCAACTGTTGTTACACAGGGCATAGCATGAGGAGCTGAGTGGAATGCCTCTCACCCATCAAAGCTTTATAGCCTATCTTCAGGATAATTTATCACCTACTGCGCATACAGATCCTTTCTGCAGACATATATTTTTATTCTCCCAGTATGTTTCCAATACAACAAGATAAAGCAAGCTTTAAAGGCAAGATGCTGCACTCCGTTTTACAAGATGATCAGTTATCTAAAAATTGGATTGGAGCCTAAAGCATCAAAGGATGAATTCTGAATGTAGCTGGACGTAGGTTATACTTTGCTTTGCCGCAAGGAGCTACAACACTAACAAACCCAGATTTTTTTTTTTAAGTATTAAATTAAAATGGTGTTAAAGACTTGACATCAAGGCTGTCTAGTATCTTATTACAAGCTTACCAGTGTTCCGGAGACTCATCCCTGGTTACCAGCCTTTAAATTATTTTAATAGTAATTCTAATTATGTGGTGTCTTTTTGCCAATAAATTGTTTATAAAAATACAAGTTTAACTACTAGAACTGAGTCAACAGCTTGTTTTGAATGAAGTAAAAATCACAAGTAACAATATCTATAGGGACTTTTGAATATCAGTTACTTCCCTGTCTTTCTAAAATTAGTTCTGAATATTCAGAAAACTCTTAAATTTCTTATAAATTCTATAAATAGGCAGTCAGTATGGATTTGTTGGTTTTGTGCATTTGCTTGGGGTTTCAGAAATAAACTTTGAGGTTTTTCATACTCAACACCTGTTTATCCAAGTTGTCCATATCTCCTAGGTTTTGTGCATTTTATTTCTGAAAGTGACTTCTGTGTTTCTTCTGACTTAGTAAACAAACTACAGTGGAAGAATAAAGAGCAGAAGCAAAATCTGGAAACTTTCTTTTCCGCTAGCATGTGGGAACTTCAGGGCCACCTCCAGAGCTGCAGCCATTCCTCAGCCATTAGTGGGTACTTCATGAGAAGAGAGGAGAGTCCACAGGGGAGAGCTGTGGATGTCTGTCAGCAAGGGAAGTTTTGACATTGCTCTTAGTGCTTGTAATATAGTAAATATAATTTAAAAAACAAAAAACCAAAACAAAACAAAAGCATTTCCTGGCACTTGGAATTTTTTGTTTTGTTTTGTTTAAAAAAAAATTATTTTATTGCAAGACTGTTTGTCAGATGAGAAAATTAAGGCAAAGAGTGGCCATGACCTGTCTTACGTCACTCAGTGGGTCCATGCTAGACTTGGGGATGACCCTGTCCTCCCCTGAACTCCCATTTGTTCATCACTCATTAGGAACAGTTACTGAAGTTGGCAAAGACTGTGAGAGCAGAGAAGACCCTGCAAGACTTTTTCTGTTCCAGATTTTTTCACCAGTTTTGACTTCTGTATTTGCACTTAAGAATGCCTTTGGCCAGGATTGTTTTGAAATTGTAAGTGCCTGCATTATGATAGCTGAAGGAGAGGGAGAGAGATGAATTTTCGTTAAGATATTCCTTCTGTAATTGCTGTTTAGGCTTTCCAGCACTGACTGTGTGTAGAACAAAAGAGGCAGATTTATTATATTTAATGAGCATTATTAGTTCGCAATATTGTCTTTTTGTTCAAAGGAATTCTTTGAACTTATTGTTGTAAGAAGGAATGAAAGGAGAAAGGATTTTCTCTTCTACAGCAAGCTGATCACAGTTCACAAGTTCAAGCAATATTTCTTCACCACTAATATATTCAAGAACTGGCAAACTCTTTATTAATTATTCAGGATGATCTAAAGCACAGCAGCATACTAACTAATCTCTGTGAAGCTTTGACAGAAAAGAAAGACATAAAAATACTTTTCAAATCAAGCATGTACTACTTAAAGTAGGAGCAGTGCTGCAGCCCTTATGGTCTGAGGGTGTGTGTATGACTGGTGTTCTGCTGAGAAATTCTCTAGCTTAGATAAACAGATACAACTGCAGGCAGGTACCTGTAAGGTGTGAAGAGAAAGCTGCAATCATACAAAGAAGTGGTAAGTGGCCATTAGCTATCTTTTATCTATCAGATACTAATAGCTGGTATCTGATGTGGCAGCTCTGATGTCAGTTTCACATGGAAAATGTAGGAAGTGTTTTTTCCAGCATGTGTAGATTTGCAGGATGGGTTATAGAAATTGTTGGCTGGTTCCTACTGAACTTCTTTCACAAGAGTTCAGCAGGTCATTGGGACGTTGTGCCTTGTCCCTAGCCGTCTGATGGGAACAGCTATGTTTCTCTCCTCTGAAAAGTATTCTGAGGAAAATTTTTAAAAAAATGGATTACCATGTGTTGGTCTGTAGGCTTTTTGAATATTAAAGGTGAAGTTATTTTTAAAAACCAATTTATTGGTAAGTGGTGCCAGTTTTAATACGAATGCAGGCAAGACATTTGATCTGTGAGTAATGAAACCCCAGATTTGCTCATGGGTCAGGTGTTGCACAAACATCCTTCCAAGTATCAGCATTGCTGCAGGATAGAAGCGTGTTGCAAATGTTTCATGAGTTTGTCTTCGGTGTCGTTGCTGCTTCTAGTTGTAGAAGACAGATATTCAAAAATAGCCCAGGAACCCAGTCTGGGTGAGCATCCCAGAGGGGCACAGAAGGTGTGAGGAAGGCTGGGGCCAAGCACTAGGCAGGAGCATGTATCAGGTACCGTGGGACAGACAGCAAATTTTGCCAGTCTGCAGAAAACTGTGCCCATCCTTGCCATCGCATAAGAACACTGGATTTTTCTTTGCAACCAGATTTGCTCGCTCCCTGTGCCTGTCTGCCCATGAGAGGTTTGATTACTTTGAAGTATCTTAATTCCACAGAATTCTGTGGATGGAGGTGAAGCCTGAGGAAGCATGGAAAGGAGAAGGGTGGCATGGGGTAGGAGAGAGGAGATGGTCCACACTGCAGGCCTTTGCTTTGCAGTCAGCTGCAGGTGCCCATGGCCCCTGTCTCTGGGGTGCTGTGGTAGTGGGGGAAGGAGACCCGAGCTGCAACTGGGGGAGTGAGCAGTGGGAGATGCAGCAGTGCTGGGAGCTCAGCACAGCAAGCAGCAAAGAGGACAGTGAGGAAAAGAGAAATGAGGGGGATGTGAGAAAAGGTGAAGCAGACGTGGCATGTGCTGCAGGCACAGCCCCTTGCTGCTGGAAAGGCACATGCAATGTGAGAAAAAACAGGGACCCGACCTGCCGAGAATAGAGCAGCAGGAGATAAAAATGGTAATTTTATGAAAATTTTTTATCCCATATAATGTTGAAGTCTACAACTCTGTAGTAGTACCTACCTAGATGTTTTAGGAATACATTGCAAGGTGAGGCTCCAGGTGGAAATGGGCTCTGGTTCCCTGTGTGAAGAATGGACTCACTTTCTCATGTGCTTTATATAATCTTAGTTTGAGGGTCTGCTAAATCTGAGATACACTGAGTTATAGGAGTGAGATCATACCTGCCTTCTGAGGCAGATTTCTGCAGCTTAATCTGTCTGCCAGCATGACTCTGCTTAGTAGTGCCCCATCTGCATTTCATATTGTGGCGCTGCTGACGTGCTTCTGCCATGGGAAGGTCCTGCTCTAGGCACGGCCCCTCAGCAGGCGAGTCTGTCTCTGTCAGCATAGGTTACAGCGCCTCTCCAAGCAGCTGTCAGTAAATCAACAAAGGGTAATCTCATTTCTTCTGCCCTATCTGCATTCCTTGCAGGAGTTCTGCTGGCCTGGGGAGATGGCTGCTCAGTGGGGCATGTAGGGAGGACTGCCATGGTTAAAGAATATCCCAAAGGGCCAAGTTTTTGCAAGTTGCAAGGAAAAAGAAAATGGTTCGTAACATGTTCTTTTTTCTTAAGGGAAAAACATTTATATTAAAATTTTATAAATTTATTAGTAATATAAATTAATGGAACCTTCTGCATCATCAAACTGATTTACCACAGTGTTACCACAAACACCGTGTCATTCCTTCACTTTCATAGAATCATTTAGGATCATTTAGGTTGAAAAAGACCTCTAAGATCATCCAGTCCAATGATTTACCCAGCACTGCCAAGTCCACCATTAAAGGATGTCCCTAAATGCCACATCAACACATCTTCTAAATACCATTTCCTTGGGCAGCCTGTTCCAGTGCTTGACAACCTTTTCTGTGAAGAATTTTTTTGTAATATTCAATCCAAGCCTCCCCTGACACAACTTGAGGCCATTTCCTCTCATCCTATCACTTGTTACTTGGGAGAAGAGACCAAGCCTTACCTGTGTACTTTTAGATAATTGGAGAGAGCGATGAGGTCTCCCCTGAGCCTCCTTTTCTCCAGGCTAAACACCCCCAGCTCCCTCAGATGCTCCTCATTACTTGTGCTCAAGACCCTTCACCAGCTCCATTGCCCTTCTCCGGACACGCTTCAGCACCTCAAGGTCTGCCCTGTAGTGAGGGGCCCAGAACTGAACACAGGACTGGAGGTGTGGCCTCACCAGTGCCAAGTACAGGGGACTGATCACTGCCCTAGTCCTGCTGGCAACACAATTTCTGGTATTTCAGAAACCACAGGCCAAGTTCTATTGGCATCTTGCAAGGGTATGAACTTCTAAAGATGCTCATCCTTTATTGTCTCTGTTCTTTTGGGCGTTTGCTTTAAAGCATGACTTCTGTAATATTTAGGAACCTTTTAAGACTCTGGGCAAAAGTTAAAAGAAAGCTTCAGCCCCGAATGTTGTTATTACAGAAAAAGGAAAAGTATTGTGTAAGTCTTCACTGCAACCTCTCTATCTTATCCCTTGAACTGCTCATCTGCAGTTTTTATTAGTGCTGGTGGGAATTATGTTGTTACTAGAAAAGAAGACTTCCCTGAAAATCTATTGGGGCAGAAAAATTGCTCCAGATTGGACTGATTACAGAAAGACAAACACTAGACATAGTTTTGTGGGGGAAAATGTGTTACTGGAAATAGTGTCACGTCTAACAGGCTTATTCTGCCTTAGCCTCTCAACAGTGAATAGAGAAAGATGTTAAGCAAGGAAATACCAGCTATTCCAGTGAATGCATTACCATAGTACATTCCTAAATGTCACCTATAAAGCACAGTTTAAATCCACAGTGCTCTCAAGGAAACATTTATACTTTTAGTCAACTAGAACTTGCCAGCTCTGTGTGGGAGAAGAAATTGTTTCTTGCATTTAGTTTTGTTAGGGGTTTGTTTGGGTTGTTTTTTTTTTTCTGGGCATCCAGCATGTGTTGTGACCTCTTAGAGACCAGTGCAGATTTGCAGAGATACTGTGGGCATGTGGTTCTCGGCTGTATCACAAGCCAGTGATGAATAACAAAGATGAAATTTCCCTAGCATGTTAAAAGGCTTAAGTTGATATATCATTTCCTGCTCCCCAGCAGTCCAAAAGGAGGGCACCCTTGAGTATTTTAAGCTTTCCAGTGACAGGGTTTATATGTTTTTTTTCCTTTACTGACGTGCTTATGTACATAAATTTCTGTAGACCTTAAGATAGTATGATATTGTTACAGCACCTGTGGGTCAAGAATCCATTTTGCTGAACCTGAGCATAAACTTACTGCAGATTTTGTTTCATTGAGCTAAAAGGAGTTAGGAATTGAGATAAAACCTGTCAGCCTGAGCTAATATGTAATATGAACAGCTCTTTTTTACTGGACAAGAAAACCCCTCCAAAACTCCAGAAAGCTTGAAAGTAAAAAGAAACTGCATTCTTCAAAAAGAAACAGACGTAAGAACTTCTTAATAGCTGTTTCCTCAAAGAATGAGAAGGAACAGAGAAAATGAAGATTCTGATTTAGGTTTTGTTTTACTACTTTAAGGAAAAAAAAAGCAGGGAAGTGCAGTGTTTGTGGGGGAGTTCCGTGGGAAGTCCAGAAGATTGTGTCTTGTCTCTGTTGTCACTCTGGAGCTCCGTAATGCAGTGATAAATGTGCCCAAATGCCACTTGCTCAATGTTCCAGAGTTTCCAAGGCAGCAGGAGCCCATCTCGATGCGCAAGTGGAAGGTAGGTTATGCCTTAGGAAGCGCTTGAGCTCCCTTTATGAAAGAATACAGTTTCCTCTTCAGTGCTGCTGTTAAGGACCTTGTCAGGATGGTTCAGGCAAGGCCACCAAACCAGCAGCAGCAGCAGCAGTTCCTGCAGATGCCCGTCTGAGAGCCACTTCCTACACGCATATGCTATGTAATATTGAAGAGCAGCTGCTCGGTGTTGGCTGACAGCTGCACTGAGGTAGGACCTGTAGCCCCAGGGAGTAAGGCTGACTTCTCTTTTCTTACATCTGTGGCAGTAGCACAGTGTGGAGATCTCCTTTGTCCAGTGTAACAGAAAATCTTCATCACTTACTCCCTGCAGAAATGCGAGTATAAACTCTGCCCTTATTTTTCATGGGATTCACATCGTCACAATTTACCCAGACTGAGAACTTGGAGTGGTTGGGCTGGGATGTGGTGTGCCTAGTACTGAGCTTTTCAGCTGTCTCCGGGATTTCAGATCTCAGCGTAGCTGTAATTGAAATGTTCATTAACTGTTCTAGACAAGTCAGTTTGACTTCCAATGCATATTTCAGACCTGCTGGGTTGCTGTGATGTACTGTGTGTTTTGGTGGGTTTTTTTTTTACCTGACTGTCAAAAAAGTACCTTTACTTTTGCAAATATGTAGCTGGGTAGAGGAGATCTCAAAGGTAGTACTGAATCCAGGCTGTTTCTTTTTCATGGTTTCCAACAGAATTGGGGAAAGACTTCCAAACCTTTTCCTGATTTCTGCCATTGGACAGTAGGGAAGGTTGGACCCTCTTGCATTATCATTGGCCACGTGGACTGCATATGATTTTGAAGGGGTTTGCATGTTGTGTCTGTGCATGCAATGCATTTTGAGAACTCCAGGGCAACATGCTGAGGCAAGTGTTCAGTTTGTCAGGGGTTCAAAAGATGCCTTGGGTAGCAAAATATAGTAGATGACTTAAATGCATCTGTGAGATGCCAAGTGTATATAGGAAACTTTGAAGTTACTTTGATGGCATCTTCAATAGAGAATTTTAAGCAATATGGTCTTGATACTGGTGAAATACTATGGACAGCTGCCTTAGAAGAAGTTAGGACCCAAGCTGACATTTCCAGTGTAGTGTCCCAGTGAAGGCGGCATTCAGCACCATTGTGCATCCACTCAGATGCTCATTCACTGTGTGAGATGCTCACTCACTCTCCTTCAACCATTGCTCAGGAATTACGCAGGAGCCAAAAAATTACTGTAATGAGCTGCCCCCCATCTGTTTAATCATAATTAGTCATAGAGTAATGAAATAAGTGACATTTCCTGTGATCTTCTCACAGCAAATTCTACTATCCATGTTACTATGAACAGAAAAGAGCAGAGGGGTGATGTTGGAAACAGCAACTGGCTTTTATTTATGGTGGTTCATCCTAAATTCCCCCCAGCTGTCCCACAGTGACATCTTTGTCATACCAAAAGTTACAAAAAAGATACCAGAAGATACGGAACTTAGTAACCTGTTTGAAACATTGTGTTTTCAGACATTAGATTTATGGTTAGCTGGATTTTCAGATTGTTTTTATTGATCTGGTTTCTCCTTATTCTCTTAAGCTGTTCAGAAATGGCATTTTCAGATATTTTGTTGACTGAGATTTCACTGTAAGCCCAAGTTTGAGAATCAGAATGTGATTTAATTTTATTGCTTTAACTCTGTTAACGTTTGTGGTTCATTGTGGTTGAATGTGAAGAAAAAGGAAAAACAGTGATTTAAACAAAAATAATTGTGTTTCTTATCCAAGAGCA
Organism: Machaerirhynchus nigripectus; assembly: GCA_013397975.1. Lineage (NCBI taxonomy): Eukaryota > Metazoa > Chordata > Aves > Passeriformes > Dicruridae > Machaerirhynchus > Machaerirhynchus nigripectus. Next base: position 405,302 of record VZRQ01009091.1, read on the forward strand.
AAAAATCTATCTAATGTGTGGTGTATCTACACTGCTTATCTCTGAGACATCAAATACAGTGCTATCTGAAGCCTGTGCCTTTACAGATGGAGCAGAGGAATACTTGAAGATGTCAAAAATTGTGATGAATAGCAGAAGAATAGAGTAGGCAATTGTTATTCAGAAACAAACTTTAAGATTGTTAAGTGTTGATTACAAAGCTGAAGATAACACACCAAGTGACTCTTGCAAAGTTAATCATGAACAATTTACAAACTCAGGTGGAAAAAATCTCTATATAGTTCTGACAAAACTTAATGATGTAGTGGGAAGTGGTAGCAGAAAAATTTATTGAGAAGCCTGTGGACTATTCACAGTCCGTGCGCTATTTTTAAGGGGTCTGTAAATGAAATCAAGAAAAGCAAACTTCTGTTCTGCATTTAATTTTGACCATTATGGAAAGTAGTAAAACATCTGAAAATCATAAAAAATGGAGCATATATGTATTTATGTAAATATACAAGTGTCTATATACACACATATGTGGACACATACATACAGCAGCTATCTTACTGCTGAAACCAGAGGTTATAGCTAACAGTTCAAACCCCAAATAACTGCAGTAAAAGATTTGAACAATGTAAGCAGGAATAATTCTAAATTTTAATTTCCTTAGAAGAGTGAGATAAATCTACAACAGTCGTATTCACTGCAACCAGTCACATTACTATTGTTGTATATCTGCATGCAAAACGATTGCTCTGTAAAGATGATTTTTTAATATATTAATCCAGAGTTCAAACAAATACTGTAATATGAGAAAGAGTGTTGCAGGGCATTTGAATAGTCAGTCCCAAATTAATAATTCTTTGGGAACTGAAGTTATGAGAGCTAAGAGATAACCAGTGTTCTTCCAATTTGGATGATAAATATAGAATAGGTAAAACATAGTAGTTTTGCAGCATGTAGCACAAGATGAATAAAACTCTGTTCACTCCATAAACATCATAAAATTGATCCTCCTTCCTTAAGGGAATTTTCTGGAAGACATACCTGGTATATACTTTATGGCATGAATCTCATCTTTCCTGAAAATGAAGAGGGGGAGACATGTCTGCACGATTAAGTTTTTTTTTTAGTTTTAATTAGGTGTTAGGATGAATGAAATCAGACCTCCTATTTCAAGATCAACTTTATCTTAAATAGGAAGAACAGCAAACATGAATTGTGTAAGCGAAAGAGAAAGAATATGCTTGGATTAAAGCTTCTTCATCCTTGTTTGCAATCAGGGTGTCATTGGGATATCCAGGAATGTTCTCATGCAGAGAGCATGAAGCTCATACATTATTATCCGAGCAGCTGAAATACAAAGAATGTATGGTAATTTATTCTCTTTGCTGGTTTTCATTACAAGGGTTTTTATTCTTGGTAAGCCTTTCCTGCAAAGGGGAATAGTCTTCCTGTAAATGTAGGTTTTGTGACATAAATCCATGGGGACTGTCTGTCTGATTTGAAGTTGCTAATGGATTCGGCATATTGCAGAAGCATTTGCTCATCTAATACCACCTCCTTGAATCATGAATTACATTCAGGTTTGGTTCTTGGTCTCCTTCTTTTCAGCTTCTCTTTTGGCGGTGTCCGTGCCAATGAGCACATCCAAATCTGTTTCTCTGTCTCTGATTCAGATTTGGTTTTGAAAGCATTCTGTGTAGCCATTCCAACAAAGTTTGGAGAACCAAAATTGTAGGTGCAGATGCTGAAAATCTGAACCTGTACTGTGCTCTAGCCCCAGCTGTCAGATGTAAGAAGAAAGAGATGCTTTTAGTAGGAAAAGCTGGCAAGGATCTGATGTTGAAGCTTTATATACTTATGTATATATGTATTTATGTGTGTATATATATATGTATGTATATATGGGTTATATTATACATGAGACAGCTACAGATGCTTTGTATTTGATGAGCAGCATGGCTGTGCTCGTACTGGTGCTGCTGGCTGACCTCAACCACTCTTTTGGGAGGAAATGATACAGTGCAATGTCATTGGATGGGAGTCACTGCCTTAGGAATGAGCTCTCTGCACAGAGAGAGCAGGACTCTTGGGAAGCCAGTGGAGTGTCCCCACTTTCCTCAGTCTGCCAAAATAGGTGGTGCCAGCGCTGTGGTGCTTATCCTCCTTGTGATGGTTTTGTGTCGATAGGAGCACGCCCAGATGCACTGGTCATCTCTGATAGACAGATTTGCTTTGATGACGTAGACAGATGTATCTACCGACTGCAGGTGCTGTTTCTTTTCATGGTGGGGAATCCTAGGTTTGCTTCAGGCTTTTAATTTTTTCCCTGGGATGTTATTAGCAAGGTACCTGTAGATTAAATCAGAAACCTGTTTATCTGTTGCCTATGGAATACTGTCTTACTATTCTAGAAATCCCTATGATTTAAATGTTATTGCTTTTAAAGAGAAAACAGTGGTCCATGCGAAAAGGACAATAAAGCCCAAAGAAAATCAATACTTATATGGTCAGTAGTTGTTTTCCTGCATTTGATTTTCAAATTCAGCTGCCTCTTACATGTCTCTAAACACTTTTATGTCCATAGCATTCTTTGCCAAAGATGCCACGTTAAAGAAAAGGTTAGATAGGACAGACAAGCTCATCTGGCCCTGCTTTTCCACTCCAATGCTGACCCTGGCTAGTGAAGCTCAGAAGTAGCTCTGAGGAGAACAGAAGCTGAGGAGCACTGCCCCACTCAAAGCTCAGAACGTGTAGCTGGGTGTGGAAACTTGGGATGGTATGGCTTCAGAGAAAGATGGATGAAAGCAAAGCCGGGTAGGATGAAAGCTCTTACCTAAAAGGAAGCCCAGACTTTCCTGGGACAACACGACCAACTGACAAGTATATATGCCAGTGCAAATTATCACTGATAATCATTGGGATGATTAATTTGGGATGGAGTGACAGGCCAAGCCATGAGACATTTGTGAGAATAAAGTATATTCTCACACCATTTGTAAAAATGAAGTACTTGTTCTAAGAATGAAATATTTGTTGGAAGAGATAATCTTGGTGGAGAGACAGTAAAAAAAAATTTCCTTAAACTGTAGAGGCACCAAAAGTAGCTGGAAAGTGCAGTGAAGAAACAGTCCTTCAAGCATTGTAAGAAGTAGCTAAGGATGTCGGTGCAGTATCTGTGTATGGTCCTCTTCAGGAGATGGTCAAGCAGGACATAGAACCATAAGAAGTAAACATAATTGAGCTCCTTCATTAGCAGAAGAAAGCTATGTCAGGAAGCTGGTTTGGTTCTAGAAGACAAATGCCAGACTTTTAGGCAAAAGTGTTTTCCTGACATACATGTCTAAGGTGACTGAAAGTTATGGGTCCAGAAGCGTAAAGAAAACTGTGGACCAAATGTGTCTGAGACAGTTTCTGCAAGATTGTCTGGTAGGCTCATGGAATCATTTAGGTGGGAAAGGACCCCTAAGATCATCAAGGCCAGCCATTAACCCAGCACTGCCAGGTCCACCACTAAACCATGTCCCCAGCTGCCGCATCTGCTAGGTTTTTAAATACCTCCAGGGATGGTGACTCCACCATTTCCCTGGGCAGCCTGTAGCAGTGCTTGACAACCTTTTCTGTGAAGAAATTTTTCATAATATCCAAGCTAAGCCTCCCCTGGCACAACTTGAGGCCACTTCTTCTTTCCTATCACTTATTACTTGGGAGAAGAGGCTAACACCCACCACTTCCGCTGAGGGAAGTCTTGATCTAGATTGACTGAAACAAGAGAAAGAACAGTGGCCTTTCCAGAGGACAGAGGGGCCAGGTGAGATTTTGAAGGGGTTTTGAATCCAAGATTCTCACATGAAATGGAGCTGAACTTCATTTCTGAGTAGACTGGAGAGCCTTTTCATCATCTGCAGTGGAGATAGACCAGGGATTGAGCAGCTATGTGATAGTTAATGTTGGGAGAGCATTTCTGTAACTTTGTCAAATGTGTCACACTCAGGATAGGTAAGAAATCACAGCTTGGAATTTTGAGGGGTGGTAGTTGGCAAACTCATTGGATGATCCCTAGATTATTTCCAGCTGTAATGCTGCAGGAGCAGTACCACGTGGACATGAAGGTTCATCACATAGGCTTAGCTGGAGAAATGCACCAACTTCTGTATAGTAGTCTTCATTCTTTAAGTGATCCTTGGTCCCCTAAAGACCTTATCCTAAGGTCCTTTCCCTAAGGATTAAAAGTCCTTAGTCTTTAAATGTCTCTGTTCTCCAGCATTTCATGTTATTAAAGGTCACAGCTATATCTGGATGTAATTTGTTAAGGCATAATGAATTTACAGTGTATATTTTAACAAGTTGTTGCTGCATAGATGCATTGATCAAGAGTCAGAAAGTTTCTTAATAATAATGGCTTATAATGCTTCAAAACTCTGTTTTACTAAAGTGACAGGTATCTGTCAGTTAGTAGTACAACTTGGCTATTTTAGAAAATTGTTTAAAACATTAGCAGTTTGAGAAATGTTGGCTGTAATTTAATTTCTGGGTTTATATTCTGGAAAGTGATGGCTTGTTTCAACCATTTCTCAAGCAATCATCTTAATACCACTGTAGCACAGTATTCTCAGGAGTGGAAGATGCTGTCAGACAAAATGCAGGCAGTTCACACTGCTGCTACCTACCTGGGATAATATTTTTATATCTATGTATTTATACAGATACATAAATATATTGTTCACTCTATACAAATCAGCCTTTCTGACTGAACTCTTAAAACTGTCACTATTCAAACCTTAGCAGTTATACCATTTAATATAGTTTTATTCAGAACATCTTACAGCACTTCTACATAGCTGTTTTTCGGATTGTTAATGTTTTCACAAGGCACTAGTTTGGGCTGCCATTGAGAACTGGTAGTCATTGCTTTATGCGTTGAAGTTGTACAGAGTTGCCCTTCTGTTATCATGAAGATTTTGAATGAAACAATATCTGAAATTCTCAGATTATAAAAAATTGGTAGCTTCACTTTTTGGACAGCTCAAGAGCCATGTTTTTGATGCTCTGTTGAGTTGACTATATATTATTTTCAAATTTGATTTTGCAGATCCCTTAAAAAGTAGTTTTAATCACTGTTGTATTCTGTAATAAATTTTTTGTCTTTTTTAAACTTGTATTTGTATTTATAAACAATATGATGAACACTCTTGAGTGGAGGGAGAATGGTGAGAGAATTGTGGAGTAGACTTAATGAATGTTCATTCTTACAACAGTACATAATTATAACTCTTCATTTTGAGCAAGGAAGAAATAAGAGGATGGTAACAGTCTTTCATTCCAAGGATGGTCAAGAATATTCTGTTTTATCTGGGAATACTTTTGATTCCTCATGGTCATGTGGCATCATGCTTGATGAACATCTCTCGCTGCTGCGCTCTATTCCACATCAGTCGTTCGGCAGAGAGGTGCTGGGATTTTGTAGGTTCTTAGCTCTAAGCACTTGTGTTTCCTTGTGTCCTGTCTGTGTCTTCTGTGTCTGAGATCACCTCTGTTCAGTTTTGTAAGCTTTTTTTTTTTTTTTTTTTTTTTTTTTTTTTTTTTTTTTTGGGAATTGCCTATTCCTTTGTTGCTTGACAGAGCCTCTTCAAAGTGAAATGTGTCCTTTGACTGATTTGGCAAGCCCTACAGTAATGTAATGGCAATAATTTAAAACAGGAGTTTTCTTTGGTTTTTGTAAGATGCCAGAATTTTGTCTCCTAGTTTGCTGTGCAGAAAATAAGTCAAATTATCAGATATTATTTTCATAGTGTAAAAGGGATTGATATTTGTGCCTTAAGGCAATTGTGGTTATATATTAAAGAAGTTAAAAGGTAACAGCTTCTGTGTATACTGCATTTGCATTTCTTTCCTATAGTTATTTTCTCCTTTCTCAAAACAGCCCTGACTTCAGGAGCAGGAGTGGCTCCTATTTGCACACACAAACTGTGAAGCCCTGTGTCTTGGATAAAATACAAGGAAAGCATCATTAACAGCTGTGGTCCAACCAAGTCCCCTCTTTATACTCAGCAGTTCCCATGGGCTCTCAGTGAGTTTCCAGTCTCTTTTCATCCTCTGTCTAGGGATATTTAGACAAAGATAGTGATACAACCCCAGCCTAGGGCATGATGTGGCAAAAATCATTTGATGCTTGTCCTTTCATTTTTTTTCTTAGAGCCTTCTAAAGGTAGGGTTAGAAATGTTTACCCTGCTTTGTGGTTGTTTGCTTTTGAGCCAGGGTGCTATGATTTCACCTCAGGACTTGAGTGTGAGGCTTCTGTGCTTTAATTCCCCTCCACTGCCTGTGGAGCTTTCTGGATTTAGACCACCACAGGAAGCAAATGCTGTGAGGATGAATCTGATGGGGATGAGCAGAGCCTCATGTTGCCTGGCCACACTTCCTGCTTAAAATTTTGGGAGCCAAGGAAAGATATGTAATCCCTGACCTTGACTCTGGGTCCTGACATTCAAGTGTAAGACAGCAAATGAGCTTTCCAGAAGCAGCTGTAAGGAGAAGGACTCCAAGTGACAGGTGTTAGCTGAGAAGACATCAGTATCTCCAGATTGTGAGTTTTTGGTTTGACTACTAGGAAACAAGTGTCTATAGAAATACTTGTTTGCCATTGAATTTGGTTTTGATCTCTGTCAAGTTGCATCTTTTCAGTAGATATCCTAGTTGCTTTGCACTAGGTATTAGTGAAAGATAAATTAAATGTTTCAGGAATTAAAGTCTCGCTGCAGTTGGAAATAGCCATTCAATATCCACATGTCACCCAGTGTAAAATAATGTATTTTCACACATATGTTGAATAATTCGTGTTATGTGTAGAAATTTCGAAGTTCTCTCTGTGGGGGCATATATCAGTCAGGAGAATGGCACATACAGTTACATCTTTTCTGAGGCAGAGGACAGACCCAAAGTCATTCAACTGTTTCCAAACATGCAACATCTCAAACTACTAATGCAATGTTAGTTTCCTTAATGCATCATTAAGTACTGGTATGGACTTACAGGGCTTTTGGTCCAATTGTGATAAAGTGGACAATTCTGTTAAGTAATCACATAATTGATAATAGCTTTAATTTCCTGGGGGATATATGCAGCTTTCCTTGTGGCAGCCCAAAACTTTAAACTGTGGTTTTCATTTATTTGCTGGTTTCTAACTCTCTGCTCAGTGCATGGTTCCTGCCACATCCTAGCACTGTGAATTGTATAATGTACTTAAGCCAGGAGCTGAAAGAATACTGATGACAACTAACAAATTGCCTTAATAATCTTGTTAGGGATGGATATGAAAAGAGATATAACTGGAAATTAGGATGATAGGAAAGCTACACTGCATTAAATTACACCATGTTAGTAGTTTTCCCATTGCTATAAGTAGAGGCAGCTGTACCAGGTTAATAGACAGTGTTATACTGCTGTTCTGTACCAGTTGTGTTGTTGTAGTGCTACAATGGCTTCTCTGTTTGTCCATTCATCTTTTTTTTTCTGAAATGTATTAAGAATGTGCAGCAAACTCCTTCTTCCAAGGTACAAAGATCTTTTTTACCCCCAGCTTTGAAGTAAGCTCAGCTTTTTTATAAGGTCTGATGCATTCTATACAGAGGGAAAACAGATATGATGAGTTCTTCCTGAAGGTGCATCCTCTCAATTGAAACACTTAAATGTAGTCCTGTAAACTGTTAGGACTCATATAAAAGAAATACCACTAAATGAAAGCATTTGAAAAATAATGCCAAATATATTTGTATTTCATGTAGAGTTGTAAATAACTTTGTAGAAAGAAGCAATAGTTTAGTATCTAAAGCTGGGGAATCTCCTTTCTTGGTGGGAAAAAAAAAGTGCATTAGGTATACTATTGCTTTCTTCACCTGCAAATTAAAATGTATATTTTTACTTGGATTATATAGACAAGCTTTTCAAAGAATTAAAGTTAAATTAGTTGTGACGGTTGTGATTAATCACCAGTTTTTCACTGAAATAATTCTGCTTTTCAATGTTGAAAAATAGCATTCCACAAGGAATTATACACAGTGGGAAACATCAACCATATTTTTATAAAATCTGAAAGATGGGAAGCATGTGATATTAATGAATGCTTGTGTATTTTATTAGGAGGTTAGAGTGACCTTTCTTTTGGTTTCTTAAAAACAGGTAGTGAGGTGGAGAGAGAATCATAGAAGAATTTTGGTTGAAACATGACTGGCAAGTCACCATGTCTTTGAAAGTTTTTCATGGCCTCCCACAGTTGTTTGGTGTAGGCACCAAGGGTAAAGGAGAAATATTAATCTGGTTACAAGTGCAGTGTAATACAGGTTTCCATGAAAGGAACTGTTGTGTGTTTCTGAGCACCAGGAGGGTTTTAAAAGTTGTTAAAGGCAGAATGAGTCCCAAAAGCTGTGAAGGAACCTTGAAAAACTCATTTTATGCCCTACTCAGCTTTAGCTTCTGAATGAACAGTACAGTAGGTGAAGCACTAAGTGGCTCAGTCTTTTTACCAGGCTAGAGCTTAACATTGGCATCAACACTGGAAGACCGTTTGTATTTCTGTGACACACAAATTTGCAAGGACTTAAATAAATTACAAATACTCATTGTTTCTGTACATGTAGAAGTAGTGCTTGGGCACAGATTAAGTATTGGACTCATTTTGAAGGAAGTTATTAAACCATAAAGTATAAAACTCTGACATTTTACTTGCTAGCGGTTTTTAATACAGGAATTTTTACTGTGCCACAGATAGACGAGTGCTGTATATAAGGCATTCAGGTGACGTTCTAATTGGGGGTTAAATTATTCCCAGCCATAGTAAGAAGCTAATTTCCTTGGGATGAGGAAAATCTTCAAAGATTGAGATGAAAGATTTCAAACAAGATCACATTCTGTTTTATAGCTGGTTCTTAATGAGCTTTACTTCATAAGTCTATGTTTTAATTATCTTTTGTGTATTAGCATGAGCCACCCAGTATGTTGGCGTGTGTTAATTCTTTCAAAAGTTATTTATATATGAATAATTTTATCTGAATTTTGTGCACATTAATCAGTCTTGTAGGGTTTGATTCTCCAAGCATCTGCGTAAGTATTTGAAAAATCGCACCCCAGTGAAAATACTGCTGCAGCTTGCATCTTAATAGAAATAGTAGAAGTCACTGGAAAAAATCACATTAAAATGAATACTGAGAAGCATTTTGCTGTCGTTCCCACTTCGTTTCGTCAGAATTCTGGTGGTAGTGTGATTCTGATAACTGTGTTAACAACTGTGAAATGCAGGTCATTAGGGAGATTGGGCTGGCAGCCAGTTGCATTGTTATTACCTTTCAGACTACGGTGCTTGGTAAATTATGAAGTACTGCAAGAGATGTAGCTGTATGTCTTTCATATTTCTTGAGAACTTTTCAAGGATATTGTATATGCTAAAACAAACGTTTCTAATGCTGCAGTAGGGGTCTTAATTGGATAGAATATGTAACATACAGCCGTAGATTTCCATCCCCAGAAATGATAAATGGTAGTGGTTGGAGTTGCTCTTATGCAAATGTAATTACTGGCAGGAAGAAGCAGCACTTCATTATGCATTCTGCTTTTGTCTTTTTGGTGGCTTTGCAGCATTTTGCTTGCACATTACTATGACCACCATTGGTATTTGTTAAAAAACTGTGTACCTTATTTATGCAGGTATTAAGACAGTAAGCATGTATTAGCAGGTGAGACATTTGGATGGATGTACATTTATACACATACACAAAAGCACATATGGCATGCATATAGATAATGCCTTGTCTTTTTGTACATTCTGAGAGATACAAAACTTACTATAGGCAAAATCAGCCCCAAGAGAATCAAACTACAGTGAAAGAACCTTGAAAAACTTATTTGGTGACACCCATTCTTCAATTGCTGTTGCAGAAGCACGTGCTGATCATTAGAACAGAGTTTGACATATGGCAAGTGTCTTTTTTTTCAGCCATACAAATCCCCTCCCCACATCTAAGTGTGTATATCCAGTCCAACTGCAATAGCTCAGGCACTATGACATCTTCAGGTTCTTACAATAAAGAACGTTCTCATAGATCCTAGCAAGATTGGGCAAAAATATTTAGTTTGCAGTTAGGGGCTTCTGCAAGTCATCCTTCAACTTGCCAATATTCTGTGGTTTTAGTTTTTCCTACTTTGTTGAACCAAATCCCCTTTCAAACAAACAGTAACATTTTTAGTGTAAGTTTTATGAATTCAGGTTTTTAAAACCTTCTCAAAAGAGCTCCAATTTCACGCGTGTTTCCTCTGCAGAACTTTAGGAGGCTAGGACATGCTGCACTTCAGATTTCTTCTTGCTTTATTTTGAGATTCCAGTTCAGAAAATACCGGGGGGGGGGGGAAGAAAAAAAGGCATCTTGGCCTGTCTGTTTTTTTAACACTGTTGTGGTTTCATTATCTATTGTATTTTCAAGTCATGTGTAAGAATCTTTGTAATTTTCCTGATGATTCAGACTTGTATAGTTTATTTTCTAGAGAGAAAGGTTGTTTGCAAGAGCAATAGGCCTTGGAGCCTGTGCTTTAAGTCTTTTTTAATGCAACGCTCTGGAAATTCCAGTGCTAAATAAAATGGCAGTGATGAAACTTTTTCTGTATTCCGTAGTATGTTTAATTAATGAATTAATTTTAACAGCCTTTAGGTATTTGCCTGTTACGAAAATAAGGAAGTACTTGAGGGAATAACTTGAGGCATCTTTTACCTGTATGTAAACTAATTTGGACTAAAAAATGTAATATTAGAAATCCATAGCATGTGTAAGATTTAGAAATGTAGCTGATACTGTTTTAGCAGTTCTACATCTAATATTTCTGAGCAAAAAGAAGTTCAGGTTCTTTTGAACGTCTCTGTTTGAAGGAACTACTCAATCAAGTATGACAAATGATAGGGAAAATAAACAATAAATACTTCTAACAAGAAGTGTGGGAAAGCTGGCAAGTGAAATCTAACAGGGTTTTCACTGAGATTTAGAGGCATAAGTACCCACATTAGTTTTGAAAATGTTAGGTTTGTCATTTTGGGCTAGATCTGCACCTTGATGCTGAGAGAGTAGGTGCATCTCTAGTATGCTTGACCCTAAACTCACAGGGCTCCTGTTAGAAGCCCATGTTCCCTACGCAGTGTACAAGAGAATTGGCCATCACAAGGTGAGGTCTCATCCAGACTAAGATGTCAGCAAGAGCTCGTGTGTTGCTGGCACACCACTTGCATTTAGCTTGAATTAGCCAGCAGGTAACTCTGAGAGTGTGGTGAGCTGGGGGTTCTCTTGAGTCTACAGAAATACAGTGTTTTCCACCCCAGCTCCCCAGCCTGTGCCTTTCTCTTCTGAAAGTGCATGCCCATACATACCCTTTCTTAACAAACCGAAATAAGACAGGGAATGGAAGAAGCCACTCTTTTCTTTAAAAATCTGAGTGCCCTCTGTGTGATTTTCCATTTTTTCAGTATGTGGGAACTTAGATTCCACTCTTTAATCCTAAAGGATTCAAACCTGTACCTTCCACCTGCACATGACAGAAGAAGTCCCTGAGTCACATCACTGCAATGGTTGCAATAGGATGTACTCTTTTTCTTGTCAGGGTGCACAGTAATGGAATTTGGCTTTGGGCAAAGATGAGAAAAAGCAGAAGAAAAACTGTACCCTTGCATCTTACAGGAACTTTGCCTTCCTGGAGGAGGGTCTTTTTGACTTCTCCTTCTGGGAATATTTCACTGTTCCACATGAAAGAGATTGCAGGTAAAACCAAATTTGTATCCTTCTCCTAAAATGCCAGCTGAACAGTGGGTCACATTTCCTTTAGCAGGCAGTTTATCCAGTCAATGACAAATGGTCTTCTTAAAATCCTTTAAGGTCTGATTTAATTAAATTTCTTGGCAAAAAACCCCAACCAAACAAACAGAAAAAAACCAACCAAACAAAAAAATACTCTCAGAATAAACTCAACAAGGATATGACAGACTTATTTAGGCAGAGGGATACCTGAAATTTCTGAGTAACGATCAAATGCTTCCAGCTGCTTCATCCTGTAAAAAACAAATGCAGAAACTGTTTTTTCAGGTATTATGGGACCTCGCTTTACATGGAAATTGTGGTTTGCTCTCTTTGTGGAGAGGTGCATGCCTTCAGAGGCTGGTGGCACTGAGCAAGGATTTTTAGGGTCACATTATGGGAATCTGGAGACGTAAAAGCCATTATGAAGTCTCTGTGTAGTTATCCAGCATCAACATTACACCTATCCTTCAAGCTGTCTTGATTCTCATTGCTGATATTTCATATTCTGTGGTACAATAAAAACAAATGTGGTTTTCACTGGCATTTGTCTTTACAGAATGTGGCAGATGGAAACTGCATCTCTCAAAAGTTTGAAGTTTGTTGTTGTTTTTCTTCATCTTAAATGTCGTGTGGAAATTTATCTGCCAACATTCAGCTGTCTGGGATAGGGTATAATGGAAATTGTATCCTTGCCAATTTAAGAGTCCCTGCAAGGCATTCCTGACTATATATTTGCATAATGAAGCATAGCAGCATTTCTGTAGAAAGTTTTTGCAAGATTTTCGCTGTAATATATTACAGTTAATATTTAGATACTGGATTGAGACAACCACCTCCAACTCAGGATAGCATTTAGGTGCACAAAACTGAACTTTATAGGCTTGCTTAAATCTCACTGACTTGGTATGTTTAAGTACAATGCTGAATTATTAAGTTCCTCAACTAGTTTATTTGGAAATATTTATCTGTGTAGTTTTATGGTTCTGGTAGATTGTGAGATATTTCAGTGGAAAAGGGAAATTAGTTTTCTTGAAGCCTTTTGTACCTCATTGTTCTCTAATTTCTTTTAACTGTTGGACAGATCAGTTATGATTAGACAGTTATAATTTTGACTGTGATATGTTTTATTGACGTACAATAATATCAAGAGAGGACAAACCCAAATGTCCTGTATCAGAAAAGTAGTACGAAGTCATGTACCCCAGTACAATGCATGCATTCCTGGGCACCAAATTGTTTCGTTGTCTTCTTAGTGTCCACAAATAGATGGAACAAAGGCAAAGACCATTAGAGCAATCTCAGTATTATTTGAACAGCAGTGGGATGCTTTTTCCCAGTGTACCTGGGTCAACATGGGAGTCCCAGAATCCAGTATGTGTCACCTGGCTTTACATTATTAATGCAGAACCATCTACCATGTGTACATTCCTGAACAGGACTAATGCATAATAAGAATGCAAAAACAGTGTAATAAGCTCAAACCCAGTGAAAAGAAAAGGCTATATATGTGCTTTATAAATGTATTTATCAAATAAAATGTATTTTATCTTAGCTGAAAAATCAGCTTTCAGTTGTAGCAATCATGAATTGACAGAAATGAAATTATGTTTTCTAAACAACAGTAGTACTTTTGGACCTTTCAGAGTTGACAAATTCCTTATCGGGTATGGAATACTCTCTGAAAGTATTAATCAACCTATTGTACACAGCATTAAGTGCTTGTAGCTTGTTTTATTGGGCATCACTGATACTTGACATTTATAGAAAGCAGTGCCTCTGGCGCACATATTAGTAGCAGTCCTTTTAAATGAGTCATCTGGGTATAACTACAGACGTTGGAAAATACCAACTTAGCCGACTATGGCATTTAAATGGATGAGGTCACATTGCTTGAAAACAGATACAAAATGACAAAACTAAACCACCACTCACCCTGCCAGTTCATCTTTGTTAGTATCTGTTAGGATATTGTGCTGTCAGATTTGTAGTGGGATTGCAGGATATGGCCCTCTTGTCTGTTGGTGAAGAAAGGTGTTTTGTTGCATTTTCTCTGACAGCTCTCAGGTCGCCTGTGATTTCTTGTTCCATTTAGTTTTGGGGAGGGATTATATTGCTACTATTGAAAGTGATGCTCTAATATAATTTACAATTCACCAGAATAATTGTGAGAGTTGTGCAAACTGCTTTGTATCTCCTCTAATTCCCACCGGGTTGATTAGCAACACATTCACTCTTACATAGGCTGAGAAAGTGATAATTACCTCAGTCTTTATGAATAAAGCTGGGAAAAGTCTTCTTTGACAAATCATAAATTTGCTGAGAAGCAGAGTTAGAGAGGGATCAGAAGTATGTGCGTTTTCAAGGATGATTACTGCCAGTTATTTTGACTGAAAAAGAAAGATGATTTCCCCAGATGCTGCAGTGTCTTATTTCAGCATTTTCAAAATTAGATCTGTCCTCTTTCCTTTCAAAATATTTTGGAGCTTTTTACTGTATTTCTTTTTCCTTAAAGAAAACATGTTTTTAATGATTAAATAACTTGAAAATTAAAGGAAGAATTGCATTTTGGATCAAAAATAATACTTCAGGTTGACCCAAAAAGACATTTATTACTGTATTATTTTTCAGCATTATCTATTTCTTTACATTCAAACTCTTCCCCCCTATAAAACCTTTTTGTTTACTTTTTGTGTTCAAAACTGTTATCAGTCCAGTTCTAATCTGGAGTTTGTATGAAAAATCACTTGAAAGCTTCCGGTAAAATGGATGTAATTTATATTTCAGAATATATACAGTATCTCTACATAAACCAGACAACTGCATCAGAGAATGTTATTAGAATATCACACTTTACCAAACAGCTGGTTTATGTTAGCAGCTTTACAAACATGTTCTATAATAATCACATATGAGAGAAGATATATTGCTTCCTCCATTTTCCTGGAGGGAGTTGCAAACCAAGAATTGGTGGTTCCCACTGAAGTCTTGTATTTTCAGAAGGTATAGACTCAGCCTTCTGAGGTGGTTTATTCACTCCCTTTTCTGATGCATCACTGGGAGCCGAGCCAGGATGATGCAGTTGTGGGGGTTCAGAGAGGTGCCTTGGTCTTTACAGTCTTGTGGAAGATGAGAATTGACCATATCCATCAAGAATGAAAGCAGGAATAATTGCTGTGATGTGCTGCAGATCTGTCTGTATTCATTCAGTTGTGTAATAATTCTGAAGGTTAAAATGATCACATTGAATATCAGTTTGTATTGCATCCCTTCTGATCAGGGGGCCTGTGAGAGAAGAGGGACCCTTGCTTTATGCAGGTCTGTGCAGTGGCCTGTGAGTGCAGCCTCATTGTGTTGCTGAGTGGGTTTTCAGTGCAGAGGTGCTGAAGTGGGTGCTTTCCTTCTCTGGCTTCACTGGAGCCTGTCTGGCTTGCAAGGGGGTCCTCGGGGCTTCTATGCCTGAGGCAGGGCTGGTTTTCCTTGCTCAACCTCTTTGCTCTTCCTGCTGAAACTACCAGGTTTTGTTCCAGTGTTTGATTATGTGGATGCAGTTTCTCTTCTGGTAAGCAGGCGTTGTGTACGTAGTCAGCTGGCGTGGAATGCTTGTAACCATGCTGTATGAACTTGCCAATAAATAATTATCTGTTTAAAAGCCTCTGCACAGAAAACAGTTCAGATCTCCCTGGGGAGCAGGCAAATGATGCTACTATTTGGTACATTTCAGATATATTTTGCTGCCTATTCTGTTTTCCTGTTCTCTCACGTAATCTTTTGTGCTTGCATGTGCTTGTCTGGTTGAGTATTCTGCAGCTGAGAACACATGAAAATCTTTAATTTAGGAAACAAAACACTGTATCAATGCATATCAAAAATGCTGTATCAATTGAGTATGTGCCAGCTGTATCGAGTGACTGTGTGCCAGCTCTGTGTGTTTGGGGAATGCTGGTGAGTCGTCTTGGTGGGCAGTATTATTCATGTTTTTGCCTGTTTGTGCTTTTCATCTGCCACCTTATGTCCCAGAATGCAAAACCCGTGTTTTGAACTTCTGGTCTTCATTATTGACTTTACAGTATGACAGGAAGGTAGTGCATCATTGGGAGGTGACATGGATTGTTTATTTTTTGCAGTTAAGGGAAATAAAAGTGTAGTAAATATTTCATGCTGTTACTAAGAGTTCTAGGAAACTCCTACCATCTGCAAAAATAAATTTACTAGAGCAGAAATAGTTGTGCATCAGGCTTTAATGCATGGGATTTTTTTGTAGATGCCTTTTTAATGTATCTTTGTTGTACATGCCTGGAGTTGGGCAACTTCAGACAACTTAATTTTGCTAGAAGTTGAAATGGTTGAGAGGTTCAGGGGAAAAAAAGACTGAATTGTTGTGCAGTGGCCTCTCCAAGAACAGCGGTACCAGCAGTTGTTCAGTTTTGTAGCAGAAGATAAACATACTCCTGCACACACACTGGGTTGTGCAAGCCTGTTCACGTAAACTGTTAATCATTTCCAAGCACAGGGAAAGATGGAGCTGCCGCCTTGCCCTGCATCTTTCTGAAGGCTGCAGGAAGAGACATCCTCCTCCTCCCTCTATGCTTAGGGCAGGCTGAGGGAAGCGGGTAGCTCTGTGTTCCCCGGTGTACAAGAAAGCATTCACATCTGTTTGCCAGTGACTACAGCCATGGTTTGCCCCTCCTCCCCAGGAAGACTGCCTGTTTCCAGCAGTGGTTCCTTATGGACTCGTTCCGACGTGTTTTCAAAGGTGAAGTGTGCTTCTTCCAGCCTCTCTCTCTGCTTTGTTCTTAGGTTTTGTCTGTGGTTGTGGCTCTCCCTCCCTTATTTGCTGGTTCTTAGGGAAAGTCACTGGCAATTCATTCATGTATTGCGTGAGGATTATGCACACACGCTTAGCGGGCGGGCGCAGCCCTGCGTCTGCTTATACAGAGCATGGCATAGATAGCGAAATCAGTGTCAGTTTCTTAATCACATGTCTGCCTTCCAGGACAGCACAGAAGTGACTTTCAGTTTTATAAGGGTCCTGGTCCTTAAATGTGAACTGCTGTGGGATGGGTTTTCTCCCACAATTAATTTGGAATTTTATAGCAGTTTCAAGGGAGGGAGGGAGGGGGGAGAGTGGGAAAGGGCTTTGTAGTGCTCCCTCTGTGGTACTCTGTGCACCTGCATAGCATCTTTGTAGAATCATAGCATCACAGAATCATTTTGGTTGGAAAAGGCCTTCAGTATTTACTTACTGAGTCCAGCCATTAAAACAGCACTGCCAAGTCCACCACTAAAACATGACCCAAAGTGCCATATCTCCACATCTTTTAAATACATTCAGGGATGGTGACTCATCTGCTTCTGCGAGTAGCCTGTACCAATGCTTTAAAACTCTTTTCTTGAAGAAATTTTTCCTGATATCCCATCCAATTCGTGTGTTTCTAGCTGACCATGCAATCCATGTTCTCCCAAACTGAGGTGCCTATTCCTTTCATGCAGGTGTCTGGTAAACTCATGATAACTTCCCAACACTATTTTGGCCAAGTCTCATAGTTTACATGCAGCTTGTCTGGAACCATGTGGGAGACTGGCCCCTCTCTGTCCAGCCTGAGAGTATGAGTGCTGCTGCTGGTGTCCCTTTGGTGTTGGGTGGGGATTAAGGAAGAGACCCCGGAGCTTCTCCTGCTCCTTTGGGCTGGGCTCAGGACCAGGGCAATGCCAGGGACACCGTCTCCAGCCCTGCTGAGGGCAGCCGCACTCCTGGTGACTCCAAGCCATGGTGGTGCTTCATGGTCCTCTCAAAATGACTCACAGCTGATCAGCACTGCCAGAGGCCAGAATACTGCACTGTCAGTGGCACAGCCAGGGGTTTCTCCTCCCTTTGCCATGCCTCCTTGCTGCCTGTCTGTCCCTCAGCAGGGGCTGGATGTGCCTCCCTGCCTCTTTCTGGCACTCCATGGTGCAGCTGGCCTGTTGGCCAGTGCATCAGGCCTGCTGCCTCACCTTCAGGTGACTTTCTCAGCCCTTCAGCATCTGTTCTGGGGCCTTGGAGAATTCCTGTATGGCACCATCGTGTGTTGGTGGCTTTGACAGCAGTGCAGTTCAGCAGTAATGGTTACCTCTGTGTACCTTTTAATTACTTTAAATACACAGTGTGTATCTCTGGAACAAACTGCCTGATGTCCCTTAATCTTCCTGTTTATCACTGTTTGCTCTGGCTGTCTTCAATATGCCAGTCAAATACTTGAAAAATGTCTGCAGTGATTCTGTAGTATGACTTGTGTAACATAAGCCTTTGATTTCCATAAATTAAGGAATTAATCCTATTTAAATTTGAGCAGCCTGTAGATAAATATTGATCTTAATTTTAAAAAAATGTTTAGTAATGGAAAATGAACATTATTACAAAAGTGTTACTGGAAATCAGTATTAATGATCGAAGAGCTTTTTGGCTTAGCTGTTGGATCAAAGTCAGCCAGATCTGCTGATAGTGGACTCCCTACCTTGCTATCATTGTTTAACATCATTCTAAATTATTGTTGAATTAGAAATACAGTGTTATCATCATAGTATATTATGTCATCCATTGTTTTTTGACAGTTGTGATTCTTCTTGCTAGAAGTACTGCAGAGATTTTGTTGGGTTTTAATTTTGCCAAACACATGTTTTTTCTTGAAGCCTTTAAACTCTTATAGTAGATTTCTTTAGCTGATATTTTGTGGTTTCTGTGCATCACCATCTACTTCTATTTTCTCTCATATCAGTGAAATATCAGTGACTTGTAATCTAGGAAAAGCATTTCTATATAATCCCCTAAACTGTTCTTAGTCATACTCCTTTTTCAACAAGTCTTAATTATGCATTTTAACTATCTAATTATGCTTTTCTTCTCAGTCCAGTACTTTTATTATTTTCAGCCTAAATTTTTCCCTATACATTACTTGTTCTGACATCTCCTGTCTAACACGCAGGTTTCTAGTTCTGATGCAGACACAATTCTCTTCTCTTCCTACTTCCCATCGTTAGGAATTCAAAATAAATTCATTTCCCAAACCTGGATTTTTTTGTTTGTTTGTTTGGGGTTTGTTTGTTTGTTTGTTTGTTTGTTTTGCTAGACAGCTATTCATTTGTTCTCTCTAGCATTCTCCCTTTCTGCTGAGTTGGAGGGCACCTGGGTTGTCAGCCTTTTTCTTTAAGAACATGGGCTGTTTGCCGTACAGACAAACCCTTCTGTCTTAGAGGGTTGCTAACACATCTGTTTGCTGGGTTAATCCTGGAACAAAGGGAAGTCTAATGTTTGACGATCAATGGCGATTTGGGAAGATGTGCAATAGGGAACAGATATTGCATCTGGATACTCATCCCAGTGCATCCCTGTGCTGGCCAACAGTTACAGTTTATCCGAGTTGGATCCACACCAGCTGGCTTTTATCCAGATGCCAGACATTTGTCTAAGCAGGGGATGAAAAACCACTGGGCATCTATGAGAAGTGACATATCACACCAGAGTCACCACAGTCCTGGCCTCTCCAGGCATGCCTGCGGCTTCCTGTGGGAGCAGTGGTGGGGGAAGGCAGCCAGGCACAGGCTCTCTGTCTTTGCCCATTGCCGTGTGGACCTCAACAGCTTCAGTGATTTCATCCCAGGCACAAATCCTTGCTCAAAATGGCTGACCACTGCATTTTGTACAGGCTGTACCCAGCATGGGCAGGCTGGAGTTTAGCTGTCACTTCACGAGCTCTGGTTTGCACGAAACACCTGTGCTTCTGTAGCACAGCGTTTGGCACGGCAGCGATAAGCGCTCGTATGGAGGGCTGCATTGCTTGTGAGTGGGTAGTATTTCCCAGCTGCAGGGAGTTTTATTGAAATTCCCTGATCATTACAAATTCTGCAGCAGTGCTGTTGCTTTTGAGGGGTTTGTCTTATCTCTTAAAGAGAAGCCCAACCAAAAAAAAAAATCCTCTGTCTGCCGTGCTTTCCTCTCAAGCAGATTATGTGTTTGACCCGTAATTTCCCATTTCAGGAACTCTTGCGTGCTGTGGTGGGAGAGGTGCCAGTGAGCGCTCTGGGCACTTCCCTGCTGCAGGCAGGGGCAGCGTGGCCGAACAGGGCAGCAACAAGGGGAGGATGGCCTACAGAGAGCTCTGGCAGAGACACAGCCCTTGGCGGGCAGAGCTGAGGGTAACCCGAATAGATACACGGCTGCAAAAGTAAATGGGGCAAGGGAGAATGCGAGAAACGTAAGTTGCAGCCTGTACCGCTGCTGCCCATGTAGTGCTCAGGGTGGTGACAGTGCCAGGGCTCAGCATGCCCTGAGCCTGCGAGGGCCAGTGGGGCACGGCGTGCACTGCAGGGTATGGAGCTGGCCAGCTGAATGCAAAACAAGCTGTAGCTTCTCAAAATCAGACTCTTTCCTCCTGGATCTGAGTTAGCTTTGGGTCTGGCAACTTCCATGCACTCAGGAACAGTAACTTCAGAATTACAGAACTGTTTAGGTTGGAAAGGACCTCTAAGATCCTCGAGTCCGAATGTTAACTCAGCACCGCCAAGTCCACCACTAAATCATGTCCCTAGGTGCCATATCTACTTGTCCTTTAAATACCTCCAGTGATGGTGACTCAGTCACTTCCTCGGGAAGCCTAATGATTGACAACCCTTTCTGTGAAGAAATTTTTCCTGTATTCTAATCTAAACCTCCCCAGGCACAACTTTAGGCCATTTCTTGTCCAGTTGCTTTTTGCTTCAGAGAATGCAATTGGAGTTAATTCATTTGTTTTCATTAAAAAAGAAAGATTCTCCCTTTACACTACTCCTTGCCTGCTGTATTACAATTGTAAAAAAATTAAATCTGTAGTGACAGTGCTTTGGGGTGGGGGGCCCAAGGTTTAAGTTGTGTAGATGGCTGCGCAAGAGAAACAATGAGAGGAAGCCTGAAGAAGAGGGGAGAGACTGACTGTAACAAAGTGAGTAGCTTCAGGCCTTCTTGTTTTGTTTCATTTGGTGGTTTTTGTTGTTATTATTCCAAATAAACCTCAGACCTCTTTTTCACTTAACCATGGAAATACTTGTTTGGACCCCAGTGTCAAAGGAAGCAGAAGCTTTAAACTTAATAAAAAAGGTAATAGGGGAAATAGGAGATTGATTTTAATGCTACAAGTCATATTCTATCACCTTCGCTTTTTCATTTTACCTTCAATCAAGGATGGAATGATCTGAGGAATGGAGTCTTCTTGTCTGAAGACGGTGCAATCATGTTTCTTCTGCTTTTTTGGCCTCTCAAACTCTTGGTCCCACATTCAGAGGACTTTGGCTCAGGTCTTCCCCCAGTTGTAGATCCAATGAGCAGCCCCAAGTATAGTGCTCAGTATGATGTTCATGGCCTCCCCTAGCAGGGTAACATCAGCAGAGAGCTGAGAGGTTCATGGTATGTTGTTTTATTATCAAAGGTGAGCTCTATGAGTCAAATTTCTAAATTTGTAGCCAGCTTGCGCACTGGTACATGCACCAGTTCACTAGGTCTATGTTCAGGCTGGACTTGCTTGCTGGGAAGGCTGTAGTGGACAAAATTATGGTGGATAGCCCACTTACAGGATGTAATAATACAAATCTACAAATAGAATCTTTATGAGAATCATACAGTCACTAAGACTGGAAAAGACTCTAAGATCATTGAGTCTAGCCCTTAGCCCAGCACCACCCTGTTTACCACTAAACCATGTCCCCCAAGTGCTACATCCACACACCTTTTGTACATTTATTGTTCATACTTGAAAATAAAGTACCCTTAGTTCTAGGCCATATCAGTCTACAAATTTTTCGAAAGCATAAAGGACACTCTGCAGGACGAGAGATGGCAATATCTTGTTGAACCTTACTTTATAGCAGTTACTAAAATTTGGTTTTATGACTTTGTTGGTCTAGAGTGAATAGTAGTCAGCATGGCTAGCTGGGGAGCAGCATTCAAACCCAAGAGAGAAGAAAACCCAAGAGAGAAGAACAGTCTCCCTCTGTCCTTCATGCTCGCATGCCTGGGGAGAGATGGTAGCTAGACACCAAAGGTGAAGGCAGGCTAATGAGGAGTGTATTTGAGGAGACCAGGGAAAGTCAGAGATACAGTTTTTCCTGGTAATACTAGCATGCCACTTTTTTTTTCCTCCTTGAAATGTTTTAGCAGCAGAAATCATCTGCTTTTAGCTTGTCAACTTTCAGCTGCTGCAACCTTGAAAATATCTGCCAGTTTTAGTGAATGTTTCAGATGGCTGTAATAGAAAATACGCCTGCAGTGGGTCTGGGGAGGGTGTTGTCACCTGCCACGGTGGAAAAACAGTGCTTCTGGATGGCAGTTACAATTCTAGTCCCAGTACGCCATGACCCTGATCCCTTGCATGGGTTTAGGTGGCTGCACACATTAAAAAATCCCCATAGTCTCCATTTAGCATCAAATGCAGCAGTCCAGATGAAACATGGGTCACTACGTAGCTGTGCTTTGTTCTGCATGGGCTCAGTTCAAAATCTCTCTCCTGTTAAAACTCGTCTGGGAGGACACATGTAATTGCCTGCAGGATTGTTTCTCCTTCTTGCTGACTGCTTCCAGCAGCCGTGTGTGACAGCAGGGAAATGCTTCATGAGAAGTGGAGCCAGGCCAGTGCTGGCCATCAGGCCATGGTGAATTGAACCTAGATTAGCAGAACCTTTTCCTGCAAGAGATGGAAATGATCATAAAGTTCATTTCATGAAGAACTCTCCTTAAGATGTAGTTTCTCCAGAGTAGCTTTCTCTTGATAAGTTCTTGATAAACTCAAATTACTTGATAAATAGTAGATAGTATCAAATGTAAATTATATTTTATAGAAATGAATTTGTTTCCTTGCACAATGTTCTTGAAGAAGAGAATAATTGTTGTTTTGTGAAACTCTAGTGACAGGTCAGATGATATTTTATTTGGGGGGCATTTCCGAGGTCAAGTAAAGTGAAGATGTCTTTTATCCAGGGTCTTTATTGCTTCATTTTTTAAGTGTAGTGTCTCATAAACGGAATCAACTGTTTAGTCCTTTCCTGGGGAAAAAAATGTGGATTTTAAGGGTGAGCATAGCTCTGTAGACTTTTAAAATAATTTAAATGCCTTGGTTTCATGCTTATTTGGTTTTCTGCCGGTATTTATACCACTGTTTATTTTCTGATTTTAGCCAGTTCGTATAGAATGTCTTAAAGGTAAATCCCCAAACCCACAAATACTGCTGTTCACCAAGGTGGTAATAAATGTTTTCTGTTTATGTATGATCTCACTAAATTTATGTTGTAATGTTAAAGGTGATCTTTAGCAAAATCCAGTAGCAAGAACTTGAGAGAAGCAGCTGTTGTATTTAAAATTAGCACATAAAGTGTCATTAAAATAATGATAGAGGTTCACAGAGTTGCATTCTAAGTGCTAATCATCCTATCTTGTGGATGAGTTGACTGCTGTGCCTTACTCCATGGTGCTTCATGGGTTTGGATGATTGGCCTAAATTACTGGGTAAAAGGCTGGAGGTGGAAGAAATAGGAGCACATATGCGCGTAATGTGTGACATCTGCCTAATATCTGCCTGCTGAACTTGTCAACTAAATTAACATTTCCTTCTCCATTCTTGATCTTTGCCAGTGTCACTGTTAGGTGTAAAGTACTGTCCTCTCTGGGTTGTCATGAGGATTTTCAGTGTACTGGCTTGAATTGGCAGGAGACGAAAAAATTATGATGGACTGGCGAAATTCTAAGTTGTATGGGGAGCTAGCCAATTACCAGGGTTGGTGTTACTTTTTGGCAAGCTAAAATGTCAACATGAAGAAATGATGCTTCACTAAGATTGACCAGGGGAGCTGTAATTAAAATTATAATCCGGAATGGCTTGTCTCTGTTTGTTTAGCCAGGTGTTCATAAAGGAACTGGGTCAGTCAAATCAGCACCCATACCTTTACTAATGTGTACTACTGCTTTATCACTTACCTCCTCACATAAAAATCATTGTTTCCATTGTACACTGGAAAAGACTAAAATTCGTGTGAGGCTGGAGTTTAGTTGCAAAGAATGCATGAATGTTTGTGAAGCCTTTAAATACTGATTAGGGAATAGAAGCTAAATTAAGGTAATAAAGTTGGGCTTTTTTTAAATGGAAAGCCAGTACAGTGGTGGTGTTCGTAGATCAGTGTCTGTATGCATGAATGGATTGCAGCCTCTTCTCTTTCAGCACTGTGAAGCACTTTCATAAACCTCGGTCTGTTTTAAAGTGTGTATGAGCACACAAGAAATCTTTAAGAAAGAGATGGTAGCCCACATGTCTGGGAATGTCAAAGTAGATTGTGTGTTTATAACAAAATGCTGGACAATCCTTTATGGCCTTTTTATATCGAAGTGCTGTTATTCTGAAATGGCTGTTGTTTTTTATTGTAAATCGCTGTGTTGGAAACATTTATTTTTATGAGCTTTATGAGAATAAATGTTACAATGTTTTTTTTAAAAAAGAGACTAAAATGATGAATGTGTGACTTCCAGTATCCAGTTTTTGATTCTTACATAGAAATTGTATATCAGACTTGCAGACAGCCATGCTAGCTGCAGTTTGCCAGGGTGTTCAGTGGGAAGCTGCTACAGTAGTGGCCTGTTTTGTTATAGCTGCATTTAGGAATATGATACTAAGTGCCATATTTTAGAAATGCTTTTAGAAATGATGGCATATAGATTTGTGATGGATTTTTGCTTACTTTTCCTTACATTATAAAACATAATACAATATCACCACACAGAAAAATGTATTTCTGTACATGTTATATAAATGTACATGTCTTGACTTTCACAATGCACTTAGAGGGCAAAAAGCCCTGCATGTGCCTGAATAGCTGCAAAACCAGGCCAGGTACTCCCACTTCAGGAGAGCATCCCAAATCAGCATCCAGCCCATGTCTGAATCGAAAGCATTTTGCTAACTTTAAAATCCCACTGCCTTTTCATTTGGCTTTAATAGGAACAAATGATCCCTTAAATTAACACACTTTGTTAGAGCAGGGTCTTAAGGAAAATTACTGCTTTTACTATTGCGGTAGTAGCCAGTCTGACTCAACTGAAGATGTCCTGGCAGTATCAATGAACAGAGTAATTCTTTTGTGTTTAACGTTCTTGTTTTAACTTCTGATTTAATTTGAATAAATCCATTAGAAAAGTAGAATGGGAACATTTTATTCTTCATCATATTTATTGAAAATAACATCTTGAAATAACTTATATTGTTTATATGAAACATTACATGTATATGGATCTTGGCATGAACTTGGGGAATAGATATTCTTTGATCTCTGTTGTCATTTTATTCAGCTTCTAATTAACTTTTTACATGCAGCTCTCGATAGACATTCATACTGGAAGCAGTGGGAGCAATCTTGAGGCTAACCCAGTCCCTGAAAAAATCATGCTAGAGAGAAAATTATGTACAAAACAATGGTGGTTAAAGAAATAATTTCTCTGCCAAGACCTTATGTTCACTTTGTTTTGTCATTGACACTTATATATTTCATCCATATAATGCCAGCAGTAGCACTGTCATTGTTATTTGGGCTTCTCTGCTAAGCAGAATATCAAAGAAAGTATCTGAACTAAAAATTCATACATGGTTGCGAAAGCATTAAGAATTTTTTTTCCTGAACTTCATACCTTGTTTTCAGTTCCCATTCAGGTTCCTTGAGCTGGTGGTGGCGACAGAAAATAAATACAGCTCTCACTCTCTCGCATGTTCATTTGCGTCTCACAGGGAGAAACATTAGCCTAGAGCAGAGGAGGCAGTTTGGGAAGGGAAGCAGCAAAGTATTAGTTCCTGCTGTGGTATTGGTGTCTTGGTGTTTCTTGCCAAATCAACTTCTCCAGTGGTTTCTCCATTGGCCTTTTGCTATTAGGAGTAGGAACTCAAATCAAGGACTCCTAACACCTGTGTGATTTCAAACCTGGCTGCTTCAGTTGTACTGTGTAGTTAGCAAAGGAAATACAAATTGTTAGAGGAGCTTGGGAGGCGATCAAGGAGGGGCTGAGAAGTGGTATTAGTCTCTTCCCATTCATCCTCAGCTATACTGTTACTTCCTCTCATTTTCCTCTGCCATCTGATGTAGGTTGGTTTTGCTCTTCTCTCCCTTTTCCTTACTTGACACACGGCATCCTATGCATTGCATATATTTATTTTCTGTTATGTTTTCTGTTAGACCTCATCTCCTGTTTTTATTCTTTCTATTCTGTATATGCTGTTAAAATGTATTGAGCCTTCAAAGGGAAGGAGTGTGGACTCAAAGAAGCAGGCAGAAGGAATGCTTCTGTGGAACACACAAAAGCACGGCTTTGTTCAGCATCCCTCACCTCTGGTGTGACCTTACACAGGAATATGAAGCATGGGAGCTGCTTTCACAGAGCTTTTTGGTGCAAGTGTCTTTTGACAGAGAGAAAACAACATTTTTATTATAAACTGAGGCAGAATGGGTTCAGAAAGCCTCGGGTCAACATCACCAGCTCAGCTGCCCTACAACTCCCTCAAGGACAAGTCTGCTTAGGTTTGTACTTTACATGGAAATGGCAGGTGACTGGCAGCTTTGAACATCCATAAACCTCATAGACAATGAGCTTATTATTATTTATTCTTTTAAGGCAAGAAGACAGGAATAGTAATGGAATTTTTGTGGAGTATGGGAGACAAGGCAAAGTGTTAGCAAGATGTTTTGTAAGCCTCAGAAATAATACTTGAAGTGAGTCCTGTATTATGCATAGCGAAAGGCGGGGTTTTTGCTGGTAGATCCCTTTAGGTGTATTTTAATCTGTTTGTTTTTCAAAGTGATTGATGGGAACCCCGGTTTTTTTTAAAGTGCATCTGCTTAGACATTTAACCTAGAGCAAGCAATCTTCCCCTCCTCCTTCCCCCGCCTCCCTGCAAGACTTTTGCACCAAACAGGTTCTATTTATTTGTTTATTGCAAACTCTGCAACAGCTTCTTAGGTCCCCAGGAGTTCCTCCTTTATTTGATGCTTGTACAGCACATTCACCCCTGATTCTTGTTACCAGCCTGTACTTTCTGCATTCTTCCATCCTCTACACCTTGCCCTGCTGATGCTCCCCTTATGTACTCATACACTCCCTTAGAAGGTAGACCCTTTCCTCCATGGGTCTGCCTCTCTTCCCCATGCTTTTCTCTCAAGGAATGCACCAGAGAAGCTGAAAGCACATTGAGCTTCCACTGTCCACCAGAGGAGTTAACAGTCCTTGTTCCACAGTCCGCCGTTATCCTAACTCCTGCTGGGAAATGTTTTCAGAAGCATTTACATTTCTAGCCAGCCAAAACCAATGCATATCTTCAAGCTTTTGTGAGAGCTGGGAAGTCAGAATGTGTTGGCTATGGAGGGCAGAAACTTGGTTTTTTCAATCTGTCAGGGCAGATGATGGTGCCTGTTAGTCTTAATGACTTTATTTTACGTTGTTTAGATACTTAGTGGTGTTGTACACATTAATAACTAGACTGCAGTAGAGTAAAGGCATGATTTGTTCTTAAGGGCCTTTCAAGAGATGGGTCACAGTAGTATGTGATCTTTCAGGGCTTGATAGATAAAGGTTAAAAGCTACTGCCTTAATCCGCAATTTTTGTGAAACTCAGTGGCTTGCTTTGTTGTTCTCAAGGTCTAAATGAGTGTGTTCAACTCAACTCTTTGACTCTGCAGCAAAACACTTGCTTTGTGCAATATGGAAATCATAGCTTGGAATAGCTGCATTTTTTAAAATACCAGTTATTTCTTGAAATGCCTTAAAGATCAAACTTCTGCTATCATTTTTAAGACATCATGCCTTGGTTATTGATACAGATACTGTCCTCTGTGTTTTCTTGTTGATTTGGTCAATAAAATTCCAGCTGTGCCTGTGGTTGTATCTTCTGCTTGATAGGGGTGGCGCTGCTGGTTATATGTCTGCTTCCTGACGTGGTTAATAAGATATTGTCGCCTGAATTTCTAAGCTGCAGCAAGTAATTGAAAGCATTTTGCTCCTTGCATGCATAGGAATGTTTCTCCCTTCCTTCTCAATGGCAGTTTACATTAATGTGTACTGTATTCTGCACCAGGCTCTCTCCTTTTAGAGACTTCAGATCATGAAGGAAATAGGAAATAGTGTCTCTGTGAAATAATGATGTGACCTCTTTTTCTTAACTTTCTTTTTTCAGAAGTTTAGTATGGATGTATTCCACAGCCTGAATAGTGTGCAGATGTTAATATATTTAGCACTTGATTGGGTCTGAAGTCTTACATACCATGTCTTATTAATAGCTATATTCTACTCTAGCTCTTAAAATCATCTTGGTTTCCCTCAGTCTTTCATTACAAAAACCTGGACGAGGCTCAGGCTAGCCATGATAGATTGATCTGGACTCTGGCATTCATCATGCTGTTGGTCTGCCAAAACAAGGGCTTATTTGACCTTCAGAATATGGCTAGTCTGGAAGGTCTGAGCTTTTGCCTTAAACGTCATGCAGAGTGAATCCTTAAGCTGCATCAGGTTGATTGAACTTACTTTTAATGTGTGATATTTCCTGTTATTTTCAACTGCTTTCTGCTGTCTATTTTAAAATTATTTTTTGATTTTAATAAATCCATTGTTAAAATTAAACGGGCACGCACACAACATACACGTATCATGATAGATCTGAAAATGCTGGCAATGTGCTGGTAATACACAGAAAAATTCAATTGCATCACCATTACTGTAGTGTTGAGAGAAAAAGTTGAAGTAGAATTTTCACACTATGAAAAAACTAAATCCGTGTTTATTCTTCCTGCAGTTGTGGCACGCAATAAGTTAATGCTGTCATTCTTTCTAGGAGATTCAGAGCCAAAGACATTGTGAAGGTACAGCTGTGAATTCCTAAAAGACAAGGGGTCCTAGTTAAAAGGCTTGGGAGATTTGTGCATAGGAAGATTAAAAGTTATTTGTCTGCCTTCTTGAAGGTTATGGGGGTATAATTTTTCATGTATGCCACATATTCATTTGTATCTTTTTCTTTATTGCTGTATTTTCCACAGGATTGCAAAAAGCTGATTCAGACATGGCCGAAGTTACATGTAGGCAAAGATGTGGGCAAGCAGATCTAATAATTACCATTTTACAGAATTTGAGGAATACTGCAGACAGTGAACTGCTTGCCCTAAATAAGCTTTGAGATCAAGTAGGACTCAGGAGACACTGGCAAATAAAGATTGTTTGACAGGTTAAAAGCCTTGCTGTAAAGAACCACGTGCATGGATAGATGCTGTCTGGAGCACAGAAGGTGGCCTAGGCTTTATGTGAGCTTTAAGTAAGACAAATATGTATATCTTGTTTTGTCAACTTGACATCTCTTTTGTTACTGTGCTTTGTTCCCACTTCCAAAAGCACACAGCACTTTATTTAAAAAGACTCGTACTCTGCACTGTGCTCAAACTTGTCACATCTTCCAAAAACAATGAAGTTTTGCTGACAAGTGAAGTTAGTCTAAATTACTGCACAGTCTCTGTGGATATTGAGTAAACTCTTCCAGGGTAGGGGCTGAAAGTAGGACAGTATTTCACAAGGCCATGAGGAAGGTGCCAGGTTTATGGCCTGACTCTTGAAAGAAGTGCAGCCTGAAAGATCTGTTTTTCACTTAGCCAAGCCGTGCCAATTTGGACTAATGTGCGTCATTTGGACTATAAATAAGAGGGAAAATCCCTCCGGCATGCCAGTATAAATACACTGATACTGGTGTGATGTTTATGCAGCTCCTAGTGGCAGGTTAGAATTATTCTGTAAATCAAATAGAGCTTGTTAGTGGGATTAAAGAGAATAACTATTATGCTGCAAATGTGTACATTACAAAGGTGGAAAAGTATGCTTTACTCTTGATGTTGTCCACACTAGAGTTAAACTTGTGCAAATTTTTGCTTTAAAATTAAATGGATACTCCACCAAATGAATATCCTAGTCAGTGTGTACACCATGCTTCCGTGACAGTATCAGCCAGTGTTTGTGCTAAGTCATGCCCAGTAAGAACTGGTAGGATCCAAGCCTAAAGCTGTAGGCTCGGTAACCTGTGTAGTTTCTGGAATGGACAGTGTACATATGAGATATTCTTTGTAAGACCTTCTGAAGAGTGGAAGAATGTTATTAGGAATAATAGAATGACAGTTAAAGCAATGAAAGAAAATTGCAGACTGATGGAGGGAACTATTTTCCAGCTGTGAGACTTGATGCATCCTGTGGAGCAGCTTCCAGAGGAAGGCGATGAAGATATCATCACTAAAGACACAGACACAAATAGGCTGAAAAACACATTATATAATTTACTGCAAATATCATTAGTACAGCACCGGAACTGAGGCAGGATAACTAACCTCAAGAAAAAATTACCATTTCTTGCTTCTTGTCTTTGAAGATAGTATTGTGACTTTGCTTATTCCTGTTTTTCCTGAAGCAAACTGAACACCTGTTTTCTAAACAATTTAACATATTTTACTTATTTTTTATGCAACTGGAATGACAGTCTCACTGGCTCAGCCATTAACCTTTATCACTGGCTTCCCCCAGCTCACCTGCAACTAGCTTCTGCTTTCCCTGGCATGCAGTAAAGAAGTTCCTAGTTGATATCCTCTCTTCCCCCAGTCCCTGCCAGCTGTAACATCAGCAGCCTGGGCCGATGTTCCTGATCTGCTTTGTCTTGCAGTCTACACATGTAGAAGATGCTAGGTATCTTCCTCTCTTCTACTTCCTAATTTTCCAGCAGTCAGACTGTAGGGAAAACCTCTACTGAAAAAGCACAGACACAGTTGATGCACAAAGACATTGCTGTTAAGATCTGCTGGTACAGTGGAGATGCCATGCGCAGCTCAGATGACCAGTATATATTTCTGCTGTTTGATTTTAACCACAAGTGTAACACAGATCATACCACACACTGCGTTTGGTTAATACACAGTGGAATGCTGTCAGCCAGGAAGCCAATTGCCTTTCGTCCCAAGGAGGCACAGTGGTGGGCAGCCACAGCAGTGAGGAGTGTGGTGCTGTAGCTTCAAGGCATTGTCGGGTAGCCACAGGACATGCCTTGGCCCCTATTCCCAGGCCCATCTGGGAAGGGGTAGCTTAACCAAAGGTAGAGAATGAAAGGTAATACTAAGGTAACTGATGCATTTTTAAAAGTGTTTTTCCCTGCCGTGTGGCATTAATGCCGTCAGGTTTTCTGTCCTTCAGTCTCTGCCTTAGCTCAGGTCTTGCTCCTTTGCTAAACTCCCTTTTCCAGTAGCCTTGTTGAAAGTTGTATCATCTTGTTGGCATTGGTGTACATCTGTCAAGATTGGCTCAAATACTCTTTGAGGGATGTTGATTTAGCATTTACCAGTGTTTAAGTGTTGGAATTTATTAATTATTAGAGATTCATAAAGAAAACAGTTTTCAATATATTTTTTTTCCCCAAAAAGCAAATGTATGGCACTTTCATACAATGCCAGCATGCAGCAGTACATCAGAGCTACGTACGTGCAAGAAGGACAACAAAACCTTCCTATGGACCAGGCCGTTCAGAACAAAATTGAAGCTTGAATATCTGGAAATGCTTCCTGTCAGTGGTATCTGTGTCACTTAGGAATTTCCTTTTAAATGAAAAGGTTTATAGCCTCATCCTCTGGAATAAGGTTTTCTGCAGAAGTTGTATGTACAGAAAAATCCCAGACTGTCTCAGAAAAGAAAATAGTTTACATCCCCAGTTTCCTCAAGCTTTTTCATGCGCCAATCCTCTTCAGTTTCTAGCTGCTCTGGGTAAGCCTCACACATATCACTTACGTGATGCCTGTATTATTTCTGTAAACAAGAAACAGCGGCTCAAGACAATAAAGTGAAACTCAAGTTGAATTTTAAAATTATGTAACAATTCAGTGATGATTCTGGTTATGGCATTCATGCTGAATGCTTGATGCTGTATAAACAAAAAAACATTTATCAGATTTGAGGTAGTTTGTGGTTGGGGTATTATTTAAATAGGATTACTTCTTTATTAGATAATCCACTGAAGTGAATTTCACCATATGCTAATATCTCTCCAGACACATTTTGAGCTTTCTGCAGATCCTGCATGTTTTAAATGGTCTTGGAAAGTTCTGCATTTTCATGAGCAAAATAGCTTTGGGAGGAGATCAGAGTACTTAGTCATTTAGGAAACCAAGCATTTCCATTCAGGTGCCTAAGCACTGGCTTAGGAAATTAACTTTGCACAAGCAAACTTGGAGGATATTCATATCATTTTTCAAACAGTCAAGCTTGCTGAGGTATTGTAAATATCAATACGAAATGGATTCACAGTTATGCATAATTACAGTACCCTACTTCTCTTGCTTCTAGATTAAAACTGAGCTGCTACTGTAATAAGTAACCATATAATTCAGAAAAAAGAGAATTAAATTTACATAAAGTATAATAAAATTGAATAAATTTTCACTTTAGAGAGACAACACAGTTATTCATTGGTACTATAACTGTTAAAACTAAGTTTCTAAGAAAACCAGAGACATGTCTGCTAAATGTGGAAAAGAAAAATACCAGAGGATTTACTCTAACTCTTTCTTCTCCTTATTTTTCCATGTCACGCACACCAACAAATGTTACTTACGGAAGCATTTGAAACCCTATGTTTTCTTAATAAAGACTGCTGAAGAGCACTGAGCACACAATTTGATTATAAAGGATTAAGATTAAATACATCCATGTTTGTCCTACTTGGAGCCTAGTCCATTAATGACTACTTTACATGCAACACTTAAAAAATTTTAGATAGTTCTAGGCACTACTTCGAAGAGCAGCATTGCCATTTCAAAAATCCAGTCTCATTGGAAATGACTGAAGCCATAGCTCTAAAATGAACTCGAGAAATTATTCTTCCTCTGCGGTAGGAGAAATTAAGGCTTTCTTTCATGGTTGGAGCTCCCATGACATATCTGAAAGGGTTAGCATATGGGCAAAGCAAATTGTTGACATTTTGTTGTTTCATGAAGCATATACGTTCAAAATGTGTACATTATAAATCTGGTGAAAAAGGCTAAGGCAATTTTGTCTCTTTTTTCAACAGTCTATAGTCCCTTATGCTCTGACACAGCTGTAGTGCCGTTGTAGTAACCATGTTCCAGGATGTTAATTTTTCTCTAAACTTTTGCATTATTTAAAAGCAAATCTTATGAAAACATCTTCCTTTCCCAGGAAAACTACGTTCTCTGAGATATTTTTTCATTTTCTGTTTTCAGAGCGAGCTAGCAAGACTGAATGGTTGTGTAGCTAGGAGTTTGGGTACCCTCTCTGAATGTGAGATTGGGCTTCGAGTCCCTGGCCCAGGAAGTGTTTCAGCTTTCTTACAAAATAGAAGATCTTTAACAGAAAGGTCTGAGTTAAGAGGAGAGTCAGTTGCTGCAGGAATGGTCCTAAAAGTTCGACCAAGATTCTTTGTAAGCCTTTCTCAACTTCAGAGCTTCTATAAACCACAGGCATCAGTGGATACATGTTTATTTTTATCTGTAAAAGCATCTAGCAGCAAGCAGTGGAGATAATGAAGAATACTGTAGCTCAGAATTTTCCAACTGTCAGTGGTATGATACTGTGCAAAGAAAATACGTTTTTAGATAAAGCTGAGCTTTATGCCATTTAAAGATAAAATTCAAGATAGGTTTCAGATATAGGAAATATGAGAACCTATGGTATTTTGTGCTGTACTGGCAGGATTCATAAAAATTCTTGGCTTTTAATGAAATATATTCTTCTTTATAAAGTTAAGGAGCAACAGTTTTCAGTGAATGGAATACTACAGATCTGGGAATCCCTGAAGCAACAACTGCGACTCTGGTGCTTTTATTTTTTGAGGAACTAATCTTGGGGATGTTCTTCTCTTGGTTACAACCAATCCTCTTGACAATTTGGGGTGTTGCCAGTCTCTACCATCTCTACAGATACGTGATTCTCTACTTGTCTGAGGTCCGTGCTATCCCAAATGGTGCAAACAGCGACACATGAAGTTGATCTTACTCCTGTACATTGAGACAGCTGGAGGTTAGCCAGCTGAAGATGTAATGTGCTTCTTTGAGGAGTCTTGGGACTTAGTTGGAGATTCTTCACAGTGGGGAACACTTGAGGAACACCTCGGATTTCACTTGCTTGGGTTCTGAAGTCTACTTGGGACCTGCATGATCATGCTCTAAAATGGTTTAAGTTCAGTTTTTCCTTGGCCAGAGAATGGCTTGTTCTGTGGTGAGAAATAAGTAAAGCTGTCAAAGGAGAATTGGAAACTGAAATGTGGAAACTGTTCACCCTCATACTGCTTTCACATCTGCTGTTGAAAAAATTCAGTACAGCTTTTGAATTCCTAAATATTAGAAAATTCCTGTGTTTGAGATATTTCATGTACAAATTTGATGCCACATTATTTTCCTTCCTCTCTCTAATGCAGGTTTTCCAGTAGGAAAGCAGGTACAAATGGTGACATAGAACAAGCTGAGAACGAGCAGTTTTGTTGGAGAGATGAGGTAGCGCGGTGAATCATCTTCACATATCCTCTCCTTGTAGGAGGGGCAAAGTGACAGCCGCAGGGTTGTTTGGGAGCTGTTCCCAGTGGGATGGGAAGAAGCTTCCCCTTTGTATCATACAGGATATAGTCACTGAAGGTGCTTAGTCACCTTCTGGGGCCACCTGTTGCTGCACACAGGATTTGGACACATTTACTGGGTTCAGCAGTTACCGCATGGACGTGTGGCAGCAGCAGTGAAGGAAACACCCTCTAACCCCTTTTGAAGACTTGAAGGAGACAGTGCCCTTAGGCTTTACCACATCTGTAAACAACATTCTTGTGCCAATAGCTTTCACAGCTCCCAAGAGAGACACGAGAGTGGTTCAGCGGTCATAAACTGCCTGAAACGTTGAATGTCTAGACTTGACTGTGGAGGAAGTATCTTTAGGCCTTCCTTTTATTCCCTCTTATGTGTCCCCAGTTGGTATCCTTCAAAGGATATTAAGCTAAATACAGCAAATATCTAAAGATTCCTTATGGTCATTTTGCTGACACAGAACCAGGCACTTTAGATCTATGTATCTGTACACATTGTCCAGTGTATAATCTTTCTGGGGTTACATTACTGTTCTTTGTTACAGTCTTTAGAGCCCTTAGTCTTGGACAGCTGCCCCACCTCTGTATAGTAAGAGCAATGCAGAATGATATAAATGGGTCACAGCATGGTCTGTAACTCAAAGAATAAATCATTCAGTTACAGGTTAGAGATGCCACCAGATTAAAAATAGGGAGGAAAGTGCAAAAAAAGCTGTTAATCTGCCACACAAGCAAAAGGCAATAAACCCACACTAACAGCTGTAAGTGGTAGGACAGTACTTGCCTGTCCACTTGATCATTATCTTTGTAGTCTTTAATGCAGGGCTTTGAAAGGATGATGTTCAAGCTACTGTTACTGGTGTTTGGGACCATTTCACGAGGACAAGTAAAAGGAGAAGACAAAAAGGTCATTTTGCTTTGCTGGAATCCTGATAATCTGCAAGGTGTCACCGCTGAGATTATCACTTGGGTTCTGCCAAGGAGGGAATTAACACAGAGTACATCTTTCACTATTGCACATTTACAACTGTAAGAAACATGCATAGTATGAAGTTGGTGGGAAATGACCCCTGCCTCTTAACAGCCTAAGAGGGTTGGTTCCTGTAGTCACTGAGTGAAAAAATCTGCTGGCATAGCCGACACCTTTAAATGACCTACTGACTTGCTGGAATTGTTTACTCTGAGTTGTCTGATTTTCTAGCGAGAGGGAGTTACAAGAGGAAAAAGAAGCCAGCAGTGTATCAAAAGCAGCTGCACAAGTGGGTGGGTATAGCTAAGCTGGTAGGGAATGTGGCCACCTGTGGAGCGATTCCTCCAGAAGCAGACAAGAACTGGTGCTCTGAGTAGCAGGGTTTGCATCTGTGAGCCCAGGTGTGCTTTGGGGCAACACTGTTCGCTCTGTGTGGTCTTTCTGGACTGTGGCTCGCTCCCTGCTGATGCTGTGCTACTGTGAGGGGTGTAAACAGGTGAGATTTATGCTTCTGAATCTAGCCTGTTTCTCCCTCTACTTTGTATGTGTGGCATCTTAAAATATATCACAGCTTTTCGTGATACTGGGTTATTATCTCCTGTTTGGAGGCGGAATGCTTTGTATCCTTTTGCTCCTTTGCTTTTTCAGTTTGTTGGTTAGCTGAATCGAGTTTCATCTCCCAAGTCTGTCAGTGCTGGTAATACAAAACCCTCCTACAAATCCCCCTAGGCACTGCTGTCATGAGACATTTTTGCATTTTTTAAGACCCTCCTTGCTAACTGTAGAGTGGATGAAGGCATCAAGATATTTTAATTTGATGATAAATTCTTGTGGCCACTCATGCAACTTTGTTAGTATGTATAAACATTTTTTCCTCTGGGGCACCATGAATGGTGTCTGACATTTCTGGATTATCAGGACTTGTCTCTCTAGTTTCTTTAGGGTGATGTATTTCTGCATCTGTTTGTTCTTTATATTGCTTTCCTGTCTCAGTTAAGCATCTCAATAAGGTTCAATAAGAACTCTTTGTACAGTTGGTTGTGTTTGTTTTCCTTTTCTGCTTGGAATCCTTTACACCTATTTCTAGTTATGTTTCAGTCTGATTTTACTGTTAAAAGGGCATTGGAAGAAAATTATTTCCAGTTCTGAGAACAGCTTACCAGTCCACCAGGGGCTCATTGTTCTTTCCCAGTAATAATAGGCCGTATTTTGCATTTACAGGGGTTCAGAAGTTTATGAAGAAACTTTTTGGGCCCTTTGTTTTGCTATGAAAATCTGTGGACAGATTAAGAAATGTAAGGCAATTTCATGCCTACGGTACCCAACCCATATAAAAGCATCTGATAAGCTTTCAGTGTTAATAGGCTTAAATTAAAATACTAGCTAACTCACCTGTGCAGTCTTACTTACTTTCACATCTGCCAGTTATTACATAGAAAACATGTTTGCTCAGGCTCCCTAGTAAATATTTGAATGTGCACTCCCCTCCCCTCATTGCTGTTGTTAACCAGAAAGATTTGCAGACTTGTGTTCTGAACTCAGAATAACCACAGGTATTCCTAGTTCAGTGAAATATTGGGAAAATCTTCTTCCAGCATGAGAGTGGAAATTATTTACTCATTTTGTCAATGAGAAAGAATCAGTGGAAAAGGTCTAGTTGTGAAAATTCTTTCCTTTTTTCCTCTCTCTCAATCTGATGACAGTAATTTGTATGTAAGAAGTCTGACTGGGAGTGGACTGTTTTGTTCTGTAAACTGATAGATTTTCATAGGTAGGGCATACATTCAGATAGGATCCAGAAGCCATCACTATCCATCAGTTCTAGAGAAACTGTATCATGTTTCCTGGCCACTTTTTAAGAGAAAAATGTGTGTCTCACACTGTGCTGTTGTGTTCAGCAACAGCAACTAAGTAATAATGGATGGGAAATATAAGCCATGTGCTCAGTGTCTTTGTCTTAAGCCTTGTCTTGACCCTTGTCTTGAGTTCAAGCTCAGTGGAGCCTCTTCTGTGAAAGGAAAAAGATACATGCTACTTCCTTCAGAAGCTTTAGTTCAGTCTTACTGTATGTTTTTTTCTTTAATGAGGGGTTGTATATTCTATATATCCAATAATGCTAGCTTTTCCACTTACCTCAGATGGAAGGATAAGGCTTTACATACCTTCTTCTTAAACTGTGTATTCCTGGATCTATGTTAATATTTTTTCCGTGCATCTCTATTTTCTGTAGCTGGCAGCTTTATTTTCTAGGCATTTTTACTGGCATAGAGTACAATCAAGCCTGTTCCTTTTCTGCTCGTAACATTGTAGTCCTAAAAGAATTGCAGTTCATTTTACTGTAGAAAACACAATTATATTGGCTGTTGTGCTATTTTACCAATACATGTTCTTCACTAGTTGCTTTATCTTCATCAAGGTTCATGGCTATAAATAATTATTTTGCCTTTTCCTTTTTTTCTTTTAATTAATTTAAGCTTTTTGTTGTTTCAACTGCCTAACAGTAGCAGACTTCATTACAGAAGTTCTGGTTCTAAAAGATAACCAGCTTTCAGTCACTTCTTTGAGACCAGGTTTTGAATTAAATTATTCTGACCAAACCCTTATCTCACTGGTATAAAAATGGACTGCTGTCTTTGATGCAGGTTTCTAAAGGAGTTTGAGACCTCGCAAGATGTAAAGAGTGCAATCAGCAAAGAAAGATTATATTGTCAAAAGTGTCAACTGAAAAGATGGTTCTCCAGAAAAAGTTTATATGGTTCTACTTGATCTGAGGATGCTATAACAGATAATGTTGTATATAACAGATAGTCAAACAGTCTTTGATTCCTCTACTCATTGATCACTATTTAAGCATGTATTCATGCACATCTGTAAATGCATCGGTCACTTGCAACCTGAAGGAAGATATGCAAACAGAAAGATTTGTGACACTCAAGTCTTTGAGCACTCAGTTAAAGGGAGAGCAAGGCAGAAGCCTTATTTCTTCTGATTCCTTTCTTTTGATTGAAATAATAAAATGCATATACTATTTCTCCTCTTTTATTCACATTTCTTTCCTGCACTTAGAGCTTGTCCTTTTTAAAGCTACAACATAGTTGGTTTTTTTCCTTACTGTTGTTCTGCTCTTAAGAGGGATGTAGAATTGACTCACTTTCTGCCTAATGCTGCCCCTAATTGGTGACTCACCTGCTCATCCCACCATTTGTGGTCTTCTATGCACTGAAGTTGATCAGTAGGTGTTCCACGTAGCCTCCTATTTAGACACAGAGAGGTACAGTGCTGTTCCTTAGGCACAAATGTGCCTGGCCTGTTTGGCAACAGCTTTCTGATGTTTTCCCCAATCAGTTGTTACAAAAGAAAAGGAACCACCCACTGACAGATCCTAAAGGAAAAGGAGTGCATCTTCCCAGCCAGCATACTCAAAAGCTTCTCGAAGCCTTTTACTCCTGAACGGGCATAGTGACTCTGTCATTCAAGTCTTTGATATGTGAAGCTTCTAAACATGAGAAAAGGGAAATTCCTATCATTATGTTAAACCTGAAAAGGCCCTTTTTATATCAGGCCTGTCATCAATGTGTTACCTCCAGTTTGAGTTTTAGCACATCCTTTTCAGCTGTCCTATTCAGAGCCTTTGTCATCAAGTCTAAACATGACATTGAGCATTGAATCAGCATTCAAAAATACCCATCCTCATCTGGCTCACAGCATCTCTTGTGATCTGCACTGCTAGTTCACACAGTATTTGGATAAAAAATTATATTGTTTTTAACATTATATTAATCAGTAACTGGAGGTGTTGCTTGTTTCTGTTTAGATGAGAGTCCTTACACAAAATCTGCAAACCAGGCAAAGGCACCTGATGGAGCACTGTCTGTGAGGAGACAGAGTATTCCAGGTAAGACTTGCTTTGCTTTTTGTAACACCTAACTTGTTTTTGAACAGCAAGGTAATACTAATCAAAATTCAACTAGTTATAAAAAGCAAATGTATTACAGTTGCTATCAAGCAACTTTATAAGGAAAGTTCCATGAGAGCTGTAAGGAGTTCCCACAGTTAGGTTGCCTCAAGCTTTTGCTGTGAAGAACATCCCCTATATCTCTGTCTTTTGCAGCAGATTTGAAACACTGAGCACAACAACCTTTTCATCAGAGACTCGTATATTTTCAGGTCCTCTGAAATCTGTTCTTTGATATCTGGTTTCGATAATAGAGGGAGACTGGCTCGTATTTTCCGCTACTGATCAGCCAGGCTCAGAAGTCTAACAGAGAAACACTGCCAGAGTTCTTGTCTTCGTGCGATTTTCTGGCACGCGTAAAATCACTTGTCCATCCTTGTCTTTTGTGTCATCGCATCTCACAAAGCTGGACCGTTAGATCAATGCTTAGTTAAAATAAGTGATCTTTGAACCTGTGTCTCTTTTAATTACTTCAGACAAGTCTGATATATGTGCGAGTTTGACATACATATTATACAGCAGTCTAAAGGGATTTTCACCTTGAGTAATATTTTAGAGACCTTATAATGAACATAAATGAATGCTGACAAAGGTTGCACTCAGGTGGAATTACTGGTGTTGCCATTCTCACCTCAAGCACAGTGACCTCTGACTCGAAGGGAAGATGCATTGCAATAGCAATCAGAAGCTGTAAGGTCATGTCACTCACCTTCTAATGACTAATGTTAATATTACTTGTGCTCTGTGGCTTTATTATTGAACAAAGACACACAGCCCACAGAGGGCCTGTGGATGGGGAATGGAGCTCAGACCTTTACCACTGCTAGGCTCAGATCTCATCCCAATAACTATAGTGAACAGTCAAAGCCCATTTTGTGGATGCTTTGTGTGCATGTTTCAGTGTGTGACAGAAAGCAAGCTGGCTTATTTAGTGTTGTTTATAATGAACATTCTTGTTCAGTCTTGAAAACATCCTAGTGATGTAAAAATTGTTATTTTTATGGTTGAATAATGAAGATTATAACCATTGTGAAAAGACACGAGTACAGTATCCGGTATGTAGTTATTCTTCTAAGAAAATACTTAATTATACAAGCATCAACCAGATTTTTTTATCCAAATCAATACAAATCGATATTCTTTGTTCGTCAGAGTGAATGAAGACATCTACAGGGTACTTTTCAGGTAATGCTGAAGCTCATAGGTCAGTAATATTTATGGCTTTGGAAGTATTCAACCTTTATTTTTTTGCTGTGATCTTAGTGGTTACCATGTATAGTGTGGTTACTGTATTTATAAAACACTTAAGCTAAGGTCTGAGAACAGACTGAAGTTCGTGGTTTCTTGTGACATTCTGAGAACTCCTGATGATTTTCACTTGTGTTCTTTAAAGAGAAGGTTTGATGAAACTGTACCAGTACAATTTTTCTTCAGAGCATCTGATAAGTTTAGGAATTTCACGTGTTGAGTAATAGTCATCATGACTAATGACCATTTATTTTGATTTTTTACAATTTTGCTGCAGATTCTGAAGTTTTTGAGAGCATTGTGGATAGATTTTTACTGTGTGCTCTGCATAAATCACAGTTTATTTGGGGAGAGAGTACAAGTGTTTGGTGACGTGCTTTGCTGTGTTTCTTGTGTTCTGAAAACTGCTGATCTAAGCTTATGTATATTCTTCAGCTTTTACTATAGTGATGACATTTATCTGAATACCTTGTTCCATCTCTAAACCTTAGGAGCCCCTAAGGATAAATGAGATTGAGCTGGTTGGATATTTAAAAAAATTATAATTAAAATTCTTCATGCCCTAGCAAATTCCCATGGTAGCACAATGGATGTTGTGGCTTTAGATATATAAATGGCTTTGCAAAACTAAGTGCTATTTTGAGAATTAACTTGAACATTTAGGAGTTGACTGAAGTTTCTGAAAATAACCTATAAACATTTATATCACTTGACACCATGTTTTATACATGAGGTAGCACCTTGTAAATAGCTTCTATTCCTGCTTGTGTGTGAGCATTTTATTCACATTATGGATTAGTCTTGACACAGATGCAGAAGCATCCCAGCTAGCCAGCTTTGTTTGGCAGTAGCAGGTGCACTATTAACTATTAGCATTAATTAGTACAAGACCAGAAGCAGTACTGCTGCTTTTGCTTGGGAGCAGGGTCACACTTCTGACGTTATGTAGGTCAGCTCCAAATAGGTTTTGAATTGGAAGGTGTGAGGCAATGAACCCAGTAAATTCGCTGGACCTGGGTGGGAACACGTCAGCTGGAGTTACTGTCAGTAATCCTTACATAGGAGATCTTCTCCTATATGGAAAGCATTCATTTCTATCCCCCCAGATGGTATGCCTGATAATACATCACATTCCTGAACTGCTGTTTTTTCAAGCTTGAAATGGGAGTACCTTTGACAGTATAGCTGTCTATTCCACTTGGTGCTCTGTCATTCCTAAGACATGGACAGCAGATGTTCTATTCCCAAGGAATGCTCTGCCTACTGAATTAGCCAAAAGAAAACTTCTGGGTTTTAGTAAGGTAATTGATTGTATGCAGAGTTTTGCAGAAGTTTGAACAGTGTCAAAAAAATACTAGTGAAAATACACAGGATGTGTGATGTAAATCTTCCAGCTTGGTAATGGGATCGTGCATCTCCTTGTGTCTGGTGAAAGTTCCTCGTCATGACATTTGAATTCACTTTAAAGGATTTCACTGCTCCATCCTTTTGACAACTATCAAAAAGGGGAGCTTTTGTTGCTGTGAGACCTGAAACTACTATACCAGCTACAAACCCCAAGAGGTGGGTTTTATCCTTCCATGTGAAACTGTATTGAAAGAGCAGTATTGATGAGCACTGACTGAGTGCACAGAGAAGTAATGTAATTCTGCAGAGGTTGCATAGAGCTCAGGCTTGGTTTATTTTACAGGAAAAAATGTTGAAATAATCACTTTATAATTAAAGTCAAATGAGCACATACTGTGAGATCAATGCACTGAGTTTAATTCCTTTCATCCCCAGAAGGAAGGAATGGATTAAGCATCTCCCTGGAGCAGAACTTGCTTATTCGAGATGCAGAATGCATTATTCATGTGATGAGACTACATGTCATATTTGCCATGTCTTCACATGGTGCAAAATCAACAAGCAACAGATCCTTTCAAAGGGATTTACAGAATTGCTGAAATTATAGTTAATTCAAATTATATGCATTCACATAATGCAGTTTGAAACTAGAACTTTATTTTGCATATGTGTAGGTGTTTAGTTACAGTTATACATACATGATTGTTTGAAACATTATTTAGCTTCACAGTCAGAATTTCTTAACTTAAAAGTGAGGCTTGAGGTAAGGCTAGCATGACGAGCAGCTTGCAAAGTCAGAAACAAACAGATTTTCCCCTCTAAACATTTAAATTTAGACTGGCAACCAGAATATAATGAAGCCTTATTGCTACCCTGTCCTTACAGAAGCCAAGGGGGCGAGTATATTGTGCCCCACTGAAGAAAATATCACTGCAGGACTAGTGTTAAGGCATATAAATGAAAACTGTGTTTCAGAAGTCATGGGTAAGACCCTTCCCTCAGAATCACAGATGCAATTAAAAACAACTGTAATGTAAAATTAAGGTATTTCATAGCCAGCCTCTTGAACCCCTAGGTTTAGATGGACATAGTTCCCACTGAGTTCCTGGACTGAGGTTTCCTGATTTGCCGAGGGTCCAAGCAGTGCCCAGCCAAGGGCAAGTCTTGGGTCAGTAGCTGGTGAATCAAAGGTGTCGTTCCTGGGATTGCTTGTTCCTGCAGGAGCTTTAGAAAGGACTTCAAATATTCGTGTGGCACTGATACAATGTCAAGAGTTGATGGCACTGTTCAAGAGGCACTTTGAAGTCAAGGAGACCTTAACATTTACTTCAAGA
Source organism: Machaerirhynchus nigripectus (assembly GCA_013397975.1). Classification (NCBI taxonomy): domain Eukaryota; kingdom Metazoa; phylum Chordata; class Aves; order Passeriformes; family Dicruridae; genus Machaerirhynchus; species Machaerirhynchus nigripectus. Next base: position 448,595 of record VZRQ01009091.1, read on the forward strand.
TAAGCATGTTCCTGTGCTGTCCTGAATATGGACATGCTGAATAGCTCTTTCCATGCCTTCCAAACTAAAATCCAATGCCCTCTTATCTGTTTTAACAACATGGGTAAATCAGTCAACAGTAATGCTGTGCAAACTGTTCACTTTATTCATCTATTTGTTTGTTTTCAATTCACTTACTGAAAACTGGGGGCATGGAGGGGAAAGAAATTACCTGACACAAGAATAAAAATTACTCCTTTATGAATTGAAATAAGACACCACAAAAACCGATTAAAATATTTCTTAGACTCTCCAGCAAGAGTTTAATTTTGTTTTTAGTCCATATTTTTGGGGTCTTAAAAATTACCGTCACTAAAAAAATAGTAAAAAACACCACAGTTTTTTAAGATTAAATGTTTCAGCTTATCAGTGTTTGATTTTCGTTTTGTTTTCCGGGAAAGGTGAATTTGTGCTCAGTCTAGTTGACATTAAAAAAATCTTAAAAATCCATACTTCTTCCTTCTTGTGTCTACTAACCTAGACATGTGCACTATCTCAGACTTCTGGCTTGTGCCTGATGTAGTCAAGGGCTCAGAAGAACTATAATGTGAACTACACACTGGGACAGCTATATGAATCATCTATGAATGCAGAGATTTTCTTTAGCTAGGATGATTGCAGTTGTGAGCTGTCTATTGCTTAAGTAAATTCTTGTTCAAGAAACTGGGACCAAATAACAAAGAGGCATAGTGGAAATATTTCCTCAAACAGAGGAGTTTTCCTGTTCTCTGGGACAGAATATCGCAGCTGCCTGCCTTCTGCCCTGCTCAACACACCTAGCAGAAGGCCTTTGAAGTCTTGTCCTCATCATGTGTTCCAATCCACTGTTGTTTTGCCTCCCACGTAACCCTTGTGCTCCAGCTCTGCCTGTCTCTGGGACCCACAGGAGCCTTCCCAAGTCTCATTCCAGCCACCTTCTAGTCCGCGGTGATAACGGATCTGCTGAACAGGCAAGTTGTCTGCATTTATGGTGAGAGTGCTTGCCAGCGTTTGCGGAGACAAGCAGGAAAGACTAAACCTAGATGTTATAAATCATTCTTTTGACATTTTCTCCACCAACAGGAGCCTCTTTCTCTCTCCAACCAATTTTTTTATTATTTGTCATTTGCAAGTTTCGTACGCAGCTGCAGGGATGTACTAACAGGTCACTTGTTAAAATAGGTCACTGTACTTTGAACGAAAATTGTCAAGACTTTGAAGTCTGAAATTAAAGCAACAAGATTTTTCAATTCCTTTGTACGTGTGTAAATACTTTCTTTCCACACTACCTGATTCTTTGAAGCATGCTGTAATACAGGCTTTGTGTTTCAGCACACTGTTTGATCTCAAAAATAGGGGTAGCCATCAAACTGGAGGGAAAACAGAATCAATGTACAGCCCTGAGCACATCCTCTGCAGTGGCTCAGAATCTGGAATTGCTGTTAGTAGGTGTTTTGCAGCCTTGTTTGGGGGGAGCTTGGTAACCGGATTTTAATGCCAAAATTAATGTTAAACAAACATAATTTTAGGGTAGGCTGAATTTTGAACTGCTTGGCTAGAATGGAGCACATGCAAATCAAAGAAGCTTAAAATGCCTTGAAAAGATAATATTTACAGAGCTGATACTAAAAAAGTAATTACTGTATGATGTAGTGTCCTCAGTAATTGCTTGGGACACAAAATATTCCTAAGAGAAGTTATGAAATACTAAATTATTGTAATAAAGCCAATAATTAACATCCTGGGAATTTTCAGGGTCTGAAATATTTAAATACACAATATAAATGTCATTCGAAAGCAGTAAGGCAGTTTTCATCCGATCCTTGGCTGTGAACACATAGAGGAGCTGTTTACAAAAATACAGAGGTATGCCTTTTTTTCCCCTCCCTGACCCACAGCCTGTTGTGCAGCAAATGTTCATATTCTGTCTCAAGCTGCACCAAATCTGGCTTTCCTGAGGGGTTTGTCTACTGCCCGCAACTGATGAACTCAAATGTAGGTCAGCTGGAAGCTGAAGAATTTCAAAGACCCTTCTTTTTTCACTAGAATTCTTTGGTTTTTGTAACATATAAAAATGTCTGTTTAATACTGAAAATAAAAATATATTACTATCAGAAAGCAAGCAGAGGTTGTGAAGAAATAAGAAAAAAATTGAGTTTATATATATATGTATGTATGTATATATATATATATAAAAATACAAAAATTCCAGAATCCAGTCTAGATTAAAGGCAGAACATGTGATCCAGTTATGATGCTGTTGAGTTGCCGATATAAAATTGTGTTAGCTGAATTTAAGATCATATGTGCTGTGCCTCAATTTAAATGAGGGAAAGCTCTGCATAGTGTAATAGTAGAATAGATGGATGGAGTGCATTAATTTTCTGTTGCAAGATAATCTCAGAAGAAAGGGAGAAATATAGAAAGTAATACAGAGAGATAAAAGGGTTTAAATAAAAAGTCCACGTTGATTGAAAAAAAGAATTAGACTTCTGAAGTGATCCTGGGATCTAAGTTCCATTAAATGACACTGCTCAGGAGGGAAGATGGCTCCCAGATTATTCCTGTAGCTCAGCTCGTAACACCTGAGCCAGGCTCCCAGTGACTGACAGATGTGACAGACGGATGATCCATCCCTGTGGGTACGTGTTTACCTACGCGCAAACAGAGCTCCAGAGCCAGTTTTGTTTTCCTTGGTGATGAACATGGCATTGGCAAGACATGAGTGTTCCAAAGCAGCTGTTCTCATGCTGCAGTTAACTTGGTCCAAATCCTTCAGGCTCCTCTGCTGAGTAAAACTGCAGATTTAAATGATCCCATTATTTTTTGACAGAGTGCTCCTAACATCAGCAGGCCCCTTTGCATCATTTGCTACAGGGCAGCCACCTTCTCAAGCAATGTTGCCCAACTTGTGCAGTCCTCAGTCACTTTTTCCATCCTTGTCAAAAGAAACCTGCCTTGCCTTTGACCTCAGCTTCCCTCAGATTTCAGAAGCACTCTGGTGTCACAGATGGAGCACTGTGTTACTTAATCCTTCATGCCCCCCCAAAATGTGAAGTCATCTTCATTGGCTAACTGATTTTGCAGAGTAAGAGTGTGATTTGCCTGAGAAAACCTGTCAAAATCATCCCTGACCTTTTGCGTAGTTCTTATGGTGAGAAAAAAGAATTCATTGCAGAAGTAAAACTTGAAAATAAAATGTGTATCAGTAAAAGCTGGATTAGTAAATTCAAGTATGTGTCTACAAAAGCACTTTTTTCCCTCAATTTGCGTTTGTCTCATAGACACTTGCTTTTACTATGTACTTTTTAAAATCAGCACAAAATGCCACTGAAGAGATTTTAAGCATTTAGAAATCCATTAGTAGTAACCTCTGCAGTCACTGTTATTATGGTAACAATCTTGGGTGATTTCCGAGCAGAGGCAAGCGTTTTGACCTGTGAAATGCAGGTCACAGGCTAGTAAGCTTTTCTGCACCTGAGGTGTTTATTATATCTGCAAAGTCATTTGCTGATTTTCATGTTTGATGAGAGCCTACAGTTGCTGTATCGTTTACAGGCTTCCCTGGGTGTTTGTTTAACCTGCTGGAGGTTTATCAGATGGTCTGTGAAGCAGCTGCAGATCTATATGTCTTTTCCTTCCTGGTGACACTGGAAATTCCTGAATTTGCTCTCATATACTTAGTACTGAAGATTTCTTTCTCATCCTTCCTCCTTTTCGTCTAAATAACTTTCTTGGAGTGACTTCATATTCATGTTTCATACACAGATAAACCCAAAATAAATTTGTCTCTTGTGGAAAATTAACAAAGGTCGCCGAGTTCTTACCTAATTGAGATTGCTGATGATTTATTTATACATATTCTTTACAAATCTGCTACATGCTGGTGTTTTTCCATAGTGAAAAGGATTAGAATAGAGAACAGTCTCATTCGACTCCTTTTACCATGAAGGAGAAAACGTGTTAAGGGCAATACTATACATGAGGAACGTGCACTTTAAATATCCAACTGATACAAGGTCTGAAAATATAACTGACTTGAAATGGTTTTCACCATTCACACAGCCAATAGCAGGTGTTGTTGCTGATGGTACCAAACACCTTCATTCATGTGTATTTGGATTTAATTGCATATAGTTTTGCCAACCTTTAGCCTTTCAAAGTAAAATGTCTTAATTTATTGCAGCTGCATTTTTTTCTGGAAAAATCAGTTTAGCTATATGTTGTATAGGCTGAAATACCATATAAGATCTGTAGGGTGATACACCATACAGTATCTATAGCATCATTAAAAAGCCTGTCTCAGCAATTTAGCTGTTGCACGTGCACATTTTGGGGCAGGGATTGATGCACGGAGAGACTCCACAACTAATTAAAGTTGTAAAGTAGGTATGCTTTTAATGGGTTGATTACAACGCCGGACACACGGGAGGTCATCCCCCAAAGACGTGCGTACCCCGGCAGTGCTCAGCTTGGTATTTATCCAGTTACATGTTACATGTGCATTAACTTATGCAATACGCCTATACATATTCATCATCTGTCCCCGCTTCGTATTATAATTAGCTCAAAAGTCATTAGCATTTTAATGCGCCTGCGCACTGCTGCCTGGTGGTCGTGGGCCGGGGTCTCTGGGATGAAGTAAAGGTCTTCCTCAGGCTTGAACTTTTTACCCCGCTTCCTTGCGCATGCTCTTTAAGTTCTTGGTCCAAGTCCAAACTCCAAGGGCTGGTTTTAGCTGGTTCCAGGATCCTAAACCAGGACGTGTAGTCACGGTCTCTACCCCTTATCAATGGCCCTACATCCTCCTCCTTCTGCTTGGCAAGCATAATAAGTATTGAGTAAGCAATATACATTGTGTAACAAGCAGCTGCAAAATTTAGCAATACCACTAATGCTCACAATAAGCAATTAACCCTTAAATCTTAAACCCCTCTGTATCAGGATGGCAGTTCTGAGCGAATCGTTCTGTACCCAGCAGATGTGCTTGCAGTGTGTACATGTGCACGTTCTCCTCGGGCCGTTTGTTAGTTTGAAGCACAAGTTCCCTAGCCTTCCTGTCACGGTGATACCACAGGATTTCTAATGGAGCTTGGAACCTAAAAATAGGCTGGGAAGCATCAGTGCATCTCCTGAGGTTGGGGGTCCCATCTTCCAGGACAATTGTTTTCCTGCACGATTCTGGCATGCTCTCTAAGCTCCACAAAGGGAAGATACCCTTGTGATGGTTTTGTTCATTTTAATCAAAGTGTTGGTGATGTCCGTTGAAAAATTTATTTTCCTTAAAGGGTTTCTGCTAGAAGAGGAAGCATGCTATAGAGGACATGTGAGGAGAGAGAAACTAGGAAGAAAAGGAAGATTGGCAAGGACTAGGTTTGAAAGAGGAGCATGGAGACAGTCTCTGAAAGAGACACTGGACCAGCTGGGTGGGCTTGGAAAGAGGGAGGAAAACCATATACTCCTTAAAGGTCATGGAAAGAGGTGCCAAGCACAGACTTGTAACCCTGGGATTTTGCAACTGATTGCGATCCCTTCCTGGCTGAACGTAAAACTTATCAATCCCAATAATCACTGCTGTCTACAAGAAGTTGTAAAACTTTGTTTGTGAAACCAGACTGACTGTCCCTTGTGGAATACAGCAGCCCATTACAGCTGCTAGAGGTTCTTGTGGGTAACTGAGAAGCTAAAATTTAGTACTGACCTCTTGAAAAATGGCTGCATTTTCACAGAATAGCGCAGCTGGGCTTTCTTGTGGCAAGAAAATGGGGTATCTTCAGAAAAATGGATAGTACATGAGAAGAAGATCCATGAGGAATGCTCAGGTTCCCCAGCTTGTTCAGAAGTAAGGAAATGTATTAAAAAATTTTCAGGCAATATCTTTTTCTCTGAATGGAAATCTATTTAAACATTCTTCTCCATACTGCTATCAGTCCAGTATTGGAGGAAGAATGTGTATGCATGAGAAAAAATTATTTCTGTATCATTCAGTTGAGACAGTCATGGATTCAGTATCTCTAGAGAGGAAGAGTAAGCAGTAAATTTGTGTATACGGACTGAGTCAGTGGATTCAGAAGGGACTGAATAAATTAATTGCCAAGAGCTTCGTATGTAAATGTTACAAAGACTGAGAAGCATTCTACTCTCTAGTGTGACACTGCTGGGTGTCGGGGAACTGTGGCAGGACCAGATTGGGCAAAGTAGGCTGGCTTTCATTCTCTCCCTGAACAGGACCTCGTTTTCGTGCTTTCCAAGATGGAGCAAGATTAGATGGAGTGTTAATCTGACCCAGGAGGGCATTGCGTTCTTTCAAAAGTCCTGTGTTGCACAATTCTATGGACAGAAGCATATAACTAGGAAACAAAATCCAGGCTTGTTCCTTTAAGGTCTGGGAAGTTTGCTGATCTGAGAAGTTGAAGATCTTTTTTTTATCATTTGCCTGCTTGAATCTTTTTACACTTAATAATGTCTTAGAGTTATAGATAATTAACCTGATGTTTTTAATGTTCCTAATGTATTTTCTAATACCTCTTTAAAGGACTTAATGCATAATTTCCATCTGTTCAGGTTGTTTTTTAATATCCCTTTCAGTTTCTTCAGTGATTATCATTTCAGGGCATGAAAATAGCAAGGAAATAATATACCATCTACAAAGATAACACTAAAATATGCTACCCCAGATCCAGATAGTAGTTTGCCTCTTCTTTTCAACTGTATCAGTGGTTCAAAGCTATTCATTCTCACTCTTCACCTTGACTTATACACAAAAATCTTAATTTGTTGTTGTTCTTCTTCTTCTTATAAAATTGTATGTCCATTTATAGACATATATTCAATATTAAATGGCTCAAAGTATTTTGTATGGATGGAGAAAAGGTTCTTTGCTTGTTTGCTTTATAGTATTTTCATGCTTTCTGTTCATTTCTTAAAATCAAAAAAGGAAAAGAGATTCTGGTGCTTGTGTGTCTTCCTCATCACATCGGTGGTACGTGGGGCAGACAGAGATGTGATGGCATGCCTCATAGTGTAGAATAAAACAAATGGTTTGGTTTGTGTAGAATCTGGTAGAGCAGAAGTTCATTATAGCCTCAGTGCAAACTAGCTTTTGTTTCCTTCCTATTTAAAAGTGCAGTGGTAAGAACAAAGAGCTTGTCTGTTCAAGTTTCGATGTATTTATTGTGAATTTATGGGGCCAAAAGAGGTATTAGTGACTGTCTAAACTAAAAATACAACTTCCTGGAATTTATTTGTATCTCAACTTGTATTTGAATTATATTTTAGAAGGACGTTCAATATATGGTTGCCAGTGATGCAAAACCCATCACAACCTCTTCTGGTTAGACTCACTGCATTTATTTTTAGTTTGAGTATGTGCAGCTTCAGCTTCACTTCATTTGTAAGTAAGAGTTGTTTTTCATCAAAATTCACTTCATCCTTTTTAGTCACTTCACTATGAAATCACCGTTTAATCTTCCCTTTGTTAAAGTAATCAAGTTGTGCTTTGGGGGTCTTTGCTCCCAGGCATTTTTCTTTAACTGTTGTGAACACTCTTTCCTGCCCTCTCCTTTGTTACTAATAATCTTGGGGAATTGTGTCAAAAGAAGGAGATAAAGCATCTGAGTGACAGTCACTACTTCACTAACACAAAGGTGTGGTAAGTACCGCTGTGTTAAACTGTCTTCTTTATATATTTGTGGTTTGTATTAATTATTCTGGCCAGTTAGATCGCCTGGGAGGGTTCCCAAATAACTTTCTGGCAATTCCAATTTCATAGTTATTTTACTGGGCACGTGTTGGGGTTTTTTATATGTAGGTGCACACATCCATTCACATCTCTTACACTGGTAGAATAAGGACTTTTTTAACTCTTTAGGTGATATACCAGCTAGGAGAATGCAGATACTCATATTTTTTGATTTGTTGTCCTTGTCCAAATTGCAGATATCTGTCTCACTTTATGTCTGTGTGCTTTGGGGAATCCACTAATGTTATGTGCATAAACACATAAAGAAGGCTCTTCAGTAAAGTCTCCCATATTACCAACCTGAAAAGAGTACAAGAAAGCAAAACAAGGAGTATTTTAATAGGGGAAAATAGCAACAAGGCCAAAATCAGGAGATTCGTTGCTCTTGCTCAAATAAAACGTTGGTAGAAAGACACTGTGAATATCAATCCAAGCAGGAGCAAATGCCAGTCTTTATTGCTAATTGATTTTATTGGTGAAGCAAAACGAGCCCAGCTTAGTAGTTAACTGTGAGACAAGATTCTGCCAAGACCTTCTTCCCGTATTAAATGACATTGTGACCCTGAATACTTGTTGGATAAATGATACAGAAAATGAGCATTGACCTTTGAGGTACAAAAGACCCAAAGTCATACAAAAATGAGACATGCATTGGAGCTGAATTTTAGATATCACTGCCAAGTGATGAGTGATCATATCTGGTAACACAATGTGACTATTGAACCCCAAAATACTGCTTCTGGAAAGGAAAGTGAGAAGTAAAAACTGATAGAGGTTGTACAGGAAAATCATGCCATTTTACCAAGACTGCAACAAAATGGAGCAAATCTATCAAGTATAAAAATGCTCCCATACTATTAATAATTTCTAAATAAATTGTATTTAATATATTCACATGGGAATAGAAGTGTGCTCTTTCAGAAGGATTTCAGATTTAGTTCTGGATTGAAAAGTTCAGCAAATTTTTTTGAAAGTCATTACAAAGCTACAAACCCAGATACCTAGTAAGGAACTTCTGCAATTATATGATAAGGATGGTACATAACTCTGATGAGGCCATTAAAAGCCAAGAGCTTCTTCCTTAGCCACTAACAAAAGGTGATGGTGCAGTAGAGAGCATACAGTGGATGGGAATATCTATCCAGTCATGGAGCTTGACGTACTTAATCGCACACCACAGAAAATAATAGGAAAGCTGTTTATGTCAGTCTAGCTTAACAGCTAGCCAGTGAGGATGATAGCTGGATATATAATGTATGGTAAGACATGCTTTTCATGGAGTGAGTTAAGGGTACTGGGAAAATCAGAGTATTTTTGACAAGTTGTAAATACATTTCATAGTCCAGTTTTCTCTGTGTACAAAATTGGAGTAGAGACTAGAACATTTTATATGCTGATCCACTGCCTATTTTAATAGATCTACTACCCTATAAAAATATCATTGACCAGTAGTCAAAACACGGGGATCAGAAGATGTCAGAGCATCGTCTTGTATTTTTCTAATGCATGTACACTTAAAATTAGGCATTACAAACTCAAATCTATATCAAACAGTCTTAAGAGATTGTAGCAGCTAACATTAGGCTGGTATCTCTATCTCCATCATAAGCTCTGGGTCTTCACTGAGGAAAATATGAATGTGCAGACCTGTTACAGCCTTCGGTAAATCAAGAAGGGAAAGAAAAACTGGAGCAAAGGCTCTTTTACAGATGTTTGGTAAGAGCACAGGGAGGAGAAGTTTGTTTCATTTCAAAAACACCAAGTATTGATTTATCTGGAGAAGAAAAAAGTTTAAGAATGCACTTGTTTGTGTAACTTAGCGAAGTTTTACACCAACCTGGAGCCATATGAAATGTAAAGATACAGTTTTTCCATAACTTTTCCTCTAGTTCTGGTTAGCAAATTTTTCTGTCAAAGATAGCAGAAGATCTCTGCAATGAAGCCTCTGTATTGAGAAAGGCCTGGTAGCTTCCTTAACTGATTTTTGTAAACTTAAAATCATTCTAAATTTAAATGTTTCCTTTTAAAATGTTGGCAGTATATCCTTTAACAGCAGAGGAGAAAAAAAGAGACAAACAGATCTTGTGAATTGTTTGCATGGAGTCAGCAACCTGAAGAAATGCTCACATGCTGCAGTTTCCTTCTGTTTAAAAACAGCCTTTGTTAAGTGACAGCTCTTTTTCACAGACAGTCTTACTTTAAAAGAAGTATTTTTTTCAAGAAGCGTGTTTTGAGTTGTGTTAGCAGTTTCCCCATTTGCATCTTTGTTGAGGTTCTGTACACTGCACTGTGCTTGGAATGAAAGATGTCATTAAAGCCTCCAGGTAGTACTGTTTAGCTGAATCTTTATCTGTTTCAGTCTGTTTGAAGATTATAGCTATTTCTTCAATTCATATAAACATTTTCCTGTCTGTTTTAACCTCATGGTTGCTGAAAGAAGAGAAGGACGTTGCAATAGACACAACAGACAAGATGTGTTTTTGAAGTAGGGGTGAACCAGAATATACACGTAGCATGTCTTAATGTTTTTGGAGAGGAAGGTAGGTGTAATCTTTGTTCCTTTTCACCTGAAGTTTCTGGAGGTTAAGAGTAAATGTTGAAAGGAAAGCCAAAAAACTTTCCTGTGAAGCTTACATCATATTTTGGAGTTTGACACAGAAAAGTCTTTTTTGCCTCTCATATGTAACAATGAGGCTGCTCTGGATAATGTAAGCCTCTTACGTTGATGTCACATTCAGATTTTTGCAAAGACCTGCAAACACCTTCTTGAAGTGACCTGAAGATGTGAAATGTTCCTGTTGTCTCACGGGCTAATACGTGCAATGTCACTACATGCTAATATGATGCCATCTCAGTTTCTGTGCTAATTCAATGGGATATGGTGACAATTTAGATGAAAAAAGAAATCACGTAGGCAGATTCTTACAGCTGGGTATTTTACTGTTTCGCTGCAGTGATTTGTTCAGCAAGCTTGACTATCTGATAAGCTAGTTCATGCAAATGAAGGCATCTGTCTTCATTCCTCTTTGCCATTAGTTCATTATGCATACAATAAACTTCAGGGAATAAGTACAGAGATTAATTAGAGAGTTCCAGAGCCCAGGTTAGCAGCCAAGAAATGCCTGAATTATTACTTTTCTTTTTTGCCCCTTTTCCCCCCCATGTTGGCATACTTATTTTACAGGAATAGTAAATTCTTGTCGATTTGAAAGTCTTATTGATAGCTAAAGTCATCACTATTTCTGTGTTTTGGTAAATTTTAATATAAACCAGTAGTTTATTTTGCAGTTCTTTAACTGCTTTAACTGTATTTTTTTCTTCATCTTGAATACTGAGTACGCTAATGACCCTTTTGTCACAGGCACTTTTTTCTTTTACTATAAAAACCTAGAAAAATATCAGTGCATCCTATTTGTCAGGTTGCATATTCTATCACCCCTTAAGCCATCCTTGGAACTTCAGTTTTATATCAGATGGAAGCATACGGACAGAATGAGTCATTGACATATCACTTTTTAAACCATTTGTAGCAATGCATTCATTCAGCCTGTTTTTGGACTACCATCTTCCAGAGGTCAGCATTTCTGAGTTGGGGCGTTCCGCAGAGGTGAAGAGTAAGCAAACCGTAAAGATATCAGTGGTCAGTGAGCACAAAGGACAAAAGGTAAAATGTGTAGCAAGCATTCACTTGCGTTTTCCATGTTTCTCATTTTTCTCATCCATATCTCATTTTTTCAAGGATAGCCTAATCTTCTACACAGAGACTTTGATAAACCCTTTTGTCATGCTGAGTCTCCCTCAGTACTACCAAGGAGAAAGATAGGGTGTACGTATCATTCAGCTGTATATGTTCTACTAACAAAGACATATATGACCCCTAAAAACTTAAACATCTGTTCCTTAATCCAAGCACTAGGAAAAGTTCTGCAGACCCATTCCTCCCAATTTCAAATATTTGAAAATTCACTTCCCAGTATTTGAATACATGAACAATAGTTTATCTAAAAAGGAGTGACATCATTACTGTATCCTTTTCTGATCCTTATTGCTTCAGTTTTGCCATGACACCAGTGATGGTAGCTCGATGTCATAAAAAGGAAAACCACTGTCTTGTGTTAACAAAAATGTTAAATTATATAGCAGCTGTACATCATGACAGGCAATGCACGGTGTGTTAGGAAAAATAAATGAGAGCTCAAATGGAGAAATGTGGTTTAATGACACTGTTGTTAAAATTTACCTGGTAGCCACAGGATGTTAAAATATTGTTGCAAAACATGTCTTAAATAGCAAAAACCTAAGCAATTCAGATAGTTCTTAATCTAAAAGGCAAAGATTAAGAAGTTATTTGATCCGAGGTTACAGTTCTGTATCTGCAGGGACATCGTGAATGTAATAGTGGTACTGTAATGAGATCTTGGTCTTGAAGGCTTGTCTACTCCCAATTCAGATAGACATTACCATGTGATGGTTTCAATGCCATGCTGGATATCTTTCTAAAAGGTGATNGTACTCCCAATTCAGATAGACACTACCTACACATGTAGCAGATTTTCCATCCTGTGATGCTTTCAAAGCCACACTGGATATCTTTCTAAAAGGTGATCTGTAGGTGGAGATACCACCATATCAAGTTTTTCTGCTTGTGTCACTCAGGAGATGAGGGCGAGAATTGTTTTCAGTGGTTCCTTCCTGCCTTGAAATGCACAAATGTAATCAATCCTGTAATCAATCCTTCCTGATCTCTTTTGGTAACTATAGGAAGCAGAGAAACTGCAACAGTCAGGCTGTGTTTTTGTAAGTAGCGACACATCAGTGTAAAGCAACACAAAGTATCAAGAGTTCTCTTGGTGTTAATTTCTTGTTAAAAAGAAATGAAGAGGAAGTTGGAGGTGAATTAATTAGAATTATGGGAAGAAGCTTTAAAAATCTAAATTAGTGTCAAAGTTCTGTGCTGTTCTGCACAGTAGGATTTCTGCTCGCAAAGGAGGAGGGTTAATGAAGCCTTTATCCCATTCAGACAGAAATGTAGAAAAGACTAATGTCATGGAGCTTGGTCCTTTCTTCATCAATAGTGTCACCAGAGACATGCAGAGGAGTTCAGGGTAGCACTGCTGATACACAGGCCATTCTAGAGTTTAAGATTCTGTTGCTTATCACATGATTAAAATTTTCAAAAGGAGATACTTGTTTCATGTGGGTGATACAAATTTGAGATAACAGTGGGCATAACCTTCAGCTCAAAAGTACCTTCTACTACCCATTCCCCACCCAAGCCAACAATGATATGGAGTGGAAGCAAGGAAGTTTGAGCTCTGGAAAGCCCTGCAATGTCTGCTGAAGAGGTGAAGGTTGAGATCATCAAGTCATTCATCACTGTGCTTGTTTTTACCTTCCAATGTCTTTGCTTCAGTAAGCTCCACCTTGACAGTTTAGTGAGCTGCTCTGGACCCAACAGATGTTCAGGAATTTGACTGCCATCACAGATAGTGAGGAAACAAAAAAATGCTTGAACTTTCTGAAACTTAGCAAGTGCCTCAAGGTGGAACTGGTCCTCATCTGAAGATAAGGGAGTTGATGGTTGCAAATTTTCAAGCATGCAGGTAGTGATGAGGTAGTAGATGGTATAGATACGCTCTCAAAGAAAGCCATCAATGAAAACACTAGAGCTTCCCAGCTAGCTTAAGGAATAAATGGGCTTTCCCTAGACTACATCACTGAGCAAGTTTGTAGTTTGCACTGAATCTTTATTCAAATGCTAGTTCAAGGTGGCATGTCAAGGATAAAAATATCTTTTTTGTTGGTAATAATACAAGAAAATAAAAGGTTTTGTTGTTGTGGTTTAACTAAATCTGGGTATTTTTACAGTAATATATGAAAGTATTCATATTTACTGAAGCCAAATGTTTTAATGGTTTATACATTTTTTTAATAATTTTTCCTCTAATTAAATTTCTCTGCTCAGGAATTATAAATAGAGAATGATTGTGTTTAGCCTGATATTTCCAGTCCTTGATGTAGAGAAAAAAAAAAAAAAGTACAGAGAAAATAATTCAGAAGTGTTCACTGACAAAAATTTGTAATAGCCTCAGCTCTTAGAAGAATCAGATGCCATCATCTGTATTGAGATAACTCAAGTTGATCTCTCTGCTCAGTATCTGTCAAAGTAATGTCGTGAATAATTTTAGACTGATAGTACTTGGAATATTTGGGAGGATTTGGAGTATCAACATCTATTCTCTTTTTGTTTTCTGGCATTAATGTGCAATTCAATTGCGAATACAAGAAAACAAAACAAAAAAACATGCTCAAAACCTCTTTCATTATGGAATTTTTGCAAGCAGGACTATCCAGAAGACCAAAAAGACTGTTGTTCCCTCATCAGCACTTGTCTGGCTTGAAAAAGCATCTAGACATGTGGCCATCAATCTCTTGTTTTAGTCTGCATATCTGCCACAGTTAGCCTGGAGAGACCTCTCTGCTTCTTATACAGCTGCTGCCATGACCACTTTTCCCTCTAAGTTGAAAGCAGCCTTTTTTTTGCATCCTCATATGAAGCCATCCATTGTAAGTTGACTTTACAAAGATCATTCTTGTCTTTCCTGTGGGAAGCTGCTTTAATGTGAAAACTGATTTTACACCATGCCAGGCTTTTTTTTGTTTTCTGGCAAATGTTTTCTGCTACTCCTGTCTGTATACAAGGAGCAGATTCAGACACAAGCAGGTTGTTGCATCTTGAGCATGTTCCATTGGTAGCATGGCCGTGCTGCCGCCGGAGAAGCACTGGGGCTGCACTGTAGGCTGTGGGATGCAAATGTTAAACCCTGGGATGGTAATAATGGTTTACTCCAGTCATTGTTCACTCCTGAAATGTAATTACTGAAGTTAATGTAGTGTGCATTGATAACTGTGCCATATATCAGGTGTTTCTTCCAATGCTCTCCTGCTAAGAAATTGGTGAGGTTCTTTCATTAAGAATTAAGAGCCTTTTTTTGTCTGCAACTGGCTTTCTGGTGGTTATTTTATTCCAGGTTTGGGATATTTATATTAGATTCTGATATTTTCATTAGAAACAGAATTTCAAATATAAGGCTTACATTTGTGGTTAAATTGAAGACCACCTTTGTTGAATGCTTCAGTTGGGATTTAGGGAGTGTTGGCTGCCAAGGATTCTGTGAATATGAAAAATGTACCCAAAACCAAATAGCACAAGAGTTAAGCTCGTTTTAGACAGGCAAGCAAAGAGCCCAGGTGTGAACTGTGCTGCTGTGTCCTGCAGGCCTGGTGTTTTCAGTGAGTTATGTGATCATGTCCTGTGTATCACTGCTTGTGATGGATCATAAAATACCGTTATTTCCTTTTCTGTCATGCCTAAGCTAGGCAGACTTTTTCTAGTCTATAAGCACTGGTGGAAGGTATTTGGGTTTTAGGTAATATTTTTGCAATGGCAAAGTCATCTTGTAGATGTTCTTATAGCTGGGGAAAAAAAAAAAAGCTAAAAAGGAGATCATCTAATGCCCTGTCCACAACCAGAACAGCTGCTGGTATAAACTGAATCAGTTTTTGACAGTTTTTTGCAAGCGTCTTAGCCTTACCTCTCTCCTTTGCTTTTACTGAAAATGGTACAGCATTTCAGCTGTACATTTATACAGATTAACCTGGCTGCTGACCCAAGGCAGCCTGCATTGGCAGTGCTTTAAATTTACAGTCTTGTTGGTAACTGCGGTGTGTTGTGGCTTATAGATGTGCTCTGCTGCACCTCATACCAGTTTGTCTTCCACTGTGGGTTGCTGGGTTCTGAACTAGGACTGTTTTGGGGATTGTCCCTCCACAGGCTGGAGGGGAGGCCACAGAGCAGGTTGTGACCAGCTTCATGTCTTCAGACTCTCTTCACTGATGTGGTTTTGTTTGTTTCTTTGTTTTTGATAGAAATTTAGGTGTTTTAGAAGTTAGTGACAGCCAGTCAGGAAAAGGGCAACAAGGAATGGACTGTTCATTGTCTCTTGGCATCCCTCTTGTCACACTAAGAGAAATACACATACTCACAGGACTTGAAACACTGAGTAAATGTGATGTCTCCAGTATAACAAACTGCTGTCTGTTCCCTAAGAATTGACTTTATCTTTATGTGATTTCTTATTAAGCCATGAGATGCCTACTGGGATGTAAAGCAAAATGTTTTCTCTGCAGAATTTCTGCTGACATACGAGAGAAAATCCATTCAAGGACAGCATTCACTGTATTTTCAGCAAACTTACCAATTACTTACTTATTAATTATATATGATTTTGGTAGGAAAATGTCAATAACAGCAAGTATTTTTTTTTACTTTTAGGTTCAGTTCCATTTATGCCCTGTTCCAGCTGCAAACAAACTCATTCACTAGGTGGAGAATAGAAGCAAGCACTTGGCCTGATTGTGTAGATTTTAGACATTTTTTGGGTTTTAAAATGAAATTTTCACATTTCAGTATCTGAATATGAAGGCAAATATTTTTGAGTTTTACTTTAATATGTACATTAGGATATAAAATTGTAGTAATACAGAAAATAAATGATAAAACTTTTGACTAAGTGCTCTCTCAGCTTTCAAATATTTTTCTGTGAAAAAGTCTCTTCTGTCATCTAGTATTCAGTTTTCTTTTTGAAGAAGTGAATGTATTCCAGGTTCATAAGTCTCATGAGAATTTATTTTCTATGCTATTTATTCATTGGAAGATATTATTTACATACATCAAAAAGTACAAAATGACAAAAAGTCTGCCCATGTATAAAATACTAGAAGCTTTACTATTTTCTATTATTCTTGAAGAAAAATTAATCATGGTATTTCTTTCATTTTACCGACCTGCAAGTTGTTCCATGTATTCATCTTCTCGCAGTAAGATTTACCCAGTCTTGAATTTGAGTTTCTGCTTATTTTTGAAGCTTTCTTGTGCCGTGCTGAATATCCCTGTAGTCTTCCAGGCTGCAGGGCAGATCATAGTGTTAATGCACCAGCTGACCCAGCTGCAAGTCAGGCACATGCAGTCATGATATTGCAACAGCAAGACTGAGAGAAGCATCCAGACCAGGAATTTAGAAAACAGCAGCAGTGTAATGTTTTCTTTAGAATTCAGCTGCTGTGTGTCCTCCTTACAGAACTGGAGATCTAAAGGAAGCTCTTTGGAGCAGAAACCTTTCATCTTATGTCTGCCTGTGTGTACAAGTGTGCATATTTGTGCTCCCCTTGCCAGGCCATGTCCAGGATTCAGCGGGATTCCTGAACCCTCTATCAGAGGCAGGTGGATGCCAAGCAAGTGTAGAGTGGCTGGTGCAGCATGGACAGGCATGTACCTGGGGTTGTCCCTGCAACAGCAGGAAGCAATGGAAGTCCTGAGGCAGTCCCAAGACCCTCCATAGGCTGCGGGAAGGCAAATCCCAGTGTGGATTCATGAGAAGTCTGGAAATAACTTCTGTGCTTTCTCTTCTGATGCTGGCTATGCTAATATTATTACCAGTGTGGGAGTACATGTAGGTAAGAACAGACTCCAGCGACTTCTAACTAATTAGGAGTTTGCTGGTTGGCATAAGTAATGAATTATGAGTGAGGTGATACATTAAGTAGTTTGCTTTTGTACCCTCAAATTGTAACATAGCATTGTCTTAACTAGGAAATAGAGACTGACCTTGTGTTAGTTGGGGAATAGCACATACAGATACAGTTGCGTGTTGGATTGTTCTGATATTGGGTTGTTCTGTCAGCTGGAATAGATGTAATACTCCAGTGGGATTAGTCTGTAATAATAATGCCAAAGCAATGCAGATGAGTAAGCATGTCATATATAGCATTATAAGAACAGTAATCATGTGCGATTTAAGAAAGTGAAGATGAAAAACAGAATGATGGGGGTATAGAATGGGCCTGGTTCAGAGTACTTCCAGGGATAACAGTCTCTTATAAGCAAAACCAGCTTAGGTAGTTTAATTTCTTCCTGATATGACTATGTACAACAAAAGCTGCAAAATCCTTCAGAGCAGCAAACCTAATGAAACTATTGTGCATGCCTAGATGACCTTATATGTCAGTGTGCAATGAGCACTTCACATCACCCCTCCCTTACAGTGCTCGTGCATCTCTCCCTCCTGCCTACCAAGGAAGAGTGTCTAGAAGTCATTGTTCTGTTGGCATAAGTAAACAGAAATTTGTCATACTGGATGGTGAGAAGGAACAAGCCTGGTCATCACTTTTCCATCCCAGTAGTTGCAGGGAATTGTATAATTGTTAGCCTGCTTAAAATACTGCCTGGATCACCTGTGCCACACATCACCTCGGGCAGCAGAGTATTGCCCAGCACTGGATTGCAGACTCCTGTAACCTATGTAAAAGATCAAAATACATGACAGTATTATGCTATGGCAAAAGGTTAGGCATTGCATTGCAGTGCAATGCATTGTTTATGTCCTGTATATGCATTTTGATGAGGTATTTGTTTTAAAAAAATAAATCTTAGATGGTTCCTGGAAGCCAGATTTACTACTGAGAATTATAAAGGAAGGATTCAGTTTGGGAGGAGGGAAGAGAGGGGAATTTTCCTTGACTCCAGATCTCATGGTTGAGTAAACGCTGAATAAACATGTGTCACGCACTGGCAGAGCACCTGAGGTTGCATCGTGGGTGCAAATGTACAGTATTTTTAATTGCACTACTTACCGTGACTAACTCTTGTATTCATTATGAATACTTAAAGGTTTTTATAAAACTGAAAGCAGCATTTTGGTCCATAGCATCTCTACAGCTATGCAACATGTCTACATGTTCAGAAGCAGGTAATCACATCTGTTCTTTCTGAACTGTCAAAAAGGCCAGATGTGAGCAAGCATTATGGAAGCTCAGCAGCTTCCAGATGGTACCAAATGGTGGTTTGGTGCCAGCCAAGTTGGAGAATGCACCGGTTAGCTATGCTACTGTCTGCTTCTGACAACCTGTGCTGCTGAATGCATTGCAGAATTTTGTTGTAGTAGCAGCTTTATAAGCATAGAAGGATTCTTGTCCAAGCATGTAAGTCATGCTGTATAATGGTAAAAATGTGAGTAACTGGAGTGAGGTCATCATCAGCTGGAATAGATAGAAGAGCCTGTCAGCCACCTCGAAAAGAGCAGGAGCACAGGATGATGCCACCTCAGAAAAAGATTCAGCAGTAAATCCTATTAGAAGTACTACCAGTGATTACAGGCCTGTGCACCAGGACTGGAGTCTTTCCTGAGTGATTTCCTCCATCTGCCACCATTTCCTCAAAAGCAGAGGTAATGGTGGTAGTTTGGCAGTTCTTGGCAGTTCAGGGCAGCAGTTCTTCATCATAAGGTAAAAATATATTAAATCATCTCCTCAGTCATGTGGAATGACCTTGATAGAGCCTTATTGCTGTTTGTATAGTGCTACTTCTACACTTACTGGTGAACATTTGAATATATACAAGGCCCTTGCTTGGGTTTTGGGTGGCTTTTCACCTTTAAATCTCATGCTGCCACAGCAAATTGCTAGTGCAGTGCAGACATACTGTTTGTTTACAGTGCATATATGATGTTTGTATCTGATCAGTTCACCTAAAAGCTACATATTGGTACTGAAAACGATGGTCCTGAGATGGATGATCCTAACAGCATTTTTGTGGATCTTTAGGATTTCATGTGTTTTTCCGTAATACCTGGGCAGCTGGTGGTTTTTTAGGTCTTCCCTGACTGGAAACAGTGAACATGAGGCTTTCCAGAGTTGCAGCCCTGCTGAAACTGTGCATGTGTAGGTTACCTTGTCCACCCATGTGCAATAAGGACACCTCTTTTTGAAAGTTTGAGACTTTTTGTTGCATGTGACCTGCCTTTGTTGATGTCTGTGGAATTAACTTACAATTTTCCAAGAATGGAGAAACTGCAGAAGAGGGTGTTTTAGCATGTGAGGGAAATTTTATATACACTTAATGACTATGAAAGCTCTTCACTTACTTTATACCTGTTCTGCAGAGATTGCAGAGAGTTACAGTGGAGCTGTATTTATGTAGGAATAAGGAATAAAACTGTTAAGATCTGATGTATCTCTGTCTGGATTCTTGTTATGTTCAATTGTTTCTATTAACACTGACATCTGCTAGTGGCCTCACAGTGAGTCTGAACCTAAAATTATAGTTCTTTTATATAATTTTGTGTTTTACCCTTCTGTTTAATCAGTTGAAGTGCATTATAAAACACAGAGGTCAGAGGGAGAGAGCAGAAAATGCGAAAAGATAGCTTTTTTAAAATGTGAAACAACTACCCTTAGTCATAAGTGTTCCCAGACTTCACATTTATGGGCTCTGTATAGTACACCAGCACATTGGTGTCATTTTTAATAACCTTTTACAGAACATATGGCTCAAGATTTATCTATATGCAGAGCCTTGTGGACAGAACTTGTGAATTGCAACATAAAAAATCTCCAGATGTACATGTTATTTCTTATTAACACAGAATGATTTTCTTGGGAAGAAGGTGACATATTAGAAAGGCAACATCTGTGTTACTACTTAAATTTTAATAATGTGAATAATTTTCTTTCAACAGAGGAATTCAAGGGCTCAACAATAGTTGAATTAATGAAAAAAGAAGGCACCACCCTAGGGCTCACAGTATCGGGTGGTATCGACAAGGATGGGAAACCAAGAGTATCTAACCTTCGCCAAGGAGGAATTGCTGCTAGGTAACCGCATCTCAAGCTACAAAATGCATTATACGATGTGATTGCTTCGGAAATATGTACTGCATCAGAAAGGTCACCTAAAAAATACATGACTGATGCATCTATAGTGGCAGCTCATCACACTAGAGAACCTCAGAGGGAAATGGCAACAGCTGGGCCTTCTTTTTGCTCAAGGCTACTTTGATAACAGCTAGAAATACCAATGAGATCTTTGAAAGTTGTCATAAGACTCGTGAGATTTCTTCTAAATTTTATGGTTTATTTCTCTACTTTTTTGTCTTTAAACAAAAATTTGAGAAAAGTAGCATAAAGTACTGAGGGGGAAAAAAACAAAATGGAAAAACAAATGAAAAGTGCTACCATAATTTAGTTCTTTTTAAACTCTTCATTAGATAGCTCTGAGATTAAAAAGACTCTAAAGTCATAGGTACCTTGCTTACTACTACAGTGGAAATAAAAAAGCTGTTAATAGTGAATGAGACACATCAAAAGATAAGGGCTGAGATAAATCATCCCAAGTAACTGAGCAGAACATATGCTTTTAGGCTGTGGCCCATCTGCCATTGATGTTACGTTAGCTGTGAATGCAACCAGTGTCCAAGAAAAAAAAAACAGGTTTTTTTTTGGACATTTCCCAAAGAGATAGACAAGGATGGGGACATGGAGAAGATGACTTCCCAGATCCTATGCCCAAACCAGTCAAATCATCCAACTCCTTTACTGTGCAGCTGCTTTTGTACCTCAGGAATGAAGAATGCAACAATGGTCTTCTTTTAATATTTAACAAGCTAGAGTAGATTAAGATCTTAAAATGCCACTTTCTGTTAGAAAGATGAACTTATTTTAATCTAGATTAATGGAAAAAATATTTCTTAAAATCACCAAAAATTACCAAAATTACCAAACAGTAATTTAAATTATTTAGTTTGGTCCAGCAGATCTGTCTTTCACAAAAGGAATCTATACTTTTCCCTAGGAGTGACCAGCTGGATGTAGGGGACTACATCAAATCTGTGAATGGAATCAACCTGACCAAATTTCGCCATGATGAGATCATCAGCCTGCTCAAGAATGTTGGTGAAAGGGTTGTGTTAGAAGTGGAGTATGAGCTGCCTCCAATCTGTAAGTAATTGCAGAGCAAACTGAAAACCTATGCAGAATAGCAGGCGTAGCCAGCAGTGAGATGGGCGTGGTTGGTGATAGTTCTTTTGGTAGTGGTTGTTTTTTAATTTTCTATTTTTAATTTTTTTTTCCTGTGGCTATCACAGAGTATTGAAGCAGTGCAAAAGAACTGGCAGTACAGAGGGATGCTCTCAGATGTTTTAGAAGCAGAAATCCCACCAACAACAGAGCAGTTATCAATCTCCACTTTTTGTTGGTTTGTGGTTTTCTGGGGGTGAGGGTTGTTCTTTGGTTGGTTGGTTTGGGTTGATTGGTTGCATTTTGTTTTGGGGGTTTTTGTTTGCTTCTTTGCAGTTTTGAATGCTGGAAATTAGATTAAGTAGATTCCAGGCCAAGCAAATCTTTCTCTTTACAAAAAGATCCTCTGAGATGAGACCAGTGAGTATTTGCTAGTTCTGCCTCTGCCTTTTCCTTCCTTCTCTTCACTTGCAACACCATCCCTCTCTCCTAGGTAAACAATATCCTTTGGGACTTTTCCAGCCTTTTCTGACACCACTTTTAGGCAAAATTTCATTTCTAGAGGGGAAGACACAGTGGGGTAGGCCATGAGGATACATGACTTCAAAATACAAACTTCGAAATATGAGTTTATGCTGACACCAAAGTTACAGAGTACTACTGAATGTTTTCCTTGCCTCTCATTCATACTGCTCACTGGAGGGCAGAAGATGTGGTTTCCTGGTGTTTGGCCAGAAAAATCTCAGATGCCAACTGGGAAGCTCTTGTCTCCTTAAATAGCTTCCTTGCAATAGAATCCAAAAAATCCATCACTGTCCTTGGTGCTCAGAAGCTGATGAACTTCCCCACTGCTTTCTAGCAGCTGGGGGAGTTAGTCTAGTTACACATTTGGTTGTTTTTAGGACCTCCTGACAAGCATCTTAAAATTTTTTGAATGTCCTCTGTTGATTAGTGTTTGCTGTGCTGAGGGAACTTCATGTTCTGAAGCACAGTATCAGAATTAATCATCTGAGTTCAGAGTTACTTTGCTGCAGATGTGATTGTTTTACCAGAATTATTTATTTTGCATTTATTCAACTGGGCTTTCTTTTGTTTTCGTCCTCTTTTAGCAGATGTGCCAGTCTTGTCCACTGAGACTGGATTTTCACGTGCTAAATTACAGCAGCATTTGTAACTTTTTCTTTAAGTCCTTGGAATTTCCAGCCTCTTCATACAAGCGTAGATAATAAAGTTGGAGATAATTAGCAGTCTAGTTGTTTCCATGAACTACTAGTGAACAAGCTAAACACACTGCATTTGTTATACACGTAAGTTTTCTAGTAAGTCATGTGGAGAAGTCCTGACACTTCCTTCCCGGCCCCATACATAATGAAATTCTGCTGTTGTTCCCATGCTTGCTCCCTAAGAGAGAGGACTGTCATAGTTTCAGAGCCGGGAAATGTCAATTGTTTAATAATGATGGATTAAATTTGGCTGAGCACTGGTAATCCCACTCTCCCTAGTGCTTCCTTCCATGTCTGAAGTGTTCACAGCAGAGCATCCAGCTGCTGTTTCCAGCATGAGCCACCTCAGTGTCTAAAACTGGAAGGGGAGCAGTGCCTGTCTCGTGTCTGCCTTTTGCTGTTGGTAAGGGTTAAGGAGTCCTTTGCCACGGCAGGCTGGGCTGCAAGGACAGCCACCTGAGCGGCTGTTCCCAAGTGGAAGGACGCTGCTGCCATTCCTCACTGCTGGGCTGCGGGTTTCACCTCTCCCCCGTGGAGGTTAGAGGCTACACCAAACAAATGAGGAGGTGTGGATTCATCATGAGCTACCCACAAGGCCACTTCCTGTCGATAGGAATGAAGTCAACGGTTGTCTTCCTCATAATTCACTTTTTTTAGTCAGTAAAATGTTTCTAACTGAAAAAAGAACAACCACATGGACTCAGTAATGCAGCTGTGATCTTCAGGCTGTAGCAGGAATTAATACAGCACAGAGCAGTGCTCTGGGGGGCCATCTTTCACCTGTTTTCCTAAGGAAATGAGGTTTATGTGATTTCACTGGGTGGTTCTCCCGGTCCCCTGCAGTAACTTTTTTAATAGGGACTGAAAAACTCCCAAAAAAGTACATTACAGTACATGTCCTGGAAATAAACACTTGAGTGAGTTGCGAGCAGGGGAGTCCTCAGAGACAGAGAGAGAGAGAGGCAGAGAGCGCTGGGGGGGCTCTGCTCTTCCTGGTGCCTTTCATGATTGGCAGCACATGCAGGGTAGCCTGTGGCATCCATTGCCCCCTCCGGGTATCCTGGCAGGGAAACTCTGGTTAATGCAGGCAGGAACATTACATGACACAAGTTTTCATTAGTTCTGCCACTCATAGAGCATGTATTTTATAGAGCTGGGTTGGTTTGGTTTAGATTTTTTTTAAATGTTATGTGTGTTTGTACTGTTTGCAGTATTTGACTGGAAGGTGGAACGTGTGAGTGCGTGTGATTTTGCACAGAGTGCTTTTCCCATTGGAAAAGAGAGTTCTTAGACCCTGCCAAAGTTGTTCCTGTAAAAGCTAATAGCGAACTGTCTGCTGGTCTCCTAACAGCAGTGATTTCAAATTCTGTAAAGTGGATTATCACACCCAAATGCATTGGTCTGTGCATTAGGCTTCTCACCTCCTAGTCCAGCTGTACACCAGTTCTCTAGTATTTCCAGAGAAAATACTGACTCAACTAGAAGCCAAAGAACTTTTTTACTAACTCACCAATTTTGAGGGAGCATGCTACATTCTGAAAAAGAAAGAAAAATCCTTATGATAACAAAATGCATTACGCATCTTAATCTAGTAACCTGGGATCAGAGAAACACCACAAAAATCTTGATTGTCTTCTCTCTAAGCAACAAAAGTAAATGTTTTCATAGCTGAACAACAAGCTCAATAGGTACTCTTAAGAATTTTATGTCATTTTTGTCTCAATGTGTATTTCCGTATTTTCTAGCACTCTTCTGTAACTATAAGAAAAGCAAAATTATGCCATAATTTAAATAGTAATACTCAAATTCCGCACCTGTTATATGCATCTATGTCTTTTTTCCAAACCAGTGTCACTCTGCAAAATATCTGGCCCAAAATTCTCTCAAAAAGGGGATGAGCTCTATTTAATTATGTGTCTTCAGTCTGACTGTTCTGTAATTGAGTCTTTCCAATTGTATGACCCAATATCTGTCTTAAATTGGAAAAGGTGTAAATCTGTGTGTATAGTTAGAAAAACAGTAACAATTAAGGTTTGGATTTGGATTCTTTTTCTTTTAGCTGTACAAGGATCAGGTCTCATCTTTAGAACTGTGGAAGTTACTTTACATAAAGAGGGGAACACTTTCGGATTTGTAATAAGAGGTGAGTTATTGTTGAATTTGAACTCTGTGTTTTCTTATTTTAAAAAAATGTGGTAAGTTTTTATAGCTCTCAGAAATATGTCAAGATTTATGCCTTACAGTCTGTAAAACTCAATGTATTACATTTGCCATGCCCTCATGTATTGCTTTTATGAGCTGCTCTAATTTTTGTTTATGGAAGAACCTTAAGTAATCAGCTATGCCAAGGAAACATGACAAACTCTGATCACATAAGAACAGATTCTGCTACCACTGAAATCAGCAGGAAGATCACAGTTCTTAAAAAAAAAGATTCACATATAGTATTTGTATATATTAGGAATGAAATCTGATTAATCCTGCTTGTAGTCTGAATTTTACAACTAAAGCATTATCACTGACTTGAAGAACAGAAGATGCAGCTGTTAATTAATATACCCCAATGATGAATTATTACTTTCTTCAGGGAAAACCTCCTTTTTATTTAAAACTTAAGTTTCTTAGTGGTCACTCCTTATTCTGGGTATACATGAAGTATAGATTTTTTTTTCTCTGTGCTTCAAACATTGCAGAACAATAAATGCTCACACGGAGATCACATTTTCAGAGTAAAGGCTCTAAGAAAAAATATACATTCATTAATAATCCCTCCATAGAAATGTTTCTAAAGATTCCTCTATACATAGAGTAAGTTGATTTTATTTAAGGTAAAATTCAGTGGAGGGTCATATTAATGGCTTGGCCACTTTTTTAGTCTTTTTAGCCCATCTGTAAAGGTGCATGCTGCAAGCTGTAGCCTTGCATTTTGGAAATGAACTTTCATAAAAAGCATAAAATGAAGCTGTACTTTCTCTCACTTTTTCCTTCCTAGGTGGAGCACACGATGACAGAAATAAATCGCGTCCTGTTGTAGTAACATGTGTCAGACCTGGAGGGCCTGCTGACAGGTACAATTCATCTTTCTCTGGAGTTCATGTGAAAGAGAAATGGAGAAAGGTGAATTATTTGGGACAGAAGTTAAGATTTTGAGTGAAATCGATTTATATAAATAACTCCTTTGAAATTCATGGGTTTGTGTTTAATTGTTGTAATAGAAATAACAACTGCAGCAATAGTAATGGGCAACCACAGAGGCTCAGCACATTATGGTGTGTGTGAACTTTAATTTAGAATCTCCCACCTAAAATAATTAGGATAAATTCCTGCAGTAGGTCAGAGCACCTTTTTTTGCATTCTTCAGACAACTGATGTAGCTCTTAATTATGCTTTTTATACTCTGACACCACAATCTTTTTCTCTTGTGGTTCAGAGTAATACTGTCACGTTTGAGTGTTGTATTACTCTGTTAAGATGTGTGTACATATCTGCATGTGAGGTCACACATAACTCTACCTATAAAACTTCTGAGTACAGGTTTATGTTTTGACCGTATTTGTATATAATACCATTTTGTATCTATATAAAGAAAAAATATTCCCTTTATTTTTATGTACAAACTGTGTTTTCAAAAATGGCATTGTGTCATTAAACCATTAAAGAAACTCGAAGGGCAGTTTCTTTAAAGCAGATTGATGTCCGTAGCCTATGCTGACATTTTTGACCTTGGAAACATTAACTGAGAAGAAAATGTTTTGAGAGTATTTCTTTTGCTCCCTCACTTTCTTCTCTCCCTCAACCCCTGGTTTCCTTGTTTTTCTCCACGATTCTTAAGCTGACAGTGTTAGTATTTCCTTTTCTATTATAATTCTGAATAGGTTATGAGATATGCCTAGGACACAGTGTTTTAGATTTAGAGCTGAATTACTTTTAGGTAGGAAGAAAGGAAAAATGGAATTATGCAAGTAAAAGATATTTTTAAAGAAAATCAGTAAATGGACATTCATATTTTGCAATCTGTTTTGGCGCCCATGTGTTTGCACCTCATGTTTATTTTTAAGAAAATATTGGAGGAGGATGTGTTTATGTATGTATGAAAAAGGAGTTGTGTGGATAAGGCAGAAAGAAAGCATATGTTGAGCAGAAGCTATACTTAGTTGCAATTTAACGTGGCTTGATTATTTCACTGTGTGGTAAGCTGTTTTCCAGTCGCTGACTTTCCAATTAAAGCAATTCCTTTCCACTGCGCCCTCTGATCATTCTCGCTGTGAAAGTAAATGTTAAGTGTTAAGGCAAGAGGGATTGATGTCAGGGGGGTGCAAGAGAATTGCTTGGCATAAAAATAGTATTATCTCCAAATCAATTTATCTTACACTAACAAAGATCATTCCTTTTTTTTCCCTTCAGAGAGGGCACAATCAAACCTGGGGACAGGCTGCTGAGTGTTGATGGGATCCGACTGTTGGGAACAACACATGCTGAAGCCATGAGTATTCTCAAACAATGCGGACAGGAGGCGACTCTGCTGGTTGAATACGATGTCTCAGTGATGGGTAGGTCGTGGGATAGGAAGTGGGGCTGTAATACTGGGAGCCATCTGTGATGTTTTGCTGCCTGTTCTTCATGAGCTATTTTAGAAGGGATTGTGACCTGTTACGCTCCCAGTAGCACTGCTGTTCCCTTCTGCATCGTATCATTAATCTTGGGTTCATAAGGAGGTGAGCAGTGTTTTACTGTAATTTAGCATTCTGACATTTCACGGTTTGTGGGCTGAAACCATAGTGTGGATTCTAGCAAAGTAACTTTTCCAGTGACTAGTTTATAATAAAGGTTAATGAAGTGTAAGCATTTCTGTGTCACATGAAAGAGGGGAATACTTGATCTAACAAGAATTCTTTTGCCTTTTGCCAGTGCTGCTAGTTGGACAAGACATAACTAAAAAGTCACAAGACTGCCACAGAGAAAAGAATAGGGAAGAGAAAATTTGTTATTAATTAAGAAGTAGAGAGGTGGCAAATCGTGGCTTGAGAAATGAGCTTGAATGTTACACAAACTTTGATTGAAATCACTGAAAATTTGGAAAGTTTTTTTGGGAAGTCAAGTAGACCAGATGATTTTTAACAAGAGATTTGGAATTTACTTGTTTCTGTTTGTTTTGGAAATTGCCATATCCCCTCAATTTTTTCAAGATACAGAAAATTCATAGCAGCAAGAAACAGAAATACTCACCAGTCAGACTCAAATATTTCTTGTTTGTTTGGGGATTTCTCACTTCTTTTTCTGCTCAGTTCCACAGTCAGGTTTCTAGCCTAGCAGTAAAGCAGCCTCCTAGGGATTTGTGAAATAGCACTGTCAAACTTCAAAGCCTTGGAAAAGATTAATACTGAAAAGAATAATGTCAGATATTTGTTTATTCTGGAACAGCCCTCTTTATTATTCTCTGAGACACAGATTTATCTGTTTTTATTACAATTTATGTCTCTGTTTACTTAACTGTCAAGAATTGAACTGGCAGGTTTGTGTAGTGTCTGGCAGGCCTGATGGACAGTTGTGCAGGTTCATGTCCAGAAAGGTGGAGACAGCTCAGATGAGCTCTAGCTTTTGAGGAGAACTAGAATTCAGGTGTTTTCATTTATTTCTTCTTTTTCTTCAAAAGACGAAGGATGACCGAGCCTTGTCTATCAGCACAGTTAAAACAGTATTCTTTCTGCACCACTTTTTCTAAAATGAACCCCTGGCTTTAGACAAAGTTCCCAGTGAACTTTCATTTCAGAGAAAACCCCGATCCCCATTTTCCTTGTATACCCCAGGGGGAGAGTCGGCCTTCATTTCACTGAGGATCTTTTAGAAATCTTTGCAGGTTTGTGTAAGGGGGAGACCACATGATGAAAAACCGTGTTGTGTCCTAAATTGCAGCTTGTTCAAGGCAGGAACCTTCTTTTCAGTGTTATCTGGATAGAGCTCAGTTCAGGAGGATACAGAACTTACCTGGAAATTTCGGGCTTGTAACTGTAAAGGCAGCACCTACCAGTCAGTCTCTTCATGTCTTTTTCTCTCTGAATAAACTCTCTTTTGTTCTCAGCAACAAATCTGGATTTATCATTCCTGTCTTTTTGGCAATAAATGTGTTGTCCAACAGAAATTAAAGGAGGTAGAAGAATGTGAGACTTGTGTAGTCAGACAGAAAGGAAAATGGAATCAAACACTGGGAAAATGTATGGAATGGTGATCCAGCAGAGGCTGCAGTAAGAAATAAGGAGGGAAGCTGTAGACTGTCTTTCTAATGCATTGTGATTTTCTTAGATTTTACCTAGCCATCAGTAGGTTTTGATTTTTTTTTCAATTTGCATGTCCTGCGTAGTATTTTAGCAGTGGTATGAACAAAAGATTTTGTTGGGAAGCTCTCTTGTGCAGTTATGGTATGACCATGGTGCAAAAGCTGAAAGTCATTCATCCTAAGCCATTGAATCCTGGCCCAGGAAACCTTTGCTGATTTGAATCTTCTCTTAGTTCTGCTCAAGAGCAGGAAAGGCAAAGTTGGGAGTAATGTGAAAGAGAGAATATGAGCCATGAAGAGAAGTTTAAGAATTACAGAAACTTTACTCTTTTTCCCAACTCTTATGTTACCCATAAACTGTTCGTAACGTTATATAAGGGTTGATGTGAATTTGAAAATAGGCTAGAACAAAGGAAGAGCATTGGGTAAGGTGACTTATCAATAACTGATACATGAAAATAGACTAGTAGGTTAGCCTGCTTGGAGGGGACAGAAACAATCCAAAAGTTACACAGAAGTTTGTGTATTCTGTAGGGTTCTCCTGGTATAAGCTTTCGGTAGAATGTATTACTCCTAGAGATAAAATTGTAGCATTATTTGCTTTAATACCTTCTCTTCTGCTAGTGGATGGTTATATCCTGTAAAGTAGCATTGTGTGTGGCCAGAACTGGAAGGAGCCATAAAATACATTCTGATAGCATGAAATTGGAACTTGATTTGAAATGGTTTTACTAGATGAAGAAAATAATCCTGAACTATTTTTCAGCTACACTCCTGTAGTGTGTAACTGACTTTTCTTACTCCTGTAAGCATAAGCTGTTTCAAAGGTGCTGTATTTCTCAAAGTTTAGTTCCTTCAGCTGAAGTCTTCAAGAGGTCACTTGGGAAGCTTGTACATTTTATTGTTTCTGGAACCTAGACAAACCAGAGTAAAAAAGGCATCAAGGGGTTCTGTGCAGGGTAATCAAGTGTGTATATAATGTAGCAGATGTGGCTATTCCTGTTGAACTCTCTAGGGTTACACCTGTGCTTGCTTAAGTACATCCTGAAGACTCCTGCTCGGCTGGGTCCTAGGAAATAAACTTTTCAGTTCAGCTTCTTGGAAGAGATTTTTTTTTTAAACTCTGCTGAAAATATTTCCAGGTTGGTATGTGGAGTGTACTGCTGTTGAATTTCAAAGACACTTTGACATAGTAGGAGTTTGAAAATACCAAGACAATCCCTAAAGAAAACTGGAAAACATAATTTCTGAGAAAGTATTTTATAATGTGATAAAAGTTACGTTTGAAATTGTGGAGGGTGCAGTCTTCCAAATGTCTTTTTGTTTTCCAAAACACAGCCTCCAGTCTTGAAGCACTGTGATTGCTCATCTTTCTTGTTGATTTTAGAGGAAACTACCTGCATTTTTAAATTCTGTGATGCTTTAATAATGCTGCACTTCAGTGTTTGCAGAGGACCTGGATATGGTGACTCGCTCTACACAAAACTGGATAGAAGTAACATGATCTTTGTGAGCTTTATAACTTTTCTCTGGAATCCTTACACCTGAAGTGTCCAACCTTTCTGGTCGTGTGGATCACCTATTTTCATCTAGTGGTGGGAGAGGTCTAAATAGTACAGCTCTCTGTGCCCTATGATCACACCTGTGCCCTCATTTTGAGGAAGGGGAGGAGTAGAGGCAAGGTGATAGCTAGCAGTGACCTGCTGCCACTGTCAAGATAATTTTGCGACCTGAATCCTCTCCTGTGGCAATCCAATAGAAAATACTAATTCCAAGCTATAAACTTAGGTAGGGGAGACTGAAATTCTCACTGTTAGGCAGTGGTCAGGTGAAGTATCGTAATTAACTGCTCACAGCTGGAGTAAGGGTGAGAGTTAGAATGCAATGCTATAACAAGCTACAGACAAACACAGTGCCTCTGTCTAAAACTAGAAACTAAAGTGTATCAGTATATTGAAGCTGCGGGGATGCCGTTTCCCTTCAGGTTTTCAAAGATCTGCCATGATGCCACTGGGCTTTGTGTTGTCTCTATAGTCTCTATAATTGGGGTTGCATCTGCTTGGGTAACCTTCCGTATTTTCTCTGAAAGGGAGCAGTCAGACAAGTTCAAAGGTAATGACTACCTTGAGTTTAAATTCTGGCCCTTTTTACATAGCTCTAGTTCATAAATGGCCGCTGATGATCTTTTTAGCAACCTACTTTTTAAGTCTTGGATGTTCCTGCTGGGGTAATCTTTGAATCAAGGATACTGTAGTTAAACAAAACTAATAGCTATTGCCAGAACTTTGGCACAAAAGGAAGCTTTTTTTAGTTGTTTGCACTTGTGAGACACAACATCTTTCTCTCTTATCTCTTCAGTGGGTGTTTGTTAGTTCAAACCACTCTGTGGTGTTCAGGAGTGAAGGAACATATTGCACATTCAAATTCCATATGTTTCTCTGGCTTCTTTAACAGTTCTTGCACTTACTTGAGCCAGAATAGATTTGCTGGAATGTGGCACCTTGTAAGCATTCTCTTTGAAACAGAAACAGTCAGCTTGTTTTTTGTTGCAAAGCTACCAGAGTCACCCTGACGCAGAACCACTGAGTTTTAGCTAGAGCAACGCCCTCAATTTTCTGAACTCAATGATTAACACTGACAGAACTTTCTAGAAAGGGTATTATTGATTCAGACATTTGCTAGTAAATCTTTAACCTCATCCAAGGCTTTTGCCTCTTTAAGTTCACCCATTAAAATAAGCTAATTCATTAATTAATTAATGCTGTAATGATCTTATGGAAGTTTATTTAAAGAAATCTGCCTCACCTTTTAGCAATTTTGCCTGACAAGAAGAGCACTAGGGAGAGAAAATTTGCATAGTTTAAAGATCAGGTGAGATAATCTGGGGTCTAGTGTAGACTTTCAGTAATTTGTGGAAGGTGAGAATTAGAGGAGAAAAAAGAACTTATGGGCTGCCCCTTAAATTTCATAAAGCAGTATCACTCAAGTGCATCCAGAGCTGTGGAGACCCTTAAAAGCTGGAGTTTTTACAAGCCCAAAGGAACAGGAGCCCCAGAGACTCCAAGAACTGACTTAAGATCTTCATAAGCCTTAGAAGTGTTGCAAGACCTTGAAAGCTGAAGTAAAGTCAGGAACCCTTTAGGATTCCACACTGCCTTTTTCTTTCTGTTTCTGTACAAACTTAAAATTAACATCTCCTTTGTCTCTTACTGGGTTTTGACAGAACAGATAGGTAGCATACTCTAGCATTTGACTGCAGCTGCAGGTCTCCTGGCTATCACAGGGCAATAGATTTAGAACCCTTAACATTCTGAGTATGAATTAGTTGCTTAAAACTTTAAAGAAGTTTTCTTGTCTTATGTTGCTTCAGAGATAGATAGAATGAAAATTCATATGCAAAGCAAAGATCATAATAGTTGTATTAGTTGAAACATTACTTTAAATACTGCTACACAAACACATACATACAAGTTCTGTTACAAGACAATGCCGGAAGTCAAAATG
Source organism: Machaerirhynchus nigripectus (assembly GCA_013397975.1). Taxonomy (NCBI): domain Eukaryota; kingdom Metazoa; phylum Chordata; class Aves; order Passeriformes; family Dicruridae; genus Machaerirhynchus; species Machaerirhynchus nigripectus. The sequence continues at coordinate 481,206 of VZRQ01009091.1, forward strand.
TTGAGCATGTCAGTTGGGAAATGTCAGAATTGAGACTGCTCAGCCACTATCCAGGTAGGTGTGCATGCAGTACAGTCACAATATCCACAGGAGGGATAATAACCTTTTTATGCAGCTATTCATTTTGAATTTTATTTCTGTCTCGGGTGTGTGACCACGGTCTTATTGAAGGCACTGCCCAGATCCTTGTCTAAATGCAAAGTTATTAATTTCCTGGTGTTTTTTCCTGAGGCCCTAATCCTGCCACAGTTTGAGTGCTTCAGGCAATATGCAGATCTCAAGGAGAAAACCTCAGAGTCCCAAGGTCATTCCGTATGTATTGGATCTTTCTTACAGCAAAAGATGACACAGACATAACTCTTAAGAGTTCTAGAAATAATCCACTCACAGATGTGTCACTGGGTAAAACACATGGGATTTTTGTCTCTCCTGGAGGCTAATAAGTGATTCATATTGACTGAGCAGATACTTAAATCTATGTGCTATGGCACATTAGTCTCTTCTTACTGTGCAGTTTACTTGTTTATCAAACACACTGCGTGTTCTGCTGTTGGTGCCAGATGCCTGCATCAGGGACACCAGTATAAACTGACAGTCAGCCGTGGGTATATACAATAAATAAGTTTTCTCTTTTAGTGCTAGCAAGCTGTGCTAAGGCACAGAGAGGTGATTCAAGACAGCCAGCACACCTTCACCAAGGGCAAATCCTGCCTGGCCAATGTATTGGGCTTCCATGATGGAGTAACTATATCAGTGGACGCGGGAAGGGCTACAGATGTCATCTCTCTGGACTTCTGTAAAGCTTTTGATACGGTGTCCCACAACATCTTTTGCTCTAAACTGGAGAGAGATGGATTCAGTGGGTGGACTGTTGTTAGATGGATATGGAAGTGATTGGATGGTTGCATCCGGAGGGTATTGGTCAATGGCTCAAAGTCCCAGTGGGCATCAGGGATAAGTGTTGTCCCTCAGAGGACCTGCACTATTTAATATCTTCATTAATGACACAGGTGAAGGGATCGAGTGCACCCTCAGCAAACTGGCAGGTGACCCCGAGCTGAGTGGTGCAGTTGACACACCTGAAGGACACGATGCCACCCAGAGGGACCTGGACAAGCTCGAGAAATGGGCCTTGGGGAATCTCATTAAGTTTAACAAGGCCAAGTGCAAGGTGCTGCACCTGGGTCAGGGCAACCCCTGGTATCAACAGGCTGGGGATGAACAGATGGAGAGCAGCCCTGCTGAGAAGGACTCGGGGGTGCTGCTGGAGGAGAGGCTGGACATGACCCAGCCATGTGCACCCACAGCCCAGAGAGCCAAACGTGTCCTGGGCTGCATCCAAAGCAGCGTGGGCAGCAGGGCCAGGGAGGGGATTCTGCCCCTCTGCTCTGCTCTGGTGAGACCCCACCCGGAGAGCTGCACCCAGCTCTGGGGTCCCAGCACAGGAAGGGCATTGACCTGTTGGATTGAGTCCAGAGGAGGCCACCAAGGTGATTAGAGGGATGAAGGACTTCTCCTGTGAGGGAAGGCTGAGAGAGTTGGGTTTGTTCAGACTGAAAAAGAGAAGGTTTTGGGATGACCTGATTGTGGCCTTCCAGTACCCGAACAGAGCCCATAAGAAGGATGGAGAGAGACTTGCTACAAGGGCTTGTAGTGACAGGACAAGGGGAATGCCTTCAAACTGAACGAAAGTAGGTTTAGATTAGATATAAGGAAGAAATCCTTCACTGTAGGGGTAGTGAGGCACTGGAACAGGTAGCCCAGAGAAGTAGTGCTGCCGCATCCCTGAAAGTGTCCAAGACCAGGCTGGATGAGGCTCTGAGCAACCTGATCTAGTGGAAGGTATCCCTGCCCGTGGCAGGTGGGTTGGAACTAGATGATCTTAAAGTCCCAACCCAAGCCATTCTATGATTCTGTGATTTCATCTAGTGAAAGGCACGTGTTTTGGGATATAATTTACCCTTGGCACAAGAAGCCTGAGGCTTGTGATTTTTTTCCACTGTCAAGTTTTCTGGCTTTCAGGACTGCTCTTTTACAGTAGGAAGAACAGGTTATTCCTTTTAACCCTTTGTCTCTCATGCTGCTTTTAAATATGGTGTGCAGACTTCACTTAGTCTCATCATGAGCCTGTAAGATGATTGATACCTATCAGCTATTGATACCTATCAGTTTAGCATAAGTTCCTGCTTCCTTACCTGCTTTAATCTACTCTATTTATCTTCTTTAAAACAAATATAAATACCTTTTTAACACCTCTTGAGATAAATGGGGTAGCATGAAAACCTAGGGTAAATAGGCATTATGGTTTAAAAAAATCTAGCTTTTGGGGCTGGATTCAAATTCAAATTGAAATTCAAAATCCAGTTCTTGATTGATCAGGTTTTTGTGTGATCAAGAGATACAGCTGCTGGCTGTGATAGTGCAGTTAAAAAATGCTTGCAATTGGTGACCAATGCAGCTGGTCCCTTTCAGCCTTTACAGAAATTGTGACAGGAAGAGAATCTGATACTTAAAAGCAGCAGCCAGGTGTTCCCCCATTTTGCATAACCTTCTTTTCCTTGCAGTTCCCTCTTTATGCCTTACACACCTCCTACCCAATTCATTCACTGCTAGCTCCTCAAAACTTACCGTGCTTTCACCTATGGGTAGCACATTTGTTCCCTTGTGAGGACTGCTGAGCAGTGAAAGAGGTGTGAAACGGGGCCATGTAAGAAAACAGACTTCTCTTGCCAGTGAATGGTATGCCTGTGGTGCATAAGCAACTCTCAATTTGTTGTTTACCAGCACCTGTGCAAGCTTACATCCTTTACAGCACTAACACATTTTTATGTACCATTACCTAGGTTTCTCTGTCAGAAAAACTTCAAGCTTCTGACATCTGAACCCAAAAGATGTTCCTCACAAGAGTGAGAGCCACTAAGCCCACCAGCCTGCTCTGTGTTAGCAGGGTTGTCAGACCAGCTGTCCAGCACAGTGCACATGTGCTTCCTGGAGACCAGAGAAGTCGTGGCACACACACGACCGCAGGGTTTCAAAGGCGTTTGCTGAAAGTGGAGAACAACTGCAAGGGTTCTGAATCCCATGTTCCTTCCCGTCTATTTCATGCAAGTGTCATGCTTCTTTCCTCCATTCTTTGTTCTTATCCTTGTTCTGAGCTGCATTACTACTGTCTTCTTCCCAGTAGCTGCTTGATTTTTCCTTTGTCTACTGACCTAGTTTGAGTCGTCTTTTCTAGAAGGTCCTAAATCCCAAACATGGAATTCCCTCTCCTTACAGCCCAGTTTTTTCTGCTGTCTTTTGCCAAGTAAGGCTTAGGTAATTTTCCAACACATTTCTCTCACACTGCTGATTTCCCTCTGTTAAAGGCCTTATGCAGTTTACATGCTTGTCCTTCTTCAGCCCTTTCTCCTGTCCCTGTCTCTTTGCAAACCATTCCCAAGTTTCTTGTTCTGCAGCTTCTTTTCAGACCAATAACCCTCTTACCTCAGTTCCTCCCCTTCTTGCTCAAAAAGGCCTTCTCTCCCCTCTTCTTAGCTCTTCTCTTGATTCCCAGTGCCAGATCTGTCAGGTAGAGAAGACACATAGGGAACGTGAATTTTTAATATAAAGCCTATCGAATTTTCAGGGGGAGAGACAGGGTAGGTGGGGCAAACTATGGCTTTTCCTAATGACCTGTTTCAGCTAAAATAACTAAGGGGAGAGAAAAAAAGTACAGTCTGAGGAAGGTAACCATCGTAAGTAAAAATCACACCAAATATTTGTACTGTGGCCAAGTTGTAAGTTACAAACAATTAAAAACAAGATGTTTTAATCAGAAAAATATGATTTCTGTGATTCCCAAGTCTATTTGCCCTATAGAATTTTTTCTACTTTCTTTGTCTGGTTGTGATTTGCTGCTGCAGTTTAATAGCCATCTTGCTAATAGGTGATTACAGAAGGAAGTTGTCATGTTTTACAAGGATTTCATAAATCTTGCAGATATTTCTTTCTTTACAAACTTCTTGATCATCCCTAAAGAGAAATAAAAGGAGTTTAGCGAACCATATAAGTTACAAATTACTCTAACAGGTCCAATTAAAATCTGTCTCAAGTGCTTTTGAAACTATGACCTCATTAAAAGCAGCTTAATAAACATTGCTTTGTATGGGAGAAAAAAAACTGTAAAGGTGAAATGAGATGTCCCTGGAACAGAAAACTAAAGGTACAATTTAGTAGTCATAAATAACTAGGAAAGGGGAGGAGTTCCAATTCGTGTATGAAAATACTCTGTTTTACTCACTGGGTACTGAGAGTAATGGAAAAATTTGTCTTCAGAGACTTGTCAGGAAGGTGAAACCTGTATTTGTATGCAGTTAATCTAAATAGTCTACAATTACAAGAAATCAATCTGAAATATCAAGTGTATTTCATGATGGGCATTCACTAAAGGAGACCCTTGCTAATCTATGTTAATATCTCCTTACAAAGCACATGGTCTCAGTATTTTAGATGCTAATTCAATGGATTGGATCCTCAAATGGAAGCAGTCTCTACCTATTAAAAATACGCTATTGTGCTTCTTTCTATAAGTAATTAAAGACAAATGATGTAAGGAGAAGATTCTTGTAGTAATTTCTCCTGTCTAACATCCAGGCTGCAAGCAAGCAGAGCAAAGGAGCAGATAACCCTCATAGACACTTGGTAAAAGATGGGAAATAAGGGGTTGATCAAATGTTTCCACTTCACATCAGGGCTATCCAGATAGGCCATGAAATGCAGCATGAAAGAGAGTTGCCATCTCTACCACATGCTCATACCTCTGGTGAGCTGGAAGTGGGTCAGTAAGTTGGCTTCTCTGTTACTTAGCATGCTGGTCAACAAAGACTATGATAACAACAGGATAATGAGATATCCTGGCTTGTGCTGGTCTGAAAAAAAATTAAGCAGGTAGCTGGAGTACTTAAATTCAGAGTGCAGAGGTGAAAGTTTTACAGAAATGGTGATAATTAAGTTCTGTGGAGATTAAAGGATCTTTTGTATGTGCTGTGCAATTCAAAGCAAGAGAAACTCTGTAATTGGAAAAAATCTAATTAAAAAAAAATACAGCCCCATATTTGTGTTAGTGCCATTGCAGTCATCTGAGAGACTAAGGAATAAGAGACCCGATCTGATTTTCTTTATACTCAAGAGAATTTGTGCTGTAACCCCAGAACCTGTCTCTAAAAGGGCCCTTCTCTAAGCAAATAACAGCAGAAAGGCAACAGTCCTGCCTCCATTCCAGGGAGAGGAAAACAATAAATGCCTCCCAAGACTTCCCCTGAGGGAGGCATTTTAAAAATCTGGAACTGAACCACTCCACCCTCTTGACTTTTTTTCATGGGTATGAGACATCTGGACTGTGCCTGACAGGTTAGGCCAAGGGGGAAAAAAACCAAGGATCCCTCAGGTCATTTGCTGGAACACCTGTAGCAGGCATAATTTAAGAGGTTAAAGTGGGATGCAGTAGGGCAGATTTTTACTCCTTTACAGTAAGCTTAGTGGTTCATTAATCATTTTACAGAACATTTCTGCTGAAAAGGGATGGATTTCAAAGTATGAATATTTTTAGATATTTTGCCTAAATGTGATCTCAGTTAATGGTGTTTTAGTGCAAAACCCATGTGAATGTGATCTGAAGCTGATCCTGTGAGACTGCACCATCTAGTACTCAGCACTTGGGAGATGTGTACTGCTCAGAGAAGACAGTACTAAGGTCTCTGAGCTGGAAATGTGGGTAGTGGGAAAAATCAACATTTAAGGTGAACAGGTTTATCTTGAAATCAGCATAGTTCCTCAAGATAATTGCACCAGTGCCACATCTTGCAACATGATCTTGATATACTTTCAGTGGTGTTGCTCATCTGTACAATGAGTGAACTGTTCTCTGTGCATTTTGCTGTTTAAACCACATTTCCTCACAGTGATTTTAAACATAGCCTGGTTTTGTATCTTTTTCCTAAGTTAAGTTCCTGTTTACAACTCTTCGTTCATGTAAAAGGATCATTTCATAGCCTGTAAACTCAATATTTATCAAAGTGGTGTGGGGGGAACAATACTGAGAAAAGTTGTTCTTTGTATTAGCTTATATTAAAAATAATATTTTTCCTCTCTTTGCTTTAATCAATTCTTTGGTGTCTTACATCAGTGCTGTTTGATCTTCTGTGAGTCCCATGATTTTCACTTGTAAGGAAACTGGCCAGAATATTTGGGCAGCTATTATTGCTTGGTCATGTTGTTGTTTCAGTGTAGATGCAGGAGGACCCTAATGAAATGTTTCATGGATAATTAAACTTGCATTCAAAATAAACCAAAGGCAAGCACCTGACTGCAGGTTTCATCTATATCGTACCTGTTTTCTTCTTGGAGGAGGAGAAGAGGGTGGCAATGGTTTTATGAAGAGTACTTATCTAGACCATTCGCTGGTTTCATCTTCAATTGAAATTCTGACTCTAGCAGAAAAGTCATGGCCCACTGCAGCCAAAAGAAGAGTGCTGAGCCCTCCTGAAGAGATGAGTAATGAAGGATAGGAGAGCTTCCCACAGTTGCAGGTAAAGCTGTGGCAAGCTGAAGTTTCTTCCTTCCTCCTGTGTGCTGCCAGACATTTCTTCCCTGGCTGATAAAATTGCATTTTTACCTGTAGAACCCATGTCAGTATAAAAGCCCTCTTTCTTGAAGTGAGTCCTAAGTCACGTAGTGACACACACTCTCAGGCTGCCTCCATGAAATTGGAAGCAGAGTAGGGCTTTGCCAAGAGATGAAATTGGCTGTAGGGCATCACAGGCAGTGAGGTTCTGGGGAGAAAAAGAGGCAGGCATCAGAGAGCTGAGATGGGGATGCTAATGAGAAAGAACGCTCATTAGTGTAATGTTACCTATCGTATTTACATACAAGCATCTCTAACCCAAATTGCCTCTGAATTATTGGGTTAGTTTGCCTTTTTTTCTGCCAGATAATCCAGAGGTTGTATACATGAGAAGATGGTCATATGTATCCCTTGAGGAAAAGCTTGGGGATGTGTCTTAGGTTGGTTAGGAAATCCAATTCCTCATTGGGTTTTTCTTTATCCTTTATTTTATATTCAACAGCTGTTGCTGATTCAGGTAATCTTGCCTGAGTTCTTAATTGAAATCTAAAGGCTTCAAGAAGCTTAAAAAAAAGCTTTAAAAAAAAGAAAATAAAAAATGAAAATTGAACTGCAGACACACACATCCTGTGGTTTCTTTTCTGTCCGTAATAAGATTTTGACACAACATCCCCACAGCTGCAAAGAAAATCTAAGACATCTCTCCTGCAATTCTTCATGGCATTTTTTAGCTCAGGGAGGCCACCACCAGTTCACACCTAGCTGCTGTTATTTACATTTAACTTCTTTCTTTGAAACTAAATGTTTAATTTAGGAAATGCATTTATCTGGATTGTTCAGTATTCTCTGCTAGGTGATTCTCTCCACAGAATTCAGTAGGTTTTGCATGCACACGACGCTGCATCTAACGCCTATCCACAGCAGTACTGCAGTGTGCTGTCGTAAGTGCTTGGGAGGAGAACACGAAACATTGATTTGTAGGTCAGGTGCCTTCATGAAGTTGGCCAAGGACCAGACCAAGCCTGTTTGACTCAGTCAGAAGACTGACTTTATTTGATTTCAGCTGGGATTTAAAATAGGACCCAAAGGCAAAAAAAAAGCTCATGTCCTATGTTTGAAGAGCTTTGCTTAAAGGGAAGTAGCAGACCTGTGTTTCTTCGTCCCCCTCCTCAGTTCTCACCAAATGGACACCCAGTTTGTACCAACAAATACATCTTCTGCCAGCATAAAAGTTTTCTAATTTAAGCCCTGTTTACACCATTAAATCAGTGTTTTATTTTCTTGCCAGCATAAGATTGGGGATTCTACAACCAACTCAAGTCTGAAGTGTAGAAAAGACTTCTATTGCAAAGACCTGACTGATGCAGATTACTTTAAAATTGTGCTGTTTAGAATGTTTAATTACGCCACGCTACCACTCAGTCGTCTCCTTTCTACTAAGGAAAAAGGAACATGCCAGGCCCATTTTCTCTTCACCCCTTTGCTAAGATGTTTCTCTTCTGGTACTCTAGCATTAGCATGGGAACAGGGTGTACACACATGAAATAGCCAGTTTTGTGCTAAGTTTTAGAGGTCATCTCACTTTGGATCTAGATCACAGCAAAAGTCTCTACCCTTGAACATGCCAGAGAAACTGTTAGATGAACAGCCAGCATGCCTTTCATTTTATTTAGTTATTGGCTTTCACATAGCAGACCAGATTTCAAATGTCAGCATTTGATTTTATAAATCATGGCAAGGCACTGATGCTGCTGGTCTGTCTCAGTATATCTTCTCATTTTTTAGTTGGGTAGGGAATGTGGGAGAAGCATCAGCTGCTATGTTTAAACTAGAAATGGGCTACAAAGGGAAATGAACAAGAAAGGTTGTGTCCTTTCTGTGCTTCTTTTGGATCTCCCTTGCTGGAGGAATGGCTTTTTTGATACTTTTGTAAACTGACTCACAGTTAAACCCATGATTTTAAGAACAGTGAAAACTTCAGCAGTTTACACTAAGGCTTTTCTTGTGGCCCTGTTCTACCTTCCCCCAGGTAACTGCCTAGATCTGCTTTTTGTATTTTCTCGTGAAGCACTTCCAGGCAAAATTGTTCTGCCATTTCCAGGAATTAATTTAGAGAAAGTTGTTTTGCCTAGGATGAGAAAGTTGGAGAAACTTTGCATTGTGAAGGCATGTGTGTTTGAAGTACTGGAAAACAGACATGCAGTTGAATGGGTAATGGTTGAGGGAGAGAAAGACTTTTTCAGGAAAGTCTCTTCTGCTTATCCCAGTAGATATCCACCCAAACTTAGCTACATACGGAAGTCTTTGAAACAATACAGCTCAGTGTGCTCAGGTGAAGCAGCATTTGGTGTCGGCTTTTCCGAAAGATTTTGTGTATATGGGGAAAATTTTTTCTTGTGTTTGCAAAGTTCCTTTAAGTTCAGCTCTTCAGGGATTAGAAATGTAAGAATTAAAGATGCCCATGCAGCCTTACTCAAATGCCTTGGTGCATATGTTACATTACAAATTTTAATTTGAATGATTGCGTACATTTTACCTTGCACAGTCACCTGCTGAGTAGTACTAAGTGATCTGAAAAACAGTCATGTGAGAGAAATGTTCTAAAAAAAGCTGATCTCATCTTGATGCAGATGCTAAACTGGGGCAGGTGAAACACATTTGTTAAATGCCAGTTTTCTTGGGTGGTTGTAGAGAGAGTTTAGGCTCAGGTATAGCTCCTTCAGGTCTGCCCTACAGAGGTCTGCATTTTGGTGCAGTGAACCCCAACGCAGGTATCTTAAACCATCCTCTCCAGACAAATGGATGCTTTCAAGCTTTATTTCTTTGATCCTTGTTTGTTTATCTCTACAGTGGGATAAACACCATGCTTTTGCTCTGAAGTGTAGTTGTAAGAGAAAATCATTAATAAATGTGTATTGTAAATGTGTATATACAACAGCTCTCCCCCACCACATATGCTCAGACAAAACTGAGAATACTGTTTAGTAATTAGGGCATGAGCATGGAAAAAAGGGAAGTGTTCCTACTCATTAAATATTCACTGTCTACCTTCCACATGAGGCTCTTGAAGAAGGAAGTATATGTGCTTATTTAATTAAAGAAGGGAGGTAAAAATAAGTACATCTAGGCAATATACATTCTGGGGATCATTAGGTTTGAAGTGCTTTGTGCCCACATGGTGACCGTATTATTTTCCTTTTAATGTCGTTCTGTTTGTAAACAGATGCTTCTGATCTTTATTGGTGTACACGTATTTTTATGATGATTTATATTGATGTTCTTCAGGTTTTAATCCACTTCTCATTTGGGTTTTTTACAACTTACATAAGCACAGTCTTTCTGTTACGGTCAGCTCAGCAGTGTTGTATGGAATAGCCTTCCTCTGAACTCTGTGACCTCTAATTTTTCAGGGTCTTTACAGCTTAGGTAGATTTGGGTGGATTTCACTGGTAAAACAAAAAGAACAACCAAAACCAAAGAAACAGACCAAAAGGAAACACAGATGAAAAAGGCTTTTCACAGTTTCTCCTTTACATAAATTCGGTAATTGCTTAATTGCAAATGCAAGCACTGGAACATCTTCAAAAAGAAAAGTCACCAGACCAGGGGCATGAGAGGACCTTGAGCCCCTCCAAGCCTGGCAGCAGGAGCTGCTCTGGCAGGAGGTAAATGGCTTGTCCTGCAGCAAAGGAGGAGCCGCATGGGAACCTTGCCAAAGGTGACCCTGGCAGCAAGCTGGCAGGCTGTCTGCTGAGGTAGCGGGTGATAGAGTGCCCTTCTCATTACTATGATTCTAACAGTTATGGGCCACTTGAGTTTCTAGAGGTTATTGCTTAGTTGGGATTTTGGGAGCAGAAATGTGGGGAATTGGTTTTGCTGGAAATGTATGCTGCAGAGAACAGGGGGTATAGAAACTTTCTTTTACTTTAAATGTGTGAATACTCCCAGTAGTACTGTTCTGTATTGTTGGAACAAGTAGTGGGATGGGAAAAGCTGGAAATACGGAGGCAATCCTAGATAATTTTTGCAATGAGGGATCAAAGAGTTTATGTTTAGAACCAAGGCGCTTCTGTGTTGGATTTAAGGGCAATTTACCTAAACTCCTTTCTCTGTTTCTTTGAAATGTTTTTACTGAACTGCTGCTCAGGCACTACCAAAGCAGAAAGAGAGGGCAGTTAAAAAAATATTGTCTCACTCATTTTGCCAAAGTTTGTGCAACCCCTGAGAGCACAAAAACTCTCACTCTGGTCCTCAGTGCAAAAACCTCCAAGTCAGATCTCAGCCTCGACCTTCTGCATGCTGGCCTTTCATAGTGTGGCTGTGCCAATGCATCAGTTATTTTTAAGACATCTGTGCTAGAGCACAAATTATTGAGAAACCAAAGTTTCGGGTGAAAAGTTGGTACTGATAGTACACATTTGTAGGATTAGAAACTCATATTATCTGTTATCAACAGGAATGTACAGTTTAATTTTTCTTTTCTTCTGGTTCATAGTTAGCTAATAGGCTTTGCAGAGGAGTGTTTTAGACTAGTCTGAAACTACGGCCTGTTCAAACAAACCAAGTCAGTTGATGTCAATGTTAGCAGAAGCACACCCAAGGTCAGCTTTCCAAGGCAGAGACTGCAATTAGCTTGTGTCCAGAGGTCACTAACACATGCAAATAATAAGTAACCATGAATGTATAAGTTGGTATGTCTCAGTGCAGAGGACCCTTGGGGAAGGTCCAGTCGTGCAGCTCACGTACACCAAGCAGCCCAGCTCTATGGGAACGGGGCTGCACTTGGGTCAGTCATCCTGTTCACAAGCAGGAGTGGCTGTCACAGGCCAAGCATCTTGCTTATGTGTCCCTGCTGCTTCCAGGGCTGTGGCTCCCACCACCATGGCAGAGATAGGAGCAGCTGAGGCATCTCACTAACATTGACTTGTCGTTATTTGCCTTAACTGTTGTCTTATCCACGTATCTGAACTATCCATGGCACACCTTTGCTCTGGGGCCTTTGGGATTATCTGAGATGTCTTGTCCTGGTGGAGCCTTGGACAGATGGGCACTGTCAGTTCAATGCAAAGTTTGGGTGCTTGGGTGTTGGCAATGTTTGTTCCCATCTTTGAAGTGACAGCAGTGAGGGGCTTTGTGCTCTGTAGGCTTTTGAAGATAATCCAGTCCCATTCAAATTATTACTGCTCCCGTTAGGTGGAACTTAGGGGCTTTGTGTCAAATAGTCATAACAGATGGGCACTGCAGCTCTTTATATTATCTGTGGTGTGTACTTACCGACATGCTTTTGAGGCTGGCTGATGTAAAATTCGACACACCAGCTGTGTCTTAGTTTGCAGGCAGAGGTGCAGATTGTGTTGCCCTTATTTGTTTTATTTGCTGTGATTAGTCAGACACAGAATCATGCAAGAGATGGAGAGTTTTGCAGATACCAAATCTTGTGCATTTTATTTCCTGTCCTGCTTGGATGAGGAAATAAGTATTGGAAGTTCTTACAGACATACGTATCTGTCTGTCAGGCCTAGAGAAGTTTGGGATATCCCATCATTGGAAGTGTGCAAGGCCAGGCTGGATTGGGCTTTCAGCAACTGGTCTAGTGGGAAGTGTCTCTGCTCGTGGCAGGAGGTTGGGACTAGATGATCTTTAAGGTCTCTCCCAAGCCAAACCATTCTGTGATCCAGTGGCTTTTTGATTTTATCTATGCTTTGTGCAATAGAAAAAATACTGTTTTATATTGCAGAGCCTCAGCAGAGGACTTATTATTTGCACCATTCTGGGAGTCTGTCTCGTTTTGGAAAATATTTTTTAAAAATAATTATTTGTCAGTTCCGTTCCTGCAATGAAAGGCAGTCAGAATTCCATTGCTGCTGACTTCTGCAAACATTTCACAATCAGTCTAATTCTAGATGGTGTTTCGGGACAGTTTTCAGGAGCCCTCCTTCGATGGAAAGGTGGTATTTGAGGCTCAGGTTGTCAAACTAACCATAAAGGTGTACTTATAGGCTCCCAAGTTCTGAAACCATGTGCTGCCATCAGGGGTAGAGATTTAGCTTCTTAATAGTTCTTTAAGTGCCACCTGAATTGTCTATATGGTATTCTTTCTCAAGGTAGCAAAGGCAGACCATTGCAGGGCCTGGAGTTATTTAAAATGTAGTCAGACTATCCTCAAAGAGGCAGATCCAGGATTTTCTGTTCAGGTATCATCTACCAAGTCCCTTTTGTGTTGTAAATTGTGCAGTAGACAAATCGTGTTTTAGATTAACAGGGCACATGAAAAGAAAAATACAGATAAATTAGGAGACTGGGATTTTATACAGCTTTTGAGCAGGGAAGAAGCCTAGTGAAAGGTGTGACCTTGAAACAAAGTTAATAGGAGGAAGCAGTGTCCCAAGAACTGGGGAAAGCCTTTTGAGCAAAAGGGGTTTAGGCAGGTTTTTACGGTCTGAACATAAGAGAAAGTCTGAGAAAGTCCCAAGCTGATTTTGAATATATCCACACCCACACCATGGGGGCATTTTGAAGGCAGGGATGGTTCTTCAACTAGTTAGTGACACTTCTTAGCTGAGAAGGATGGTGGGGCTAAGGTTGCAAAATATGAAATTAGGTAAAGGCAGCTCGTAAGCTTTTGATTTGAAGAACTTGGCGGAATTAGAGGCATGTGAATGAGCTGCAGGAATTAGGCAACAAGAGGAAAATGGAAAGACTGTGCCAGTCAGATGACAAGAATATTAAATTGCTGGTGTAGAGGGGGGATAATAGGTGGTACATTTGTTTAGAGAATAATGTTTCCATTTTCCATTCTGAGGTTGAGAGGTCTCTCTGATTTTGCTATTACTCATTCTGCTGGCATCCTCTTGGATATTCCTCTTGGAATTATTCCTATTTGTCATTTTTGAAATTTGATTATTGTAAAGGTGAAACAGTATAAAATGCCACTGGTGGCTTTTTTCCTTAGCAGCAATTTTATGGTTTTTTTCCTGTGAACTCTGTAATCTTTCTTTCAGTTTTAGTAGACCAGCAGCTCCAGTGCTGTCCTGTTACTTGCAAATAATGGAAAATACACTGTTTTTAATACATATATTTTAGTACTGGTTTTGCCCCTCTAATACTAGTTCAGCCAGGTAAAATTAAAATAGCTGTTGCTCATTCTACAGCTTGCCTGAAACATGTAATACCCCAAAATCAAGGGAACAGAAAGAGCACACATATTTTATAGTATATTGTAAGTTGTGCCTTGGAGACTGACACTGACACTTTAAACAAGAACAATATTTGATTTTAAAATAGTTGTTTTATTATTAAAAACTGCCATCCTTTCTCCACAAACATTACTTGTAATATATTGCCAGCTTACTCTATTTTATAGAATCATAGAATAGTTTGGGTTGGAAGAGATCCTAAACATCCTCTGCCATGGGCAGGGATGCCACCCACTAGATTATATTGCCTAGGGCCCAATCAAACCTGGCCTTGAATATGCCCAGGAATGGGGCATCCGCAGCTTCTCTAGGCAACCTGTATCTGTCCTTTACCACCTTCTGGTGAAGAATTTCCTCCTAACAGCTAAACTAACTCTCCCCTTTTTTTAGATTAAAACTGGTCCGCCATGTCCTGTCACTATCTACCCTATCACTATCTGCCCATGTAAAAAGTCACTCTCCATCTTTTTTAAAAGCTTCCTTCAAGCACTGAAAGGCTTGCAGTGAGGTCTTCCCAGAGCCTTCTCTTCCCCAGGCTGAAAAACCCCAGCTCTCTCAGCCTGTCCTCACAGGAGAGGTGCTCCAGCGCTCTGAGTATCTTCACGGCCCTCAACTGGACCTTCTCCAAGAGGTTCACAGCTTTCTCTGCTTTCCAGAAATCCTTTTTAGAGCTTGCTAGCTGTCATTGATTTTATTTTGCCCATAAGATCTGAGATGAATAAAAGGTTACTCTGCTAAATGAAGCATGAACAAAGCCAGGGTGCAAACATTATGCAATATTAGTAGAACAGAATACCACAGCCAGTACCATGAATCATGCCCTGTGTGTGGTTCATTTATGACTTTCAGTCACAAACGTATGAGGAATCAAATAATATTATTCTGAATGAGTGATAATGGTGCTACCCAGCTGTAGGGCATCTTGAATGTTGTTCCTGTGCCCTTTAAACACTTCAGAAGTCTTATTCCTGCTCTCTTTCTTGCTGCTACGTTCCCTCTTGAAACCATTGACCCATTATCCCAATCTCAATTTCTTAATTAGATCATCTTTAAAAATATTTAATTATATCATTTCTTTGCAAAATGAAGATCAACTAATCTTTGCAGTACGAGGAAAGGGTATTACGTAAATAGCGACCTCCCATGCCCCCACCTCCCCTGCCCAAAAAAATTAGTATTTAAATAACCATCACTTAGCTCTCTGTAAGAGACTTGGCTAGTCATCCAATTGCTGTAAAAAAAAGGGTGAATGAAAGTGCCCCAACAAAGGAAATTTAAAATGTTAGCAAGGTAGCCTAAGTGCTTTATAATGTAGATGAAGAACAGGGCCAAAAGTGGGGTTTTGTCAACTCTTTTCAGCTGTGACTTGGTGAAACCTGGAGAAAAAAGAAGAGAGATGTAAGTGGATGGAAGCACAAAGGAAGGAGAAGGGTAGAGAAAAGCTTCCCTACTTGCAGCAGATCTTTCTCTTGCAGACACATTTCTGGTTGTGGCTCTTGTTTTGCAAGAGATCATGGAGAAGACAGACAGGTAAGTTGACTGCCTGTATCTATGGCAGTCTCAGGGAAACATGAGAAGGGAAATAGAGGAGCTACAGCATGATAGAGGATTATGAATCTCACTATCACAGCTAGGAATGCAATCTTGCCACCGGACTGTGAGGAGTTGGGACAACTTTAAGTGTATCAGTCTTATAGAGAAAATGTTTTAATGGACACAAAAGAAAATGGGTTTTTTGGGCTGGTATTCACGTAAAAGAAATAGTCCTTAAGAATACAAAAACCACACAAGATTCATTAAGTGTAGTTTAAGATACTGTCTGACAGTAATAAATAGTCTGTGGGTTAATGAAGAAAAGTGGATGTAAATGCACACAGAGCCCCTCAGTGCTTTTATGTTGCTCTGCTGTCAGCTGAGCAGTACTGTAAAAGACCTTGCAAAATGGTCTGTAAGGAGAGTGTCACTGCTAAAGCCACACATCTTAGAAATTAAATTCATCTAGTCTGTTAGAAGTCCTGCCTGTTCCTTGCATTGGTTATTTGGTCTCAAGTTTGTACAACTAGCTGTGGATTTCAAGTGCCCTGTAAGATATGTATCGGCTTTGATTTTTGCATTTCAGCAATCTGGCTTCCTAAGAAAGGGCAAGTACTCAAAACTCACGGCGGTAAGCCTGTGGTATTTTGATCCATTTCTGTTACAAAAGGCAAAAAGCTTTTACATTTCAACTCTTGTTTCTTCACACAGAAAACAGGGGGGCTAATCCCCAGCACACTAATTCTGAGTGGACTGCACAACCACACCTGCTGTGCTTCCCCCACCATTGAGTATTCTGTCAGTCATGGAAGGATTTAGGTTGGAAGGGACCTTAAATATCATCCAGTTCCAATCCCCCTTCCATGGGCAGGGACACCTTCCACCTTCCAGAGCCCCGTCCAACCTGGCCTTGAGCACTGCCAAGGATGCGGCATCCACAATTTCTCTGGGAACCTGCTAAATAGATACATATGTGAAAAAGAGTTTCTCCTACTTATTTTTTCTTTCAAGTAAGACAGGGAAAAGACCCAAGCACTTGGATTTCTTCGAAACATTCCACAACTTCTCTGGGCACCCTACATTGTATGTTATTCGAGACTGAGATGCCAAATAAAGGCACAGATTTTGCTGCTTATTCTGTGCCTTACACACCAGACTCATCACTGCCATTTCTGAGTACCTTCTGCTTGTGTGCTGGGTGCTAACGATGGCTTACTGGGATGTCTCAACCTTTCTGTCGTAAGAACTGACTGCAGTGGAGTGTTCTGTGTTGGACCTTTCTGGAACTCCCACTGGCTCCTATACACAAACGTACATACATACTTCCCCTGCATTCTGTTGGGTTTTGTTAAATAAACCAAGTTCAAGGAAAGGGTGGTGCATTTCTGCATTTAAGGATTTGTGAGTACCCTTCTATGGGAATTCACTCAACAGGTTCTTTGGGGAACAGTGATTGTCCCTTATACATCAGAGCTGGATTGCATATAGGATTGCTGAGTGGGTAGAGAAGGAGAAAGGTAGAGAGTGGAAAAGCATCATTGATTTTTATGAATTAAAAAAAGCACAAAGAGAGCAGAGGATAGCAAGAATATAGTCTAAGGCATTTGGGAGTGATGGGGGGATTGAAACTGATTTCTTCAATCATGATTTTCTGTAAATGTTCCAACTTTATTTTTGCTCTTGAAGGCAAGAGTGTAAAAGATTTCAGGTTTTTTTCCAATTTTAACAATCTTCCTTAACTTCACTAAGATATGCTTCTGTGATCCTCTAGTCTGAGGCACACAGGTACCGGGTATAAAACTTAGGGTTACAGAAAAGGAGAAAGAAAATAAAGTTTCAGGTGTACAGACAAGAACTGAATGGAGAAAAGGGAACTCCTACCTGAGGGAGAGATTGCTTTACTTAGAATCATAGAATTGTTATGGTTGGAAAAGACCTCTAAGATCAGCAAGTCCAGCTGTCCAACCATACTTGCTATTTGTAGGCTGCAAAGATTTTGTATGAAGGGAACAAAAAAAGATGTGAGCAGTGGGAGACCACACTTCTTTGATCAAGAAAAATTATTTCTGTGAAATACTGTCTTCTGGTTTTAATGTAAGTGATGCACATTTATATCTGTGAAGGCACTTGAAACTTTGCATTGCAAGAACTAGAAGGTTTGAGCACCCTATGCATTTTTTCTGATCTGAACCAGCATCTTGCCAGATTTTTCTGACTACTTTTAGCCAGCGAATCACATCAGAGAAGGCTACATGGACTTGCTATATACAATTTTAAGGTGAAAAACGTGTTAGTCTGTGAACACCTGATAGGGAAGAAGCTTGGAAAATTAGTGTGAGATGGTAAGATATCCACTTGTTTGTCACATCATTGCTATAAAGTACAGCAGCATCCAGGAGAGGTCAATAGCAGTCTTCTGGAGCTGTGTTTCAATTGGGCCAGCTGGCTCTTTAGAGTCAAAATCTATTTTGACATCCTTCCTCTGTGTCAAGCTCTTTTAAGCTGCTCAAAAAAATGATTTGTACCTTGTGTTGCCATGACTTTGAAAAAAAATAAAAGAGCACCCCAAACCTTGCAGTTAGAGAAGTGAGAAGCTGCAGAGCACAGGGAGTAGCAACAGAGCTCAGTGTTCCTACAGGAACAAGCTCAATAGCAGTACTTTCCAGCTGCAAGTACAAGGGGAAAAAGGGAAAGCAAAAGGAAAGGGGGAAAAAAGCATCATAGACTAAAAGAGTTTGGTTTCCTGTGGATTTAGTGTCATTATTGATTGCAAGCTATGACTGAAGCTTTCCCCTTTCTAGGGCATTTAAAGGTACTGTTTCACATGTAGATCCTCTGCTGCCTAAAACAAGCAGCTCGCTTTTTGGTTTCCCCACTGTTGGAATCCTAGTGTTTTTTGTCCTCCACCACCCACCAGTTGCTGACCTGGATTTCATATACCATGAGGATCAGTAAGGATTAACAGATGTATACATTCTCAAGGACACAGAGAAACACATTTAATGTGATCTCTTTATCAGGTTAAAAATACATTTTTCAACTTTCAAAATTACTTGTGATTATCTTTTGAGGCAGAGGAGGTTTGTAACACTGCTTATTTTAACCACAACTTTTCTATATCATATAGTATATTTACGTATCGTAAAAGTATATCCGGAATAAAACTCCTTGTTGCCAGTGATTTAAGCTGTCAAATAAAAAAGGTGTGCTGCTATCTAGCTGAAGAAATGTATTAGCATGCAGAAAGCAATGCTGCTTCCTCTGGGAGGTTTTAATCAGCCCTCTTGTAGTGATTGAGATGCAGTACTCTAAAATGAGAAAAATTATTAACAAAATCAAAAATCTAGAGTGTCTTTCACGCAAATATTCATCAGTGTATCTTATGTAATTACATAGTCAATAAATCAACATAGTGTGTAAGTCCTTCAGTCATGGTGTAAATATCTTAATGACTGAAACATCTTCACACATGAATAATTTATACCTGTATGATTCATTTTTCATATCCATGCTTTACTTCAACATGAAAAATGAATTCTTCTCTGTCAGAGAATGTGCGCTTGATTATTGCTATCTGATTTCTCTTCCTTGTGCTTCTTTTCCACCGTTAGACACACTCTGTTTCCTCTCTTCTGGTTCCTCTAATGTAGTTATCTTATTTATTCATCCTGTCTGCCTTGGTTTGCCTTCCCAGTGCATTTCAACAGGCACCTGGGAAATAACACTCAGGCATAACCTGCTTGTGCTTATGCAGTTTCCCAAGTAACTGCAAGAAGGACCAGCATCTTGAAAGATTTACACATTCTCAACAGATATTTGCGTTCAGTTTCCTCAAGGCAACCATTGCAGAAATAACTTGTGCAAGTTGGGCTTTGCCATTTTCTGGATCAACGTGAGTTAAAACTTTTGTCAAGGTACTGATGACAGACATTGTTTGAGTCTTCTTCTCATTTATTTGTAAATGTTAAACTTGTGTGTAGCTCCACTAGAATGTTCAAGATGAAAATAACTGTTTCTCAGTGGAGGAATGGGAATAGGGAAGACTTAATTCTGCTCTGCTGCACATGCTTATTTGGCTGTATGCAAGGCACTGCATGCACGCTGCTTTGCTTAGGTGCTTAACCAAGGCATCTAAGACAGGAGTTTTGTTGTGATAAACTCCTTCTTTAGTTACTACAGGAAAACAGGTAGCTGCTGAGGGCAGTTCATCCGGCTTTGAAGCTATTCATGCTTGAAGCTCCAGGCAGAAATGCTACTGGGTGGACTCTGTTCTTTTGGCTCAGAATTTAAAGATCAGTTCAGGTTTGTGGAGCAGCTTATTTTGGTACTGCCTGTGAAGGCTGAGCCTTTAAAAATTCAGCCCTAGTTGGGCACAAATATTATTCATTCAGATTTAATGATCACTTCCAAAATTACTGAATCTTGCCTTCAAACCCTCAGATTTCAAGCTTGAAAAAAAAGAAAACCGGCAGGAATATAAAAATTATTTCAAATTGTGGGGGGGAAAGGAGTTCTGTAATAATTAACTGACACTTTTCTGGTATTGCATGATATTTCATCTGACCTTTTTTCACTCAATTTTTATGTGCAGTTGACTTACATTACTCTCTAATGAGGAAGAGCACCTTCAATGAGTGTTCATCACTCTCACATTCAGTTCCTTGTGTCATTTTGTAGCTTGTTAGTTTTGTGTGATAATACAGTTTCAGTCTCTTCTCTGCCAGTATTACATTTGTTGACTAATTTTTTAGATTTAAGACTCAGTGGAGTATCTTATATCTGTCCTCTTCCCCATACTTGGAAGCCCAGCTGCAGTTCTTACACAGCTTCAATCTTAGTGTCTTATGAGAAACATCGCAATTGAATATTGTCTTTGTATCCTTACAGCTGGCTCCAGTATGCTGTGAATACCAATCTCTCCTGATTGCTGGCAGGACATTTGGTAACTTTGATCCGGCATAAGTCTTTGTTTATTCCGTTTTTCCTTATTCTGATTGTGAGCACCTCCAAAGGCTTCTGACAGCACTTCGTTTGTCTCAGTCTTTTTATATCCTTAAAGAACACCATCTCTTACTGTCTCTTACTGCACTAAGTTATTGATCAATGGGCATTGGTTAGTAGGAGTTCTCAGCCAGTCTCCAGAACGTACTTCACCCTGATCACTGCCTGCTTTGTTCTGGCATTTAGGAAGAAGCCTGCTGTCTTTTTATTTTGCTGTGTCTAGCACTTTTCTCTCTTAGGTATAGTTTCTCACCACAGTCATCAATCATGACTGTTGCTCCATCTTATTTTCCTGTTTTGTTTATTCAGTGTTGGTCATTTACAATGTATGTCCTGTTGTAAGGCAGTATTTTGTCCAGTGGCAGGATGTTATAAGAATCTTCTGAACCTCCTCACGT
The DNA here is from genome assembly GCA_013397975.1 of Machaerirhynchus nigripectus. NCBI lineage: Eukaryota > Metazoa > Chordata > Aves > Passeriformes > Dicruridae > Machaerirhynchus > Machaerirhynchus nigripectus. The sequence goes on from VZRQ01009091.1 coordinate 501,935, forward strand.
GTATTTTGCTTTAACTTCTACTACTTCTAGGTGTCATACCTCCTGCACTTCCAGCATTTTCTCCTAAACTGTCCTTTCTTTTTGTTAAGGATTTCTTTAGACCCCTTCTTTACCTTCTTCATTTGATTATTATAGCTGCTGTCCACAGACCTTCATCTTCTTTTGTGAAAATTAGTTTAGCTTCCTTCTCTAACCTATTCACTTACTCATTTTTTTCAGGTTATTTTCTACTTTTTAAATTAATTCTGTTTTTCCAGCACGTCTGTTTTAAATTCCAGGTAATTTTTATCTTCAGTTGTTCAAAAGAATGATTCACTGACACATCCTGTTTCCCTCGTCTGGTCCATCTGATTCTGACACTCTCTGAAACTTTCGGACATTCCAGATTCACAAACTTCCTCTTGCTTTTATCATTTTCAACATCAAGAGCTGATTACTGACACATTAAATGATGCTATTCCAGTATTTCTTGAAGTGGCATGTTATCTGTTTAGAGAAATAGAATAGCCGTGGAGATTTTATGTGGGGAAAACATGAAAATAGCATAATACCACATGGGTATAATACTGATCTTTTGTTGTCTAATTTTAACAGATTCAGTAGCAACAGCATCTGGGCCACTGCTAGTTGAAGTTGCCAAAACTCCTGGTGCTGCTCTTGGGGTTGCACTAACTACCTCGATGTGCTGCAACAAACAGGTCATTGTCATAGACAAAATCAAATCTGCAAGTATTGCAGACAGGTGAGTGTGACAGAGGGCTGACACTGCAGGTCCATCCATCCATTTTACTTCTTTTTCTGTTTGGTCTGGTTTTAAAGGAAACCTTCCCTTTTTTGAGAAAATCGACTGAACCAGATCCTCTCAAGGTTGCACGTCTTAAAATTAGCACTTTGTCAGATTGCTGTTCCAGACTGCCGGGTCTAAGACTTCCAGGACACCAGCTACTTCAGCTCATTCATGTCGTATTCGGTGGCATAAGCCAGCCACCATGTGATATGTGACTGGCTGCTTGCACTGTGCAACACAGGAGTTTAGAGGTCTGCTCTGGCTATTAAATGTAACGCTCTGGCACAGATTAGTATTTGAAAAAAACCATAACCCACTGGAATTCTTGAAGTAAGCCCGCCATATGGAACAGCTGTCAAGGGAAGTAAATTTTGAGGCTTTGCAACCTTGAAGTGTTCTTTCAGAATATAGCACTCATTCTTGTGGCACAGTGAAATGGAACTCCTTATGTCTGGATTCTTTTACTTACATACTAGAACACAAGTGAGGTATAAGGAAGACTGGCTTCTGTATTTCTAAATTGTTTTGCTGCAATATTTCCACTTCATTTAAACCTTTAAATAAAACCATTTAAACCATTAAAATTATAGATAGATATTTTTCTCCAGTGGTCTAAACCTTTGGAACAGAGTTGTGAGATCTTTCCTGGGATGCATGTGTGTGTATGTGTGTGTGTGTGTTTATACATATACAGTATACTTCTATATACATCTCTATCTAAAGTTCTTTTAAATATTACGTTTCAGCAGCAAATTCCTCCTGCATGTTCCAAGCCACCCTACCTTGTAACTCCTCTTTGGCAACGGTGCTTTTGGTAGCACCCACTTGTAGCAGTGAGTCTACAGCTCCTCTGTGGGCTTTTCCCTACAGTAGAAACTTTGAGAGTGACGGCCATTGATCCAGGGGTGTTCTCCAGTTCAATGGTGCAGGATGCTTTAATTTTCTCCCTCTGTTTTTTCCCATTTCGCAGGGGGTAACCAATTAAAGGAGCTGTCCACTTGACTGGTACGTCGGGATGCTGACTGCTGTGTTTGCATTTCTCAACTCATCCAGTAGCCAGTCTCTTGAGTGCAGCGAGATTTAGCAGATAGCCCCCTCCCCACCCCACTCCTAGAGTCACCATGCTAGCCCTGGTTTCATTATTTGTTTGACTACTGCATAATTTCATCATCATTTACAGCTTCTGTACTAATAAATGTTTGAACTATAACTCAAAAAATGATGAACTGGGTGCTTGTGTGAGGGATATGTGACCAAGTTATTCGAGTCTCCTTAAGCTCTTCTCATTTTATCCTGCTGCCATTCACACATATTTTTAGAGTCAGCTACCCCATTGCAGTTCTGTGAGTGATGTCTTGGCATATACTGTATTAACTGAATTGTTTTTAAGGTTTGTACTAATAGAGATAAAGTCTGACCAGTGACAGTGCCTACAAAACACAAATGTTTCTCGAGAAAAAAGAACACGTTCATAGTTGTCATGACCAGTTTGAAGGCAGAAGAACTCGTTTTTCCCGCAAAGAGCATACCTGATCATACCAAGTTTCCCCCCTTTTATATAGATGTGGTGCATTACATGTAGGAGACCATATTCTGTCCATCGATGGCACCAGCATGGAGTACTGTACACTGGCGGAAGCAACGCAGTTTTTGGCTAATGCAGCGGATAATGTCAAACTGGAGATCCTTCCCCACCACCAGACACGGCTAGCACTGAAAGGCCCAGAGCACGGTAAGAGGATCTGTAGCACCAAATGCCTCTTTCTCTTTCCTTCTTTTACTTTGCCTGCCCATGCTGAGTGGTCAAAGCTATCGCTGCAGTTGTGTCTGTAAATGTTGTTTCAGCTCCCCAGGTTATGCTTCTGCAGTTTCTAAGCAGCTCTGTGTTTTCTTGGTCTTAATGAACCCTCTGAGATTCCTGTGGCCAGAGAGGGAGAGATTCCTATGGCCAGAGAGGGAAATGTTTTGCTAAGAAATAGCTCTACAAACTTGTGAATGTACATGAAGACACCTGTTGACTCTACTGCTGCAATCACTGAGGGTGCTACAAGATACTTCAGTAAACGAATCTCTACATGGCTTCTTAAATTCAGAGTGGGGAAGTAGTATGCAGCCAACACTTTTTCAGCATATTGACTTTCAGCATATAGATAGTTATGGTCACTTCATTAATAACACCTGTTCTCCCCTTAAGTACGTAAACCCCTCCCATATTTTCTCTTGTTAATGGCATTATTATTTATTGCCATCATCTTTTAAAGGACTTCCGAGATTGCTTCGTGGGTTCACTGTCAGTGCTTATGGAAACTGTTTGGAAACAGTTCCCTAGATTGCAGACCTTTTCACTGTGATGCTTATTTCATACCAACATGCTTGAATAGAATGGCTTTCCATTTTCAAATCAAATGTATATAAAATGTCTTAATATTTGAAGATGGAGGCTGCCTGTCTTGTCTTCTAACTAATCCTGAGAAAGTGGCTAGTTCACAGTAATTCATGAATTCAGTCTAAAATACCATATGTTGGTAGACATCAAAGAAGTAATAAGGTTTATCAAATACACAAAGAATAGGTACATGTGTTGCAGCATGAACCAGTGGTATAATTTTTCTGAGCCTGTGGTACTGTGGTTCTGCCTTCTTTGGACCAAGACAAGATTTCTGAGGTCTCAAGATGTCAGTGATGGTAAATGTTCTGGGACATCTGTCCAAGGTCCAGGTTGTCCCTTGATAAGTGATGCTCTAGTCAGCTTCTCAGAGTGGGAAATACTGAACTAGTGACAGAGGAGATACTAGTTTCTCCTAGACCAGGGTGAACAAAACGTAACCTTTGCAATTACATGTTCTCTCTTTACTCAGCTCTTTCCCTTTTCTACTTAAGCCAGTTAGAGCCACAAGGAGCAGAGGGTGATACTGCAAAAGCAGAGTGAGATGGGGGCCGAATTTGCAATGTATTTCCATTCTTTACAGTTATGACAGTACATTGCAAACAGATCTTTCTCTTTTTTTTGAAGCAAAGATGTCATACAATTAATTTCTGGATGGTTAAAGAATTTTGAATCTTTTGGGAAGACAAATGCTGGGGCCAATGATTTGTGTAGATGATTGTATTACTTGAAGCAGTTGGTTTGTTAACCAACATTTGAAACAGATTGGTGCTGTTAATGAGCTAATAACCAGTGTAGATGCTTAGAAAAAGCAATGCTCTTGCTATGCCAGAGTTAAGAACTGGCTGTTACAAAATCATATCAAGGTGATCTGCAAAAGATGATATACAAGAGCATCTTTTGGGGAAAAGTATCCCTAAAGTAAAAGTTGCTTTCTTCAGTAAGGCAGAATAACTAGGATGTTTACAGCCCTTTCCAGCCCCTCACCAGGTGGTGCTACTCCAATATCATGACCAATTCAAGATATAACAAGCTTTATGGAAGCAAGTACCCTCTTGGAAACAACCTTTCATCAGGTGTGATATGGCCTAGAGGCTGCAGAGAGTGAAAATATCCCTTGGCGTGTCTGGAATAAGCTGAGTCATTAGGGCTGTATCTGCTGAGCTCAGTTATTGGTCTTGTGGGAATATGTTAGGAATTTTAAATGGGCAGGAAAGTCAGTATATAAAATAAACTGAAATTTTAGCCCTAAAATAAAGTGTAGATCTCTATAAAAGATAGGCTTCTTTTTCATGTTTTTGTTTTCCTTTATACTGTGCTGCTGACATTCATTTCTCTTGCTGCCCCATTAGTTTTATGTTTACTGTACACAGCCCTGGGTTGGAATAGCTCAAATTACCACTAAATTACTGTGGTTACACACAAAAGGATTTTCTTTTACAGAACTTTTGTTGAATTGGGATTATCCTTCTACAAGCTGAGCAAACTGAATTTATGTACCTTCCCACTTTGTAGGACATTTTTATCTCTACTCCCGGCATGAAAATAAAACATTAAGAAAAAATCTCGAGGACTACCAGATAATTTCCTGCTGGAAGCAGTCTTTTTAATTAAACAAGGCTCACAGCAGCTTGAAAATAATGAAAATTTACCTGGCCACATTGTTCTTATCAGATTTTAATTTTTACACCATAGTTAAAGTTAAGAAATCTCACTGTCTGTGCACGTAATTGAAGAAACGGTTTCATGTGAGAATACATGATAAGTATGTGAGACACGTAAGGCCGTATCAGGCTGCTTCTGGTGTTTCTGGGACTTTTCTGGGACTTTTCTGGCTAACATGAGATTTTCCAAAGTCCCTGAGGGTGATGGTGCCAGTGGGTGAGGAACCCCAGGGGCGCTGACCCAGCCTGGTGCTGGCATCGCACCCCTCCCTTACTTTTGATAGCTGATATTGGAGGAAAGAAAAATTCTTTAGACTCAAGCACATGCCAGGGCACAGAGAGTGTTCTCAGGAGGGATGCAACTCCAGGGCAGCCTGACTGAAGACACAGGGCCAGCTCAGGCAGTTCCAGGGCCTGCAGGGTCTCCACCACCCGCCAGGCTGCAGGGACATGGTGAGCCCCTGTGCTCCCCTTTCCTGGTCCCTTCCCTGGTGTGCACTCCATAATATATGCATCCTGTAGAGACAGGCATCGGTTTTGAGTCAGAAGGGGTAGTACAGTCCGACAATTAGCAGATCAGTGCTCATGTAATATGAAGTGAAAGCAAAGGACAGCTTTCCTTCTGCACAGCACAGTGCTTGCTGTGGCTACCCTTCCTGCCTCCTCATTTTGTCTCGTGGGATAAGATATGAACACAAGGTGTGGGTCCAACCTAAACGCTCAAGGTTTTGTGCTCCTGTTAAAGGCCATCATGGGGACAGACATGTCTGCAGACATTATAGGCGTAGCAGGTAGCAGAGGGACACAGGTAATACAGCTCATGGACCAAAGGCAGCAAACTCTGTTTTATGTAAACTGGAAGAGGGCAGGTGTAGATTAAATATTGGGAATATTTACTTCACTGTGAGGGTGGTTAGGCACTGGAGCAGGTTGCGCAAACAGTTGTGGCTGCCTTGTTCCTGGAAGTGTTCATGGCCAGGTTGGATGGGGCCCTGAGCCACCCAGTCTAGTGGAAGGTGCCCCTTCCCATGGCAGGAGGGTTCGAACAAGATGGTCTTTAAGGTCCCTTCCAACCCAAACCAATCCATGATTCTGTAGTATGGGTGAATCCCTTCGTGTTATAAGACAAAAAATCCAGTGAATACTTCCCAGTTTCAACTGTGCCTTTATGGTTCAGCTAGGATACAGACATGCTGAATTTAATGATGAATATACTGTATTTAATCAAGGGAGACTTCAATCACTTTCCGTTAAGATTTGTTATATCCCAGATTCCACATACATAGAACCAGCAATTAAATAATCAAATATGGTCTCAAATTTCATCCAGTGAAGGGTCATTTTAAAGTTTTGAGGATCAAGTCAAAAAAAAAAAAAAAAAGCAAAAGCATAAAATTGCACATCCAACTAATCAATAAGACCTCTCTTCTTCATTAACCAGGTTTCAGGATAGAGTTTTCCTGCTGCTGGCCTTGGGAAGCCATTTACTGCACAGAATAGCAATAATGCCAGCAATAGATTGTGGCAAAATTAAAATGTCAATACAGTAAATTGAAATGGCAAGCAAGCATCTCCATTCCAGGCAATGCCATGTAAAGTATCTGGTTGGTCTTTTTAAAACAGATTAATACAAGCAGAGACTTATTAACCTTCAGTTAGTGGTCGTATGTAGTATCTTAATATTTTCTGAGAAGGTTTGCAGTCTTAGCCCCTAAGCCAGAGTGAGATTAGAAATTGATTCAGTAGTCATCATTTTTAAAACAAATACAGAAAAGACAAAAGAAAACAATCTGAAGAATTATTTTTGAGAAAAAAAATTATTTCTGCTCCTCAAGTCAGCACCCCCTGATAAGAAGACAAGACCAGTTTATTTATTACTTTATTTTATTTTATTTTCAATTTAGTTTCTTTCTTTCATTCTGGTTTGTGTTTTTTTGGTATTGTTTGTGCAATTCAGTTACTTTTACCTCTTCTCTGGTCCTTTTGTTTTCTGATTTTCCATCATCCCTTCATGCGGGCAGTGAAGGTTCAAAGAAGCAACAGGCAACTTACCTGGGATTCGTGTGCCAACAGCCACAGCAGCCTGCTCACCTACCACCATTATAACACCTACCACCCTGACCATTGCAGGATGCCAGCCTTGAAATTCCAGAAAGCGCCTCCTCAAAAAAGCCTTCGTAATGTTCCACCCTTTTTCCTGCTGACATACTCTCTCCTCCTCCTCTTCTTCCTGCTCCTTCCTCCCTTCTTCTTTCACTCATACTTTTTCCCATTTCAGGCTCTAAAACCTTTTCAGTTTTATGGATGCTATACTTTTTCATAGCCATGCCAAGGTTATTTCTGACATTTTACACCTTTTTCTCTCCATAACAAAGCAGCCTTTGTAGACAGGAAAAGGCTTGAAAATTCTGAATCAATCAGGTCTTCTTCTTTGTATCAGTAGACCATTGGACTGGAGAAGTGTATATAAAGCATGATTCTTGAATGCAAAGCATTGCTTACAAATCTTTGTCAGAAATTACCTACTACAAAAAGGCATTTCTAGAATCAGTGTGTCTAGATATATTGATGTGCATTATTCGGGGGATATGTGTTGAAAAATTTATTTTAACATGCCTTGCTTAAAATAAGTTGTATACTATGAATATACTTTTTGTCCCTACATTATCTTTGTTAGCTTCCAGCAAGTGTTGTCATGAAATGCTGGCTATACTTTTTCCTAGGGTCACCTGTGTGGTTTAATGTCTTTGTTACTGGAAATGCACAAACCATTCCTGTGCATCATACACAGCCTCTACATACAATGTTTGAGTCACTGATGAGTTACAGGCATGTGCCGCACTCTTCTGTGAAGACTGAGTGCTGTATGCCAAGTGTTTGATTTCTTGCAGCAGCTCTGGTGTCTTCATCCTTCTCTCCTACCTCCATGAGTGCATACAGCCTGAGTTCCCTGAACATGGGGACCTTACCTCGCAGCCTCTACTCCACCAGCCCACGTGGGACAATGATGAGGCGGAGGATGAAAAAGAAGGACTTCAAAAGCTCCTGTAGGTGGTAACAGCATTTGCTCAAAAATGTGCAGTGAATGAATGGGTGGAGGAGGGGGAAGATACAGAAAAAAAGTTACACAATACCTTAATTAATATACATATATTCTAGGCAGAAGAGAGAGTTTCTGTTAGATCTGAGGAAACACAAGGGTAAAAATATTTGTCTGATGCTAAAATGAGATGAGTAGATGCTATGCAGCATAACTATCTCATCTGAAATACATAAAGGAATGTTTTCTTCAGACAGTTCTGGAAGAGTTTGTTATAACATTGCTGAAATGATTTTCAAGTAACTTTTTCAACTCTTCCAGTCTCCATTAGGGAATAGAATTCATAGCTGAATGGTCAAAAACAGATTGCTGGTAAGCTCAACCAGCTATCCCGTTAGGGAAGGCAGAGCTTGCCATGGCACCTCCTAGGTAGTTCTGTTATTTACATCTCCACCATGACCTGTACAGTTATTTTGTTGAGGAAGAGCAACAAGTAACAGCAAAGACTAAATAGCCTTGTTTGACCACTCTCTGGGATTCAAAGCATGGATTGCCTGTGAGTCAGTAATTTCCCAAACCAGAGCAGATCTTTACAGGCTGTTCCACTTTGCGTATTGCTAAGCATTCACTGGGCTGGAAAGAGTGTGGCCGTGTCAGTGCATTTTTTTCCCAGATTCCATTTAAGCACCAACTCTTATTGGTTTGTCCATCTTTGTGTGATCCACAGCAGCTCAGTTCCTCCAGAGCAGGGAGGTGAGAACTGCTCTGTAAATAATTTGCTCTGGATAACAAGGTTCAGAAGCCCGCTCTGGAAGAACTGAGCTGCTGCACATTACAGCACTGCTGCTGTGTTTAAAGATTCCCCATGGTCATAGTAAAACCAGAGCAAACCAGCAGCTTCTAAGGGTAGTCACTATGGAATTGTAAGAATACATTAGAGAGGAATTTTTAATAAATTAGAGAGGTTTTGCTTTCTTGCAGTTTTTTTGTTGCTCTTTAACCCAATTTTCTTTCATAAAGCACATACTTTTGCATAACATTTGCCTGTAAGTGCATTTTTTATTTTTAATCTGATCAGCCATTTTTCACAGCTCATCTATTGACATGTTAGCTTCTAATGCATTCTTTTGGGTCACAGGGAGAAACTGTGTCTGTCATGCTATGGCATCAGTAGAAGTCCAGCTCTTGCATGTTCTCATCTGCACATGAGAAACAGTAGTAGCGTTACACTAGTATTAATTGATTTGAATAGTAAAATCAATGCAAAAAGTAGTTCTTCAATTGTGCTATATTGTAGCTGTTCAACAAAGGATGAAATCCTGAAAGCTGAGCCTGTTATGGATCTTGGACACAGCTGTAACTTGCGTTGTTAAATTTTTCAGATATTTTTCCTTCAAGGAGTCCTTGTCTGTGTTATCTTGCAAAGATTTGAAACAAGGCCAGTGACGTGGCTTTTAAGTGGGACAGTCACATAAACACTGCAGCCCACCTAAAAGATTCTTCAAGTCAGAAGGCCCTGGGGGATGACAAGCTGCTATGAGTAAAAAAATCTCTAGATCGGAGAAGTTAGGATGAGGCTTTGTTGTGCCGTAGTTTATTACACCTTCACATTGTGAGGTCTTGATATAGAGCATTACAAAATATGTGGAACTGGCCCCATCACTGAGTGGTCAGTGCCTCACTACAACCAGTGACTACATCAACAACCCTGAACCAGAACTGGCTTTGGAGTAGTTGGCTGGCCAGCCAGCTCTTTCTGTGAGTTTGCTTATCAGCCTGTGCAGAGTTCTTTACTCTGTTAGTAGACTTATAGCCATACTTGTGACAGCAGTGACAGCCAACTTCAGGGACCCACACTACTCTGAGTGTGCTACAAGGGACCAGGATAGACAGTGTCTGGTCCTGTAGCTTTCCACTATTTATCACCAAGACTTGGAAAACCTCTCCCCTCTCCCTTTGTGGGAGACTCATGAGAACCAGGTAGATTGACTGCTGTGCTTTTCATGGAAAAGGAGTAGCACACTCTTAATTTTAGTGGGATTTTTTTTCTTTAACCCAATTTGAGGGTTTTATTGAGGTAAATTTTAATAAATCTTTTAGAATGACACTTGGGAATAAAAATATTTAGGTCGCTATAAAGTTTACATTTCCAGTTACTTAATACTTACCTAACATAATGTGATCATGTCATAATTCATGAAGATGAAGTGTGATGGCACAAGGGGTTACAAGACTTATGGTCATGATTTAACAATAATTTCGTTAGTTATGTAGATCTTTCTAAACATGTGGCTGTAAAAATTGAGGGCATGTCCTGCTGCCACATGCTTTTTTTATGCCACTTGTTTTCAGTCTTTATTCTTCCTCCACTTTTTTTTTCTGTTCGTTTGTTTGTTTGTTTAAAGTGTGGGCTTCATTGTGGAAACGCTTAGATTATTATTTCCTAAAAGTTTAAATCATGAAGTATTTTGTAATAGGTCCCTATTAGTAGTTGGAAGTGAGACGTAATTTATACCAATTTGCATTACTAGGGTTGCATATCTGGTAGAAATTGGAGAGGGTGTTAGACATGCATGGGTGCTCTTTTCTCAACTGTCAGGAGGATTGTGAATGTTTTTCAGTTTCTTACGGGCCAGAGTGGGAGACTGGAGGCACTATAATCCATATATGCACCTTGAAACACATCTTGTTCTGCTTCTCATATAACTGCAGGCATAAAAGTAACAAGTACATAATCTTCAAATTAAAGATCATTATTGACATAACTGCGGAGCATATAGCAAACCAGCTCCCAGGAATGTTGCTAAGGGTTAGAGGAGAACTATACAAGTATGCTGGAATGTACCCCTAGCAGTAGAAACCAGTGTTCACTGGAACTGCAAACACATCTATGTCCCCTTTTAAAATCAACAGCGCTGCTTCCTGGCCTGTAAAAATTCTAATCCATCAAGGAGCCAAAAAATGTCAGTGTTCCTTGCTACAGTTACTGTTGAGATATAAACCCCAACATGCTCTAAGTCATGGCTTTGGGTACCTGTGACATTTTATAGAGTCTTAGGAGATAGCTGTTGCTACACGATTAGGAAAGGATGTTTTCATACCTGTTTTTTTTTTGTTCCTGTTTCTCTTTCATTTTCTTTGGGCGTGGAAGGAGTTCCTAATTGTCACACTTAAGTATTGACATCATCAAAATGTTTACCATAGTGAGTTTTAAATCCCACAGATAGCCACTTAATTTCCCAATGTGAATTAAAACTTTAGCTGTCCTAAAAGTGGAAATAAATTTTATGAGACATTTAGGTTCCTGGTAGGACATTATAAAAAGAGTAAGAAAGTTACAGAGTCAGCTAGATACCTGCTGTATGGAGGGAATAGAGACGTAAGTGATGGAAAACAGAGGTGAAGTTAACAAGTAATTGTTATATGATCTTTAGGAAAGGGAAAATGGAACTTTTTTGAGATTGGATGCCCTAAATTTAGATGTTTCTAGAAGGTGTGTTAGGTATTATATTAATTTATTTGATTTAGTTGTATTTTAGCCTTTGCAGTAGTGAGGGCTGGAGAAACCTATTTCTCACATGCAGTAAATGCTAAAGCTGATGGAAGTTTCTAAAAACAGATTTTTAGTATTTGTATTTGTGTATAAGCATGTCTTATTGAGTGTAGATAAAAGAAACAGTAAGAAGGAAGCTATTGAGTGTCTGCAATAATGCACAATTCTTACAAAGGCCACTTAAAACAGCATATGAGGAAGAATTCACGGTAATTTTGAAAAGACAGTTTCAGAGTGGAAAGGAGCTTTGCTGGAAGAAAACAGAAACTTGTGAGGTTTTTGACAAGTAAAAATTTTGCAAAGAACTGTCATTGTCAAATCAGTCAGATTTATACTAACTGATACAGACCAAAAGTCTAATGCTTGCAGCCCCAAAGTGTGGGAAAATACTTGTATAACCTCCGACATCTTTGTACAGTTCTGCTAATAATATCTATCATGTCAAAATTTTTTTGCCGACATCTAAGAGAAAAAAATGCACAGTTAAACAATCCCTCTGATAAACCATGAAATTTTATCTAATTCTTAGAGGCTGCAGCAGGCAGAAAAGGGTTTTGAAGGAAATTAGAGGTGGAGAGGTAATGACATAGATTGATAACACAAAACCATTCCAAATCCTTGGCACTGGAGGGATTGTCATTACTGAACAGGAATCAAAAACCTCCAGCTTTTTGTGTATGACATAATGAAAGGCAATAGTTTGTCGCTGGGGGAATTCAAACAGTGATACAATACACATTTAGACAGAGATCGAGGAAGTAAAGGTGAACTCTCCTCCTTCTGTAGGTAATAGTTGAATCTCAGTGTTGTTTTTGTCTTGGTTTGTTGTATACTGCAGCCTTTCAGAGAAAGTGTGAGTAAAGCAGGAGAACAGAAGTAGCTGCCCGAGTTTGTCACAGAAGGGTCCCCCAGTGGCTTTGAGAGACCCCACAGAACTTTTTTCTCACAATCTCTTGAGATATACTGGTTGCTAAAACAGGGTGGTTTGTTCATCTTCCTTACACTACCCAGTTAGCCTCACAAATTGCTGACTTACAGTAAACATGGACAAGAAGAAGGCATCCTTACTTCTTGCAAGCAAGCCTGGTCCATGTGCTTTGTTGCTAACAATACATTGCTGTGAGATGTTCAAAAGAGGAATCTGCCTGAATAACAGCTGGGCTTGTGCATCAATTCCTGTTAAAGTTCTGCTCATCCATACCTCAAACCTAATGCAAACAGAATTCAAAAATGTCCTGAGATTTTTGGAGTGAGGATATCAAACGTTTATTTTACTCAGTACAGGAAGCATCTTCTTGCATTCTAACATAGAACCAGATGTTTTCTATTATCTCATATGTCGTAACTGTTTATACATAATTTATAAACTTTAGCGTAAATTGACTTTAAAAGAGATGTTTCATTGACTAGATTTATTGTATAGATCAATTTTCTCAAAAAAGCAATGGAATTTCTCGTGTATATGAATGCCTTTCCTCCTGGTCTGCTCTGTTTTATAGTGTCTTTAGCCTCTAGCACTGTTGGTTTGGCTGGGCAGGTCGTCCACACAGAAACCACAGAAGTGGTGCTGACAGCTGACCCCATAGTAGGGTTTGGGATACAGCTCCAGGGTAGCGTGTTTGCTACCGAGACCTTGTCTTCTCCACCTCTCATTTCCTATATTGAGGCTGACAGTCCGGCAGAAAGGTGAGACTCTTCCATCGACTGCTAAATATGTTTGGTGAGCGTTCCTCGGGTACTTCGGGCTTGTTGCTTTCTTCCAGTTTGTGATGAATTGCAGGGCCTTGCTCAGTGGAGTGGGGCAAGTAATACACTTTCTGTTCTGACAATGGTATTTCATGCACTTGACCACCTATGACAATAAAAAGAATGACAAGCACCAGTGTTCTTACCATACAGAGTCCTCCAGAAGGAGACTGGAAGCTGTAGTCATGCAAAATAAAAAGAAAAAATAAAACCAGTCAGAAACATTACGGAAGCCATAATAGTGATAATTGAGCATGCTGGGGGGAAGCTGTATCCAGCTCTGTTCAGTTTTGGTACAGAATCAAATCTTAGGGAATACCAGAGTTTTGACTTGCTAATTGTTTCAGTTGCATTTTTATGCTTGTATTTAATCATGTAATGAGAATGACAGTAGTTGCACAGTCAAGTACCAGCTGCCATTTCACCTGCAGCCCAGGGCAAGAGGCACAGATGATGTCTGTGGGTGGGGTGGAAGCATGGAGACCCCTTCCTGGGCCCCAGCACCTAGGGAGCACAACCCATAATGGGAGTGCTTGATAGTGTCGTGGTGCAAAGGGCCAGCAGTTTCTGTGCCTAGGCAGAGTGTTGATCTGCTATGCCACAATTGCCCTTCAAGGTGAGCTTGAATGTGTTTGATCAGATGGCTTATATCAGAAACTGTGGCCAGCAGGACCAGGGCAGTGGTCACGTCCCTGTGCCTGGCACTGGTGAGGCTGCACCTCAAGTCCTGTGTTCTGGGTTCTGGGTTCTGGGCCCCTCATTGTATGAAAGACATTAGGGGCTGAAGTGTGTCCGGAGAAGGGCAGTGGAGCTGGTGAAGGGTCTGGAGCATGAGTCTACAAAGAGGCATCTGAGGGAGCTGGGGGTGTGTAATCTGGAGAAAAGGAGGCTCAGGGAGAACCTTATAGCTCCCCACAGCTGTCGGAAAAGAGGATGTAGCCAGGGGATCAGTCTATTCTCCCAGATAACGCGCAACAGGACAAGAGGAAATGGCCTCAAGTTGTGGCAGGGGAGGTTTAGATAGGATGTTAGGACACATTTCTTCACTGAAAAAGGTGGTCAAGCACTGGAACAGACTGCCCAAGGAAGTAGTTCAGACATAATCCCTGGAGGTATTTAAAAGACATGTAAATACGGCAATTCCACACAGAAAGGGTGGATTTGGCAGTGCTGGGTTAATAGCAGGGCTCAGTGATTTTAAAGGATTTTCCCAACCTAAATGATTCTGTGATTCTATGATATTGCTGGTTCTGGTACCATGCACATCTGATGATTTTTTTGTATCGTTTTGTACCAAGGTGTGGGGTGCTGCAAATAGGAGACAGAATAGTGTCAATAAATGGTATCCCAACAGAAGACAGCACATTTGATGAGGCCAATCAACTGCTCAGAGACTCCTCTATCACCAACAAGGTCACTTTGGAAATAGAATTTGATGTTGCAGGTATGAATGTCCTGTTACTCTGTCTTGCAAGAAAAATGAAGGAATAAATCCCAAGTACATTGCAAGTGTTAGGCATCTGAGGTAGAGGCTTTCTTCTCACATCTATACCATTCAGTTTTCAAGTGACTTATTTGAAATGTTTTTTGTACAGCTTTCTCATTTCACACAGCCTGCAGTGTACTTCAGAAAGCAAATAGAAATGACAGATCCTGTAGTAAGATCTGGTGACTGTCCCTCCTCTGAGTTATTTCCAGTCATTTTTCTGCCCTGAGATGGAAATGTTCTGCTAAGCAGAGACAAATCCTCTACAGGCCAAATAATGAAATGTTTTGCAAGACAGAAAAGTATTAAAAAGGGTGGATAAGCAAAAAACTCTGAGGTGTTTCACTTACAGTATCTCTAAATAAAATAATAGAAACTGAATTTTAAAAGGCTAGAAGAAACATCGTTAATTTTGCTGATGAGTATTATTACTAATGGCATTCCTTTATTCTGTAATGTGTTCAAGCATACAGAATATACCCATGAAATCACAAACTGTGCATATCAAACAAGTACACATGGCTTGTGCTCACTTCCCCACTGGATTCCTTTTCTTCCCACCAGATGTTAAATCCATGGCAGTTACCTTAGTGGACAGTTAAAAATAAGTGTTAGTCCTGCAGCAACAAAGGTCGGAAATCCTTACAACTCCATCTCCTGTCCTTTTAATTAAAAGCTCTCTGCCAGCAGTAAAATTTTCATGTGTGCTCACAGAACTTGCATACGAGCTAAAAACCTGCAGTCTCAGCTGGCTGCTGACCCATGCAATCTCCACAAATTCAGTTAAACCTTAAAAAAAAATTGAGTTACCATGAAATTACCAGTAGAGTTATAAATCATACTTTGTGTGTCCTACCTCCTTCATTTTAGCATCCACGTTTCATCCCTGCCTTGTGACTCTGATGTGATTTCATCAACTTACATGTGTAGTTCCATGCTAGCGGAATTGCTGCGCCTTATAAATTATCTAACATTTTAAATATTTTTTTAAAGAATCAGTTATACCAAGCAGTGGAACATTTCATGTGAAGCTACCAAAGAAGCATAATGTGGAACTTGGCATCACCATAAGTTGTAAGTAAAAGTGCTTATTTTTCAGGCCACGTTTATAGGATAATCTGCAGATCTTGTAGCTACAGACTCACATTTCTTTTGGTATCAACTTATTTTTCCTTTTTCTGGCTTCTTTTACTGCTTTTTCTCTTTTGAAATACCATTCTGTAACATATTTATACTCTCCTTCAAGTAGTTAACAAAGCCAGAAGTTTGCCAAATCTAATGTTTGACTTATTCCTTCAGGCACAGTACATATTTAACTCCTATGAAAAGTATTTTTTAAAAAAAAAAAAAAGTCAACAGAATTAGGTCCATGCAAAAGTATTTCCATAGCTGTGAAGTTTAAAGCAGAGCCTGTCATGGTCTCTCACAGGGTCTTGAACAGAACCCCACTGAACACAAGGGTCTCACAGCCATGAGGATCCACATATGTGGGGTTATTTTCTGCTTCAGAACCCAGGGACTGAAGATACATCGTCAGTCTCTAGAACTAGTGGGCGGTCCTGAATGTGTGGGTCACAGCAAAATCCCCTTTCATTAGGGATTCCAGAGATTGCTAAAGATTGCTAAAGACAAGAGTCTGTATCAGTCTGTTTCTCAAAAAGTATTTTGTTGCTGTGGTTTGAGATTAAGTGTTTCTATACTTACTTTGTGAGGAGACAGTAGAACAACGTGTTAGAACTGGATTTGGACCAGGTATGCTCCAGCATACTGAGTTCAGCTCTTGACGGAAAAACAATTTATACCAAAGTTAATGGGCTTGACCCTGCAGAATCTGGTGTCATTGGAATTAACATCCGTTTACGGCTGTGGCCTTTCTTAGGCTATTAGTCTTTCTTCGGAGCTATTCATGTGTCTTGGGGGAAGATTGTGCTTTGACTTGTATTCTCGAAGCTTTTACCAGCACAATGGAATATGGTTAATCGAAAGTACAGCAGGGAACTCAGTGCTGAGGATTACATCTGGGGAACAAATGAGAGACACTGCAGGCCTGCTTGCTTGGGTTGCAAATGAGTGAGTAACTGATCGACTCTGTAAGATGTGATGTGGTGCTTGAAGCAAAATCATAGGTCTACATGTATTTGTGCAACTCAAAATACTGAGAAATGAGAAATGCTGGAGTGAGGCTGTTCTGTTTAAATGTTATTCTTAGGATTGGTAATGATTTATAAAGTTATTGAAAATATAGGGTCTTTTTAGTAATTTGATTTGTGTTGTTTTTTGGAATGCAGACATCTGCTTTTTTTCATCTGTAGGAATAAACTTTTAATGGGAAGCTAACGTTCTTGGAATTTAGCATTTAGCACTCCTCTTCCAAACTTTGCATGCCTTACTGATTTGGAATTTAATTCCAAAAATGAGTGCTTTATAAAATGAGTGCTTTATATAATCAGAGTAACATGTGGTTGGTCTTAGCTCTGCTCTTCTGAATATACTGGAGTATCTTTAATATTTAAATTAAATTATCCATTATATATAATAATCTCATTTGTAGCATTTAATGCATATGAAATTTATGTAGGATTAATTATTTACATGGTTTTAAAGGGTTTATATTAATAACTGAAAGTTTGTAAATTTGCTTGGTAGAAGTCTTGAATTGCTGCATTTTGTGCTTGCTTTTCAGTGTTTTGCTCTGTTTTACCTAATTAACTCCTAAATAAGGCAGTATGATTTGAAGAATATAAGCATTTTATATTCATTTTGTCAAATTTCTGTCAAGACACTTTAGCACGTTAGCATGCCATTTATTACTGATATTTTCAGAAAGCTATATGATTTCTTTTAAGAAACAAATACTAAGGGAAACTTGGCAGAGTTGGTATGTCTGAAACGGGGGGGATGGAGATGATCAGGTTTATTCACTTGTGGGCTTGATCTCTTAAAAGTGCTAGAGATCTGTTTCATCCTCTTCCTTCTCAAGTTAGTGGAGTTAACGGTGAATGTGAAAGTCCTATTAAAACATTACAGAGAAACACCTTTCTTACTTTCCATATCCCCCATTTAGTTTGGGATTTGTATGATGAAGTCAGGAAATTACCTAACCTGACAGACAAGACAGACATTTTTTGTCAGATGGGAGATGTAACCTCACCTTGGGCTGGCACATGAACGTATGTCTGTTTTTAAGTCCAGAAGCTCTAGGTCAGCTGTTAGGAGTCAGACATCCTAGAAGAGGAATTTATTACACTTTCTTGGAATTGTTTTCCTTGGTAATGAACACCAAGTGTGCTTGCATGGAGTTACAACCAGGAGCTTTATTGAAGGCATATCTGAGGTGACACACAACACTAAAGACATTTAAGCTAATTGATGGTTTTTGGAAAACAAGGCTTGTAATAGAAGAAGAGACTTTTCCTTAGTTTCAGATTTATTAATGCAAGAGAAAAATAATAGAAAAAAATTTAAAATTCCCTTAGATAGCAAAGCCTCTTAAAAGCAGGACAGAAGAAAGTTTCATGAGCATCACTGTTAATGTTAATCCAGGGTTCTGAGTTTTGGATAGGTCATGTCAGTTACCTCCCAGTATACTGGTCTTGCCCACTGCTGCCTTCATACACACACTGGAGTCCTATCATTCTTCCACTACCTCTGCAATATCTGTCTAATTTTCCCAATGACAGATACTTACACTCAATAAAGACCTTATTTCATATTTTGCAAATACACATGACTACATATTTAGTGCTTCAGATATCACTAGTTTTGCACCCAGTTACCTGATAAGAGCAAATAGAAGGTCTCAGTTCTTAAAATTACATCATCCAAATAAAGCACAGGAGTGTTCCTGTGCATGTGATTATGCTTTTATAACAGAATCATTCCCTAGAAGGGTGACTCTCAAGTCATGCTAGTAGTGCTCAAAGCTTTCAATTTATTTGCCAGGTACATCGATTTCAGACCACATAATGAATATAGATATTTTTTTTTAAAAGACAAAATCTTTTTTAAAGGTTTTTGAGGGAACTGGCTACTTTATCACAGACTAATAATTTTTTTCTTAAATACATCGAATGATGTCCAATAAAATGACTTACTAGTGGATTCTGGTAATTGTAGTTAACACCTTTTTTCTTTTCCTTTCCTTTTCTTTTTTTTCTTTCTTACATAAGATTCTGATATCCTTACTGGTAATGAACTGCAGCACCTTGCTTCCTAAATAATCTCTCTGAAGCTAATGGGACTACTCAAGGAATAAGAAGCTGCAAAGCTGGTAAGAATATCAGAATCTCACCCAAACTATCATCAGTTTCTCTGAGTCACTTTGACTAGCAGCCATACTGTAGTCTGCTTTACTGTTTTTGTATTTTGTCAGAAACAAGCTTTGTAAATATCTACAGATATTTAGCACTGACTGTGAGAATTTATTTTCTAAAGCATGCTTCTGTATATTTTGGGATTTCACCTGGCAAGCTCTACTTAATTTTGAAACATTACAAGTAATTCTTTTCAAGACAGAAAAATAGCGGATTTCTCAGCTGCTCCACATGAACCACTACTTAAGGAACAAAAGAGCTGCATCAGTGAAATTTTGAAAAGCTCTTTGATCTATTTAATAATCACACTATTCTTAAAAATATCTAGTAGGTGTAAACCAGCATTGTGGATAAATGGACTGACTTCGCATAGAAAGTATTTTTCCATCACATGTGTGTTTTTCTTTGCTTGTTCAGTTTGTTCAGAGCTTGATCGAACTCCAAAGTTTGAAGCCAGGCTGAGAGTAGTGAGTTTTGTCTGGGTGGTAGGTGAGACATCCACCACAAAATCTGTTGAAGTCAGTTTGTGGGAGGTTTTTGTTTGAGTTAGCAGTGAAATAAGAAAGGAGCATTGTTTGAGGGTTTTTTAAAATGTAATGGAACAGATGATACACAAAACTGACACTTCATTGAACTTGCTTTCAAGTGTCTGGGGAAGTGTAGTAGAAGTAGGGTAGAGGCCTGGGATGGAGACCTAGGATCACAGAGTAATTTAAAGAGAGAGAACAAACAACTTGCTTGAGAGCAGCTGTTTAGCTGCAACACTGAGTTTAGTACCTGTACAACTTTGTGTGCTCTTCAGTCCACTTGTACTCTAAGGTCTCTACAAAAGCTGAACATTGGGTAGACTAACAGCTGGAACAGGGAGGAGAAAAGATGAGATCTTCATTGGACAGGCAGAATAGGACAAGGAGAGAAAACGAGTGGAAAGCTGTAACAGGGAGATAGCAGATGAGGGGAGAGACTGACCTGTGATCAGGATTGGGGGCAGCTGGGACTTGCACAAGAAGGCTGGACATGGGTGAGTGGTAAGGTGCTTTGTTTTTAACTGCCTCTTAAAACCAGAAATAATTCTGAAATGGAGACTTGAAGCTGTACAGTATCACTTCAAGCTTGCATTAATTGATGAGGATATATTAACTGGTCAAATACTGCTTTCCCACTGGAACTCTTGTATCTCTGCTCTCTGGGGAGAGATGAAACAGTGGTGTGTAAAAAAGGGGATGGAGGCTGCATAACGAATGAGATGGAGGATTGCAGAAAGACAAAGAAGGCAATCTCATGGTCAAGGTGGCTTAATGCTACCCTGGAGAAATTAGGGTGGTTTTTCTTTTCTCTGCTAAAGACTTGTGCTGAGACAAGTCATTCTGGAGTGGGGGTGGAGATTTTCCACAGGTGGCTGCTTGATTTTATGCAGAAACATTGAGATCATGGGGTTGCACTCACAGAAATGCTGCTCATCTGCAGCTGTTGCTGAAAATGCCAGTAGCTGTGTTTCAGACATAGAAGCTGTTACATTCTACAAACTGCTGTGAGATATAAAGGCACTGATATCTCAAATTGCTCACTGAAAACTGTCATACTTTGACTTAAATGTTCCTATGTTTCCTTTCCGTATCTGTAAAATTAGGATAATAGTACTCAAGCTTCTTGCTGGAGACAGCGTCTGTTCACCAGTGTTTGGGAGGCAATTTTAGGCTATGGTGGTGTGCAAAAAGGTGCAAAAGTTCAGGAGGAAATGAATGATTTTATCTCTGCAACACAACTTGAATAACTTGTAGGAAGTATGTCATGAGCACTGAACAGTAACAAAACGAAGTGTGGTGTATCTGCTTCTCAGCAATGGGGGAATTCATTTCACACAGAGCTGTGTTTGTTGCCTACAAAAAGGCTTTCATTCTCCAGACCAAATAATAGCCCAGGAGAACTCAAAAAATACTGCTGGTTCACACTTACTCAGTTTGAACCTGTGATAACATAGTGTGCATGTCGTACTCTTTGCATCCTCATGTGTGTTGTGGCTCTGCACTTTGAGCTGTGCTCTTTCCCTCAATTTGCTCTTCCTCTCTTCTTTTTGCAACAATAATGGACTGTTTTCCTAAGTTCTGGTAATTTTTATAAGACAGTTTAATAAAAAGTATTTCAAGACTCAAACCCTAGTCTGCAGACAATGTACAGTGGGTAGCATATAACCTCAGAGTAAGGCAACCAAGAGGGTGAAAACGTGGAATTAAAAAAAAAAATCACCAAAGTGATACTCTAAAATTTTAACAAGATACTAATTGGTGAAACAAATCCAAAGGATTCAAGTAATTTATGGAATTGTCATATATTTGACCCATGACATGAAAGTATGAGAAACAAACTATGAAAATGACATATCTTGCAAAAAATTAATGACTGTTCTCTAAATTGCAACATAATCATTTCCTGAAAGCATGCTGTTTTAGACAAATTTCTAAAAATTCTTGAATCTCCTTGTATGTCTTCTGGACTTTCAAGACATTGCATTTGAAATATGGCTATTTAGCAGTTCTTGAACAGTCCCTTTGGATATTCAAAGGCTGTCTCAGCCAGGGCAGCTAAGGTTAACAAGACCTGTTAGCGTATTGTGTTGGAAATGTCATTATTCATTTACCATGTGGTTCCTGTAGGTGAAGATCTGTCATTTTCCATCAAGGAAAAGATTCATGAGCTGCAGAAGTAACTGACATCAGGATTATGTAGGTGATCCTCGAATATGGGCAGTTTTTTGGGTGATTGTCAGTTCAGGTGTGAGAGCCTAATGGAAAAGGACCTTCTGTGAAAGAATGCAGAGGGCTCAGTACCCAGAGCAGAAATGATGTGGGACAGTTGAAGAACCCTAAATGTGCAAAACTAACTAGTGGTTTCAGGAGAGCTGAGAGCCTTATACCACATGGCAGTGTTTTAATATCAGCACACTCTTTGTTAACAGTCCCAAAAGTCAGTCTGTGTTCACCACATGGAGCACCTCCTGGACAGAGCAGCTGTAGGTGATATTCTTCCCAAAGGTAGACAGCATGTGCCACACAGTTGTCTAAAAATGTGTCTTCATCACCCTCAAGTTCTAAGCCCACTGCTTGCCATATCAGATCTTCAGTGCAGTCTTCTGTCAGCAAATGGGTGAACCCTCCAAAACAATGCATTCAGTGAAGCCACTTCAAGAAACAGACCTCTGGAAGTAGTCAGTGATCATTGTTGTCTTCCTCTAGGGTATTTAACTGCTTCCTAGACAATTAAAGGTCAAGCAAAATTGCTGAGCGAATTTCCTGGCCAAGGGAAACTTGTCAAATACTTTTGCACAAGTTGGTAAAGAATTGCAATGCCTGGTGTTGAAGAGCAGAGCATATTTTTAACCATGAGGGACAGATAGAAAAATTGACCATTTATGTCAGATACTTCCAAAAAGAGATGAGTTAAGTGTGCAAGGAGAGGACTGGTGGGAGTTTTACTAAAATGACTGGAATTGCAGTGCTTCTAGCAGGTATCCCCAGTACAGAGTTGGGAAGAGTCCACAATGCTTAAGGCTCAGCAGCAGTACAGGGGGGCAAGGTTACTCATCAAAAGAGGCACAGGTTGCTTCAGAGGAAGCAGTGAGTTACAGTGAAGCAAACATCTGTGTGATGTAAGCTACACGTGTGCAAACGTGGTAACTGTATTAGCCCAATGAGGGATGTGGCCACTGTCCACAGCATCTCATTTATTGGGAAGTCGATTCCTTCTCACCCAGGAAGCATTGCCCTCATACCTCTGCTTTAAGCACTGGATGGGACAGAAGTGGATGGAAAGAACATGGACTAGCCCACCCTAGATATTTTGCCAGAGCAGCTCTGTTGATGAGAGATACAGGAAAACAGGATTCATTTCGGCAAAAGTAGTTTAGTAGTTGCACTGAAAGATTCTAATGACAGAAAGTCTTCCTTATGTGTTATAGCTGCACAGCATTTTATGATAGGTCACTGGATCTGTACTGTGATATCTTCACATGGCTCAGTCCTGGTCTAACCCAGAATTCAGACGTATCAGGCTAAATTCACTTTGTACCAGTCACCGCAATTCTGAAATTTTCTAATTTTTTGAGGAGTATCGGTATTGCTGATGTGCTGCTGGTGTTTGTTTGTACCTAAAGGTCAGATAATTTAGGGGTAAGGGAAGAATATAATACAAATAAATAATGTGTATGAAGCATTGATTTATGGTCAAAATTAGTCCATCTGCATATCTGGAAACAAAAAAAAAAGCCTGTATATATTCTTTATTACAGCTCCATCAAGTAGAAAACCAGGGGACCCTCTGGTTATTTCTGATATCAAGAAAGGAAGTGTTGCTCACAGGTAAGACATTAGAGCTCTCAGTAAAAACCTGTTTATGTATGTAATCAGCCAAATTCAAGTTAAACAGAGAGAGCTTGTAAAAAAGAGTGTGTGCTTTATTTTTTTTTTAATAAAAACTTCCGTAAAAAGTTAGAAAATAGAAAGCATATTAAGAAATAATTGTCAAAAAATCCATCTTGTTTCTATAATAATGGTATACCTTTTAAGATACCTTTCTTTTAATGTTCTAGAGTTTCATGTAAGCTTGTTTGCTTGTTCACAGAACGGGGACACTCGAACTGGGTGATAAGTTGCTGGCAATAGATAATATTCGACTTGACAATTGCTCAATGGAAGATGCTGTCCAGATCCTTCAGCACTGTGAGGACCTTGTAAAGTTAAAGATCCGCAAAGATGAAGATAATTCCGGTATTAGCAATGACTATTGCAGATTCATGTGTATTTTCAGGATTTCTAGAAAATAGGGGATTTCTTTTTCATTTAAATTTTAGTTAAATGTTTTTTCTAAACATGTCTGGTTTATGCTAATGATAATCAGAAAATGTCACCTAAAAAGAATTTTAATGGTACGTAAAGCTTTGAATTTTCTCACTGGCTATACTGCTTGCAGGAGCTGCACTGCAAAATTAGTTCTTCAGTGCTCTGAAAAGACAATTTGCCCTCAGGTGCAGCCATATAAAGTTGATCTGTTTCTTATCAGAGTATTGGGATTTTCTCTGCTTTTAAGATTGGAATCATGGTTGGCAAACCATGGATCCCTAGGCCTCAGTTCTCCAGCAAAATGGTGTAGTGCATGCTTTGTCCATAAACTTAAACATTTGACCTGAGTACGACTGCTCACATGCTTAAAGGTGAGCAGTACTTTCCATGCTGTGCTGGATGTCTGATGGAGGAGCCATGTCTGATCAGCCCAGTGGAATCATGGACCTGCTATAATTTTGTACACCTACACCTATTAATCGTTTTGAGTCTACCACATTATGGATTCCATAAGAGCAGAGTTTCTACCTGGAGATAATAAAGTGAGTTCTGTTATGCATTGTAGTGGCAAAGGAAGTAAGACAGTTATAACTACTGTTATTGCTGGTGTTTATGTTACAGCGTTACATAAAAGCACAAACTGGAGATGCACTTCTCTTCAGCTCTACACAATCTCACAGCAAAAAGGCACAGCCTGCCACACTTTATTATTTGAAATTAAGTGCAGCTGTTGAAATCCTGTTCAGAATTGCTCTAGAAGGCTCTTTTCCTTTTTCTTCCTCCCTCCTAATTGCTTTTGAAAGCAAACAAAGTATCTTCTCAGTATTATAGTACAAAGCAAAGGCAGCTGCATTTAATAATACCTTGTGCTGTAATTGAAATGTGGATTTCAGTCTCCACCCATGGAAAGTAAGATCTTTGCTCTCTTAGGTATTGCACACCATGGTACTGGTACGGATTTTAGTCTCAGTGGGATTCCCGTATCACGGTTTTCTTTTACACACTCACATTGCTTATTTTATAGTTACACCATATATCTATATCAGGATTCCCACACAACTACAATGTTTTATCCAGACATGATTTGTGTAATTGTTAAAAAAATAAAAACTTGTTTTTATTTTTCACTGCATGCTTTTTTGAGGAAGGTGAGGCAGGGAGTAGGGGTCTCAGATCTGTGTTCCTCTGAGCCACCTTGTAGCTGAGGCCACAGCAGGATGATGCATGTCAGGGGGTCCCCAGACCCTGCTGCTCTTTGCTATTTTTGCTGTATTGGTCAGATGTTATTCTGACGAGCAAGAGGCCAGTGGGCAGAGCAGAGGCCCTGCAGCACAGAGGATCTACTTCCATTAAATGTGGTTTCCAAGAATTACCCACAGTTGCATCACAAGAAAGATGGAAAATCTCAAAAACATGAGGCCCATAACCATTGTACTTCAGTTGTATCTTCTCCCCAGATGGAGATATGTTTCCAGCAGTTTTTCTTTTTCCTGTTCTTCTTGCCAGCTTCGCAAACTGAGGACAATTTTAAATCCTGATTAACCTAATGGCTACCTCCCTTTCTTGAATATCAGCGTTCTTTGCTTTCATGGCAGAACTGGCCTTCCTGGTGAATTCAGGCCACATGTGTGCCCTGTTCTTGGATAGGTCATGTTGGTGCTGCCCAGAAAGCACTAAAGAGAACAGCATAACATTCTACCATTAGTTTTCTGACCTACAGCTAACCAGAAAACAGACATAATGGACCAGTCTTCTCTCCAGTCATTCACTGAGATCTATAGACTTCCAACTCTTACGTGGCAGGGCTGCTTATGATTAATAACTTCTTATTCACTTTGTGTGTATAGCAGAGAAATGTCAGCATTGTGTCAACCCTTAGCAAGTGCTGGCTATTACATTTTCAGTTAGCTTGGTGGGTTACTTTCCATCCTTCAGTTGAAGTCTTGTACCATGTCCGTGCCACAGCTGCATAAGCAGTACCACCATTAGATGCCAGGGGATTTGTGATTGTTCCATAGATGCTTTCAGCAAGCAGAGCTGCCATTGTTCTGCTGTGCAGTGGCAGCTTGCATGCCAGCCCGCTGTATGCCAGCCAGGAGCTTCCAGTGCTGTTTTGGGAGTTGGGTGCTTCTGGAAAGAGCATGTCAGATAAAGTGCAGCCAGTGTGAACTGTGCCAAAACACTCATGGCAAGGCCCCAAGTAGGCACGAAAATCTCAGTATTCTTTGCTCAATAAACACCACTAATTCTTCTCTCCTTTGATTCTCTGTGTGTAGCATTTTATGTACGTGGATAACATAGGACAGAGTGGGGTGGGGGAGGAACTAAAGATTTAAATTTTCTGAAAATTGAGAAGAAGCAAAGTAGCTTCAAAGTTATTTGTGTTCCTCCAGCTCTGCTTGAAGTACCATGTTCAGTATTAGAAGAAGGCAACTCTTTGAACCTTTGCTAGTGATGCAGGTGGGGTTTTTTTTCCTTTTTAAGCTTTTCTGTCTACAGGAACAGAAATGGTAACGTTTGAATAACTTGTCTTAGTTAGTTTTAGTAACATTTATGAATGTGCATCCTAGACATTTTCCACATTGACTGAACTGCTCAAAATGTCATTACCCACAGATCTAGAAAACTTGCCTACCAGACCAGTCATCCTGGCTGAATACCAATATCAGAACATGACCTAGAAAGCATTTGTTAGTTTGATTTGAGAAGAAATCTGGCATTTTAAAGTTTAAAATATTACTTCACAACTCAAAGATGCTGCAGTTGATTGCTCTCTTGCTGTGGTTAGGGTTTTTTTAATAATATGTGAAGAGCACTATATGAATGCAGGTACATTTCATGTTGGTGCAACACCTGTTTAGTATTGTTTAAGGAAATACATTGTATTTAAGTTTACTCAGTGATGGATTATTTTCCAGTTCTGATAATTGTTTGGTGAGATAAAATTTCAAAATAATGCAAATTACTTCATGAAGTATAATGAAATAATATGGACTTAATGAAATAAATGGACTTATTACTCAATTTAGATGATAATTCAGTATTCAGAAGATACTTTTGATTCTGTTACAAAAACCGTAGAATGTGTCCATCAAAAACGTGGATTCTTCTACTCATACAGGTGCTCATCTTATAATGACTTTTGACTTTTCCCAGAGTTCTTCTAAGGAAGTTTGGGTTTAAAACTTTTGAATTACCTTTCATTTTAAATACCTTCCTTTAAGTTCAAGAAACAGATGAGTATTAGTATTTATACCATAGTAGTAACTTGCCTTTTCTCTAATAATGTGACGCTGCGGCAAGTAAGGACAACAGCCTCCTGATCTGCAATTGGCAGAGCTTGGCCAGCAGATCAAATGAGTGATCCTTCACTCCTGCTCAACGCTGCTGAGAGATTTCTGGAGTGCTGGGTCCAGTCCATGGGCTCCCCAGTACAAGACAGGCATGGACACATAGTGGATGAGGTCCAGCAAAGGGTCACAAAGGTAATGAAGAGGCCAGAGCATCTCTCCTCTGAGAAGCGGCTGGAGCAGATGGGACCACTCAGGCTGGAGAAGACAAGGCTCAAAGGGGGAATCTTATTAGGCTGTACAAGTATCTGAAGGGAGGATGTAACGCAGACAGAGCCAGGCTCTCCTCAGTGGTGCCCAGCAGCAGGACCAGAGGCAGTGAACACAAACTGAAACACATGAGGTTCTGGTAGAGTGTCAGGAAACACTTCTTTACTTTGAGAGTGACCAAACACTGGCACAGGTTGTACAGAGAGGTTGTGGAGTTTCTACCTGTGGAGATATTCAAGAGCCACCTGGACACAATCCAGCAACCAGCTGTAGTTGGCCCTGCTTGTCCCAGGAGGTGGGACAAGGTGGCATCCAGAGATCCTTTTCAACTTCAATCAGTCTGTGATTCTGTAACAAAATAGCCTTAAGTTATCCTTTAACAGGAAAGAAGATCCAAAGATTTTAAAGCGAGTAGAATTTAGTCTTAACAGAAAAAGGGGAGTTTTTCTGTTGGCTTGTGTCCAGGTTTTGGCAATAAAAGATTGCACAATAGATAATTTTTTTTTTTTAATAATCTAGTAGAATATGATTAAGAATTGTATTGGAAATGTTATCCTTTGAAAAGGTTGCTTGATTACCAGTCACCAGACTGAATATGCTATTTTTTTCATTCCCTCTTTCATGAGAAACCAATTGCATCCCCTTGGCATTTATTGCAGATGAACAGGAGAGCTCTGGAGCAATTATTTATACTGTTGAGCTCAAGCGCTATGGTGGGCCTCTTGGAATTACAATCTCTGGTACTGAAGAGCCCTTTGATCCCATAATCATTTCCAGCCTTACGAAAGGAGGATTAGCTGAAAGGTAAGTTGGAAAGCAAATTATTTTTAAATGTTCTCTCTGTCAAGATAGAGATTCATTTTGTTTACCTAAAGACCCTAACTTGCATGGTTTTGCAATTAATTTTTTTATAATTCTCCAAATCTGAGTTAATAATCTTTTTGCTGTTGTTTTTTTGATCATTGCCAAGCTCCAGGAGCATGAGCAAGATGTACATACTATACAAGGCAGAGGATTGTCATCCTTATTATAAATCACCAAGGAAAAGCTAATCAATCAAACTGCCCAGTCACAGGAACATTTTAGCAGCCTTTTAAAGCCAGTAGTCCTGTATAGTACAATAAGAAAGCACTTAATGTGTCCAAGTTTATCTGAACTTACCATATACTTATCTGCCACTGCATCTGCATGTGCACTTACATACACTATAAAAAGCCTTATCAGAGGAGCAGAAATGTTCCTCATGGGAAGTGATAGATAATAATGAAAATGGTCAGGATTTCTGTCACCTGTTACTTCCCAGGTTGGTTCAGTCATTGAGACTTGTACCTTTGGTGGTGGTTTTGGAGAGAATTTACAGCACACAAAACATGATACTGTGCACAGCCAGAACCAACAGTGCATTTACATGAAAATACTTCATTTTATTTTCTTGGTTGACCCATCCTGAAGGCCAGGTTTTTGAAATAGCTGGTTGCTTGCTCACACTGCTTTTATTTACACTGTGAGACTTCTAGAAACTTGACTCATTTCAGGACTTACTGAGCTGTCTGAGATTGCTCTTGAACAGGTGGGCTGCAGTGATTATCATCCACAGGTGATTAACTCAACTGTCACAGTAACACAGAAATCCACATCTTCATGCTTCAGCTCTGCTATTGTCACTACAACAAAGGTGACTTGCTTTAAGCATTTCTAACAAAAGAATTACTCTGTGACACAGCAATAAAAGCGAATAAAAGAAAGAAAGGGAGATGAGACTTTCATGCTCCAAAATGCAAAGAAATTGCCTTTGTTGCCTTTTAAGCTCTCTTCTCAAATGTTTTACTTTTATCTCTTATTGTAGGACTGGAGCAATTCACATAGGAGACAGAATCCTAGCAATAAATAGTAGCAGTCTGAAAGGAAAACCTTTGAGTGAAGCCATTCATTTATTACAGATGGCAGGAGAAACTGTCACCTTGAAAATCAAGAAGCAAACAGATGGTGAGTATGGCCAAGGGTACCATCCATGTTCCTTAATGCGTGTGTTAGTGCAGATTAACAAGCATTTAGGCCATCCATGGAAAAGCTTTGTGTCAGGAGTAAAAACCAGATCCTCAGAACTGCAGTAAAGCAAGGATCAACACCTTTTTTTATGTAATCCTATTCAGCTACCAGTCCCAAGAAATTTTCTGTGCCTGTGGGTCATGTGAGTGAACTGAGCGATGCTGAAGATGAAAGCTCTGCTGCACAGAAATCTGGCAAGCTCTCGGACATCTACTCCACTACAGTCCCAAGTGTTGACAGCGCAGTTGAGTCATGGGATGGCTCTGGTATTGATACCAGCTTTGGAAATCAAGGTACTGTCAAAAATACAACCGACATTTAAAGCAGGAATTACTGCCTTCATGGTTGACCTTCCTTTGCCCTAAAGAGAACCTTTTATCTGTACTAACTTTTAACCCTGTACTTCATAATGTGCTGCTGTCTCATTATGACCACACACCTTGGCAGGCAGCATGATTTCTTGCACTTGACTGGCCTCAGATTCATTCTTTCATGAGGATGTGATGTGTTACAAAGCATTTATCAATACATTAACAGGCTTTTGTTAGCTTTACTGACATCTGAATAGCTTGGTCCATAGCCCATCCACAACTAAATGAGTTTATCCCTCAAGTACAGATCAATGCAAGGCACAGAACACTCTGGAGGTGTTCATGAGTTTGATGCCCATATGCATTAATTTTTAAATGACAACAGATTTATTATAAACTGCTGAAGGGCAACATTAGTCACTGCCTATGATTTGTAAGTCTTTTGCTTCTTCCTCAGTCCTGCAGTATTAACATCTAACTTTCAGCTGTTAAAAACAATCACTCTATTTAAAGACATGATTTTCCATAATGATAATTTTTTCACCTCTCTCTGACTATTGTTTTATATAGGATTTTAAAATAATCTCAACTTGTAACACATATTTATTTTATCAAAATAAGTTATATTAGATTTTCTTCTGATATTTTTAAGTTCTAAGGAGAAATATTGCTGAAAAAGTGCCAGAATGGTAATTCTCATTTTCTGGATGAACTGATGATGTTTGGAGCAAATTGTTCAGCTGTGGTAAGGATTGAGGCCCAGAATGCTTTCCAAAGTCCATAAGATTCAGCTGCCATTCCAAAGCTGAACCAGTATCTCAAAGCAGAGTATTTTTTTAACTCCCTTGAAGAAATCAGCCCAGAATGGCTGGATACATGGCACCTCTGCTAAACAGCCTGAGTGTAAACAGATTTGTGCCTTTATCCCTTGCTGTGGTGGTGGCCCCCATTTCTGTTAAAGTTCATTCTGTCTTGACCCATCAAGCTGAGTTTGGCTTTTCCCCAAACCTTTCTTGGCAATAAGCACAGACTAAGCAAGTTGAGGAGTTTGGGGCATGTTTCTGGAGCACCAGATAATGTTTTTATCTATTAATTACCAATTTAATGCTGGTGAGCTGTCTTTTCTCTCCTTTAATTAATACCCCGTTTTGTACCTTTGTCTTATATGTCTGTCTTACTAATCCAGAGCCTTCACCACACAGCAGTCACATCTCTCCAACAAAAACCTTTCCTAGAATCTGGGAGTATGTTAATGCCTGCCAATTTGCTGGAAAATGCTCACAGCTCTGCAGTTACGCAGGATTTGAGGGAGACAGGTCTAGACTGATTCATGGAAGCAAATTACCCTCTTCAGAGGGGTGGCAGCAGTGATAATTTTTAGTCATCAACAAAAAAGTACTTCCTAATCCAATATGCATATCAAAAAACACCAACTATACAGCTAGAAAAGGAATATATTAAGGTGAAGTATATTACATATATATTACATACATACATATATATATGCATATATGTATATAGTATATATTCTGCATATCAGTTCTACCATAATGGATTTTGCTTATTAGATCAGCATCAGCTTGTGACCAGTTGATCCATGTGTTCTTCTTGATACATCACTTGGAAAATGCTTCCTACTTGGAATTCAAATTACACCTAGTTTCAGTGAAAGACGTACTATTGAAGTAATGCCTGCTTTGCCTGTTTTTTTTAACTATTGAAAGTTAGATGTTAATACTGCAGGACTGAGGAAGAAGCAAATGATGAAAGCACCCAGAAATAAACTCTGCAGGTATAAAAGCCGTCTGATGCCACTTACACAGCCTTGAGAGATTTAGAAATGGGTGATAGAGATGGTGTATATTGGCCCTGGGAATGTGTGCCCCGTGTAAGACAGGCCTTCCCTGAGCTCTCAGAGCCCTAGCAAAAGGGCACATGAAAAGCCAAGTTCATGGGATTTTTTAATGCATCTTTGCACACTTTTTTCAATACATCTGAAGCAGTTCTTTTAATAACTTAGCTTTAATTATGGGCATGTTGCATACGACCATGTTAGCACATATTTAACATATCCATAGCACACATGATTTATTCACTACATAATTTGGGTCAAATAATCTGGCTACAACAGGAAAAAAAAGCCAACAATGATGAATCCAACAGTTCTTGAAAACCCAGTTTCAGAGGTGTGCTTTCCTGTCATTTCAGCATGTGCATTGCTGTAAATTAGTAATTAATCTTTTTAGGACACACCTATCAGGCTTCAGGATACAACTTCAATACCTATGAATGGAGGAGTCCCAAGCAGGCCAGTTTGTCCCCTCCAAGCAAACCACGGAACCACCAATTTCATGAGACAGGGCTGAGTGATGACGAATGGGACCGACCTACAGCAAGCACGTAAGTTCCCATATGAGTTTCTGTTCTCTGATTTGCAGCTGCCACAGTGTCTCAAAAATGAACACTTACTGTCTTGAATGGAATTATGTTTTTCTAATGAAGCTATAGCAGCTTCTCCTTTAAATATGAGGTACAGTATCCTTATGAAACTTACTGGGGTGGATTAGTGATCTTTATGGAGGATTATGATGCCAAAACCAAGACATATATTTATTTCAAGTTACTTCAGCCAGTAAAACACGGCATTTATCCCTTAAGAATAAACAACAAAAAAATTAGGGCATTTCCCTGGGCAAGTTTCAGAAAAAACCTTATCTGTTTTCCCCTCCACAAAAATAAACCTACAGATAACGTGGCTAAAGACAACTGGCATGCTAATCTTTTGTCTTCTGTGAAACTTCATTTTGGTTTGGGCAAAGAAGCACAAATTACAGTCTTCTTCCATAAATGCTTGAGACAGTCACTTTCAGTAGGAGTGATTCAGTAGGAGTAAAAAGTGATCCAGGTACAAATGTCTTGTTCAAACCTATGGTAGTTTGCCTTGTGTTTATTCCTCCTCTCCTGATAAGTACATCTCCTTTTCAGTTAATTTCTCTGCAGACAAAAGAACTTCCTACTGTCTTTGTAAAAAAATTTTACTTCACAATTCTCGGAGATAGTGAAAGGCCCAAAAATCTCTTATCTTCTTTCTAAGTTTTCTTTCCTTTTGTAACTGTTAGTGGATCCACTGCAGAGCCTTGGGTAATTTCTGCCGCTGAACAGTTCTTCCTCAGATGCTGGAAGACAGGCATCACAGTTAAAGAGATTTCTGTGCTCTTTGTAACCCCCGCTCAGGACCTGCAGACATACATGTCCTTCATAAGAAATACACTTTCCTGGTGTACCAGCACACTGAGCCTGAAATCCCAGTCTGCGAAAAATTCAAGTTAGTACTAAAGAAAACCTTCCTGGTGCCTGTGTAAGCATACTGTATAAGGAAATCTATAAGGTCCAGTCTGTTACCTTTGAAATACAAATCAAGGCAAAGTTTAGACAATGCTTTTGGAATTTGAATGACAGAGGCTCTGATACAGCCCATGGCTTTGTGGCATTTTGTCTGGAGACAAGCCTGGCAAGATGACAGCTAAGATGCGGGCAAGTGTGAACTCTCAGTCCATATCCAGCCCCTTTCGTCCCTACTGCAGAAGCACATTGGCAGTTTTCATAGGCTAGTAGTCAGCAGTGTTTATAGATAGTTTTCTTCATACTGCCCATTATAGGTAGCCTAGTATCTTTAGTTTAATAGTAGGGTCTTTATCCACAGTTACAGCCCATACTTTGTTTCTCAAATGAGATGCAGCAATGGATTCCAGCATTCCAACCGTTTTGCTGCTGTGTAAGTAATGGGCTGAAAAAGTTGATGAGCAATGAATCGGGGAGCTGGATTGTAAAATACAGAGTCTGGTAAATGAAAAGCATGTGTTCTATTACCATTTTAAAGCACTCTTCAGCAGAAAGTATGCACGTTGAAGAGTCTTGCTCTGCTTGTCAACGTGACTTACACCTGAGAGATACAGTACAAATTAAAATAATGATTACTTTAATGCTATCCCTGTAAAATGGATGGTGGCACATCTGATGGTGTTCCTATCCCGAGTGCTGGACTATTTGAGAAGGCTATGTCTGTTCTTCAAGCCTGTTACAGGGATCCCCAGAAAAGCACCTCTTCCCTTGTAGTGCTAGCTAAACAACTTCTCTTCTTCTCTAGTACTAGAAAGTAATTTTTTCTTACCTTTATTTTGTGTAGCACAGCTTCCAAGAATATGTGGCAACAGAAGGAGACTGAGACATTGGGAGAGACTCAAGAAAACCATTTAAAGCAAACATCTGTAGAAAGATCAGGTGGAGAGAGCATCAGGAGCGTGAAGAAAGACGGAAAGATGTGGAAAGGTGCCTCTGGAGGGCAAAGGAAAGGTGGGGGACAGCTGGAAGAGTGGAACACTTCCAGGTAGGAAACCAAAAAGTGCACAAAAGTGAGATTCAGCTGGGCTGAGGTGGAGGTGGGGGGCGGGGGCTGTGAGAGGACAGGGAAAGAAAGGAAAAACAGTTGAAATGAGAAAAACAGGGTAAAAGCAGAAAACACCATATTAACTTGCTGTTGATTGACAAGGACATTTCAGTGGGCAAGCAAACGAAACCAGAGAGCTTAAACCGCTCTGTGTCTGGTGTCTACCTTAACCTGGTGTCTACCTATCCCTGGCAGGTAGGACAAGTCTGTTACAGCTCCTGCTCCAGAGAAAATGTTTTATACAGTAAAACATCAGTGCTTACAGGAATGAGTCTGCCAGATCCAAGAACCTCCTGATTAAAAAAACCTAAAAAACACAAAGATTTTGTCTCTCATATGGCAATAAGAACCAAATCATAGATACCTGTGTCTTCATTTTTTGTCCTACTGCCTTTCCTTCAGAGTTTTTATGCATATGAACTTCTGATGGCTCTTTGAGTAAGCGTCAGAAAACCAAATATATTCATTATAGGTCAAACAATATTTCATATGACTTAAAATCAATCTCTCAGGTTTCAGATAAAAAAGACATCTAGATAAGTAATTATTTTGGTACCTCTTTCGGTTTTTTGGTGCAGTAGCTCAGCTACAAATTATTCATGTGACTGTAACGAAGATGCAAAAGATGAGATTTCACACATCAGGAGACAAGACTCAGAGAAAGAGCAAAAGAGGAGAGGAGAGCTGAAAAAGAACTTGCTTCAACTAAGAAGTCCAGACATAGAGGCATCATGATTTTATATTTCACAGAAGTCGGAGAAGAAATGGACCTCCAGTTGTAGGAAATCCAGGTTTTGCTGTCTCAGACAGTTGCCTCAAATAATCCTGTTCATTAGCTTAAGTTCCATTTGATAGCATTAATATGCAATATACCTAGAGGTACTGTAATGGATCAATTAGTCTACATTCAACATTGGCTATTGAAAGAACTACATAGATTTGTTGAAAAATCTCATTTCAGAAGTCAAGGATCTTTCTAAAATCATGTTTTAAATACTTTCTTGTCTTGCCTGGGAGGAATTGCATCTGTGATCTGAGTAGGTATTCTTGCCATTGCTGTATCTATTGCAATATCTTAGAAGAGACACTGATGCTAGGTGGAGAATCATTGCAGTATGAGATTGAAATGGCTGACCATTGTCTGCTTGACTGATTGTAGCTGTAAGAAAGCATCTCTGAGGCAGAGTATCGTGTGTGAAGCATTCAAGCTGTCCTCCCTTGTGCTGGGCAATTCTCCTATTTAAAAGCTATTCTGTAAACAGAATTACATTCACGCTATTCTCAGTAATACATTGTTTGTCAAGCAAGGCCTCAGATGCTTCCATAATAGTGTTTGCTCTGTTTATGTGCTGTTGAGCACCACTAGCTGCAGTCCATGGGCAGCTGCTCCAAAGTAACAGCTTGCTGCCACCAAAAGGGTGAATTGTCACTTTCCTTCCTCATCCTTCTTCCCCGGTGCCTTTCACATAATCAGCCCTCTCCCATGCAGCAGCTCTGATGCTTGTGTGAACCTTTACTGAGCTGCTTCCCCTTGCTAAGCTAGAAAAAACCTCCTGCTTCCCTCCCTGTATACACACATGCACTGTAAAGGTGTTGCTTTGGGCTGTGTTGCCACAGCCTAGAGTTGGTGGTTGTTACCAGGCCTCACTTGCTGAGCAACTTCCCTAAGCATCCCTGTCACCCAACATCTGCTCAAGAGTGCTTGTAATAAGGCTTTGGTGCATTTACAAAACACCAGAGACCTAAGTTTCCATGCAAGACAGCAGCATCCCTGAAAGTTTCTCTGTGTTTATGTATGAAATAATTGGAGCAGTTTATATTACGGCAGTCAGGTGGGCTTAAATTGATAACGATAAATGCAGCTTAGGCTGAAAGAATCAGGTAAAAAGCACCACCAAGCCTCTTTTGCAAAATTTTGTTTGCAAAAAATGAGGACTCTTTTCATATTGCCTGGGAGAAGTCTGTGAGGTTGAAAGGTTTTTTTTGCAAATATTTGTTGCACGGAGCAGCTCCGCACACAGCTACTGGTTGATTCATTAATTTTCTTAGGGAGGT
Source organism: Machaerirhynchus nigripectus (assembly GCA_013397975.1). Taxonomy (NCBI): domain Eukaryota; kingdom Metazoa; phylum Chordata; class Aves; order Passeriformes; family Dicruridae; genus Machaerirhynchus; species Machaerirhynchus nigripectus. Next base: position 538,167 of record VZRQ01009091.1, read on the forward strand.
CCCGGTGTCAATCCAGTAAAAATGTGTATTGAATTGTTTTTGGAATCCATTTATCTCCTTACTGAACAACTCGCTGCTCAGATCCTGCCAGCTGCTAGTGACTGCCAGGTTATGAGAAGGCTTGTCTGTCATGTGCTCTGCATGTCCATCCGGCCTCTCCTGATCAGCGACTCTTCCCCACTCTCCTGCATAACGTTCTGTCATTCAAGTTGCAGTCTGTGGCAAGGCACGTGTGTAATATATATATTTTAGAGGGGGGAAAAGTCCATATTTTTTTAACTTTTCATTGTAAATCTAGCTTCACAGGTACCCATGATAACACCGAGGCTGACCAGGAGGAAAATTTCTGGTCTCAGGCTCTGGAGGATTTAGAGACCTGTGGCCAGTCAGGAATTCTGAGGGAACTAGAGGTAGAACAATCTTAACCTTTCTTTCCAATTATAGACAAATATAATGGTTTTGGTTTGGTTTACATTCATTTTATTTTCTCCTTTTTTCTTTTAAGTTGCACTAATCACACCAATTCATTTAAAAGCTTTAACCCCTCTCCACAGGACAAGGCTGACAGGCGTCTGTGTTTGAGAAACATGACTCTCTTGGTACCTACCCTTTACCTTTATATTTTTGCTTGTGCAGCTGCCTCCCCTGCCCCTAACCAGAGCTGTTTTCTTTTGTGCAATGCAACCAAAATTCTATAAACGTGTTCACCCCAGTGCTTTTGACTTGCAGCTTCTGCTGTGCATAACCATCGATGCTGTCTGTACAGGCAGCAAATGGCACAGAACTTCTAAGTGGGCATAACCTTCCTGCAGCAATACATTCCATTCTCTGACAGACGCTTCATGCAGCTTTTCTTAGCATGTTGTAGGTTGCCTTTTAAATTGAAACTTAATTTGATTAAGGTGAACATAAAAGAAAATCAGCTTTTCAAAATATTTACCTGTAATTGCACGACTCTGAAAGAAAAAGAAGCTGCCAATGTGAGAAATGTTTGTTATACAGCAATTTCTTCACCATGTAACAAATTTTCGTATTTCATCCTTAAGTTTATTACAAATCTAACCATGCTTTGTGTTAGATTTTGCTGAGGGCATCGGGGGAAGAAAACAGAGAGAGAGTAACTTGGGAGTCCTTTATTTTCTAATCACCTTTTCTCTAAGTTGTCAGGACAATTACAATTATACTGCTAATTAAAGCTATAGAATGAAAGGCCCTAAAATATTTTCTTTTATGTTCTTTTGAATTCCTGGAGCTGCAAACCTGGCAGAATCTCATTTTCATTTTTATGTCATATGAAGTCCTTTAGCAGCCAGGAGGAATGTGAATGGCATAACTGTGTGAAAGTTCTTCAGTTCACATTAATTTACTTCCTCAGAGTTATGGCTTTTGTATTGCATGTATGGGTAGCAAAATGTGATTCTCATGTATTTGTTACTGCAAACCAGAAAAATGTAGGAGAAAATGTTACACTGGTTTAATTCCATAGTTAGATATGGTTCAGTACTGCAGGCTTCTCTTGCAGTTTACAGTATTCAGAGCATAATAAAAGGATATGGAAATAGATAATTCCAAAATGGAAATAGGTCATCCATGCCGACCAGAATTCAGTTACTTCAACACATTGAATTTTCCTCAGCCTCTCACAAAAGTAAAATTCAGAACTGTAGATGTACATTTATAGCATCACCTCTTTGCACAAGTCCCAGCTCTGAAAAGAAAGCCAGACTCATTCAGTGTGACAGGATGCTGAGAGTAGCCATGCCTCTACTTTATGAAGTGCCCTGGCATAGTCAAGGACTCCTTACCATTTTTCATTGCAAGGTCTTCAGCCAAAGAGCAAAGAAGGCTGTTGTTTGCCAAGTGCTCTGCCTGCTTTTGCTCCATCAGGCAGTAATATCAGTCATTACTGAGCACAAAAGAGTGTTATGGCTACAATCCATTATCTCATAGTGAAAGTACTGCTGGAGCTGTGAGAAGGAAGGGTGACAGACATGTTCACCTGAGTCACAGGCAAACATTTATTTGTCTGTTTTGCCCTTATTTTTTACTTCTCACTTTCAAGCAGGCTGTCTGGTGCCAGTCCCAGTCAGAATTCAGGTTATGGTCTTTAAACTTCCCTTTCCACCTGTCCATCAGAAGAGATAATTAATAGGAAATTCAGCACACCCTGTCCCCACAGTGGCTGTGCCAAAGTGCATTTGCCTCCCATTCCCTGGAGCAGAAAGTCCTTCCCAAGGCAGAAGGCTCTTTGCTGCGCATGGGTGCTCTTCAAGTCAGTCTGTTCCACCCAGTGGGTGAGGTGATTCCCATCATCATCTTTCAAGATTTCATCCTCCCTGTATTCCTGCATCTAAAACAAAAGGCTGGCTTTTACTGAGCTTAAAACCAGCAGTGAGAGCAGGACCAGTGTTAGTGCTGAGCTAAGGCAGTCACTCTTGCAGTATGCATGTCATGCAAAATTTCTTTCCAGGCAGCGAGCTTACCTGCTCTGAGATGTTCCCAGCTTGGGGTAGTGTCCAGGCACTCTGCCCATGCTGCCTCTGGAGCTACCTACATATTCTGCTGACTCACATTTTTTTACCTTGCACACACAGTCTGAATTGTAAATGCTTTCCTGTAGTTCCAATTCCAGCAAATGCAATTATGCCACAACTTAGATGTTGTTTTATTCATGTGTAAAATATTTTTAAAATAAGCCATTAAACTGCACACTCTTCAGTCTGCCAGGGGACTGGCTTACAGGCACAGCCACTCTGGTGCTCAGTATTTTAGTTTGAAATGCCATCTGAAAACTTTTGCCCATAGGGTTCATATATTGTTACTGTATTTTGCTGTGGTCCTTTATTTTGTAGTGACTTGCAAGCAGATTGAACATCTATCCTCTTGCCTTTTGCTGTGCCCTGAGTGATTGTGTTCTAACAAAGAATAGAGGTGTTTTTCCTACTGCTATGAATTAACCACTTACTTAACCCACATTCTCTGTTACAAATTAACCTGTTCGTTAATGCTCTAGGCCACAATCATGTCAGGAAGTACAATGAGTTTGAATCATGAAAACCCACAACCTCGTAACCAGCTGGGAAGACAAGCCAGCTTCCAGGAAAGAAGTTCTGTAAGGCCACATTACAGTCAAGCTACTCGTAGCAACACATTGCCATCAGATGTGGGGAGGAAGTCCATGGTTCTGAGAAAATTTAAGCAAGAAATGAAAGAAATCATGTCACCAACTCCTGTGGAGTTACACAAGGTCTGTAAATTTTCTTCTGACAGCTTTGAAATAATATATTCAGCACAGGAACTCTAATTATATGGCAACACAGTAAGCACTTTTTGTAACGACTCCACAGATGTAATTTGGGGGCCATGCATATTAGTTCTTACAAACACATTAATGATACATCCTTGTGGGGGAAAACAAATGAGTAAGATGCCTCCTTGTCTACTATTTCATTTTACAATAAATCCTCAAAAGGCACTGCTCTTTTGAAAGGAGCATCCACTGGTAATTTGAATTGACAGGACCAATAACTCTTCTCTGCGAAATGTGTTCATTAAGAAAGCAAAATTTAATTTCTAGAAAATACATTTCTTTAGGAAATTACTCAGGGGGGTTTGGGGCTCCCATTGGTCCTTTTTCAAATTAACACTCATTTTGAATCAAATACAAGAGATTCAATGTACAGAATATAGAATGTTATTTCAAATTAGGTATTGCTTCTTTTCTCTTTATAATTCCTTTGCTCTGTAAAGGATAAATAATCTTCAGACTATGCAACTTTTCACTGCTCAGGATGGTTGAAATCACTTGGTGATATGGAGGTGGCACTGCACTCTGAGGAAGTACTGGATAAAGTATCTTTAGATATGCACAGCAAACACCCTGCCACTTTGGGTCACAAGTCCAGCGAGGCCATAACAGCAACCAGTCTCCAAAACTTTGAGGGACATTATAATGCTGTTCTCCCTGATGGGAATGAGCATCCCATTTCCTGCACCCATCTTGCTCTTAGAGGTCCGAGATCTTTCCAGAAAGGAAATTAATTTCATGTGATCATTCTCAAGAGATTTGGGTTGGTTTCTAATCCCTGTGGATTTGACTGAGTTCAGTCTGTAGTTCAGTTTAGTTCAGCAATGTAAGGACTCGCTGAGTGTGAGCTAAATGAACGTTTGTAGAAGGTAGGAGGGAATTGATCTCATATATGGTAAATTAATTCATTGCCAGTGCATATGATCAATAAGGATGTGTTGTGATAGTTTTAAGCTGTTCCTATTTCCAGCTTGATGTGATCAGTGGATTTAGGTACTGTGCTCCGTTTTTCTGAGTGGTGAATAAATGTAAAATATAAAACCAAAGCATGCCAGTAGGCATTTCACAGTGGGCTTACATTCAGCAAAGGCACAGTTCTGGATTACAAAACCAGCCTCTCATATTAAAATAAATCGTTGCCTGGAAAGGAGTCGTCAGATTTCTGTTGATGAATCAGTGGTATTCTGTGATAGTAACTAGCTGTTAGAGTCCTGGGCAGTACAAATACCCTCTCCATGAGCTTTCTCTTGCTTTAGTTGACTATTTTTAAGATTGCTTTGACCTTCCCTATGAGTAATTTCCAGGTTTTGTTCAGACAATATACCCAGTTTTCCCCTGTCTGCTGAAGTGATGCTGAGTTTGCTTTTACCGTCTGTTCTGTCACCCAGAAAAGAGTCATTTCCTCTCTAAAAATCTAAAAGTTGAACCTATACCAAGGATTTTCCAAATCCTTAACAGTCATTGAAGAAAAATAGAAACTAGTGACTGGATCTTATGGTCTGATTCCCCAAAGTGAGGTTTTACCCCTATGACACATGCACGTTGGCCCAGGCAGCATGGACTGCTTTTTATTTGTGCCCATCTGAGCAAGTTCTTACTTGTTGGTTTTCCAACTGGTTCTTGCGTAGCAGTGTGCCTGTTACTTTCCCTCTCCTCCTTCATTTTTGTATTAGACCTCTAGTTCAGCACTAATAATCTGTTCCTTTGGACAGCTTGTCCAATCATAGTTTTCCAAAAGAGCTGCAATGCCACGGGAATGACTTCACTGTCAGAGAAATGCCTTGGTTGAACTATTTTTCATGTATCCTCTTGCTGCCAATGTGTTCTGCCCTCTGCAGGCAAACGTCTTGATTAGCTGGGCCACTGAAAAATAGGAAGGTTTGGAAAACTGTGGTGGTATAAGCAGTTTTGAGATACAAGCTAGGACAGCTTGTCTAAGCCGTCCTGTGGCAGATTTTCAAGCATGTACTTGACTATGTGCTGCTGAACTTTGCCAGTGTCGTGGGCAGGGCAGGGCAGGGCAGGTGCCTTTGTTCTGTGTCACTGTGGTGAGTCTGCATCCCTGTTGAGGCAGGGCCTGTGTGCCCACAGGTCAGAGCTCACTTTGCAGCAAGGTAACCTGAATTCTTCACTCCTCTTTCTTTCTGCATTGCATTCACCAGTTGTGCACTTGAACCATCTTTGTCCTGAGGAAACTAGGAGTGAGATAAGTGTCCTACAAATCTCTTCAAACATTTGTTCTAGATGGTTTAATAACATTTAATTTAGCTGGATAATGTATTGCTGTATCAGTACCCAAATTTAATGAATGCCTTTAATGATTTTATCTACTTAGGTAATAATATAGATTAATATTTTTCTAAAATTCATAGCAGACCATTTTTTAGAAGTTTCATAGAGTGCACATTCCTCTGAGAGCAAAAATATGCACTAGGATCAGATAATTTTTCAATATTATTATTGCAAGTAGTCATTAACCTAAAATTATGGTCAGTTAAAATATCTCAATAGCTGATCTGTGCAAGATGTATGAATTTAAATTAAGCATTTTCCAATAGATTTGAGAGGGAGAAGAGGCATAGGCACAGACTCAAAATGTATGAGCTTGTGTTTTAAATTTGTAACTATTTAATTGCTTATGAAATATGAATTAAATTTCCAATTCCACCTTCTTTTTCCCTTAGGCTCCTGATGTAAATTTAAAAGTATAACAAATCACCCAAATGGAGATTTTGCTATTGAGATCAGACATTCCAAAGAGTTGTGATCAGCAGTACAGATAAACCAGCATGATTCAGGTGTTGTGTGAATTGTCTGCAGTTTTATTCCATACAGAGAGGGCTGCTGCAAGTAAAGATGAGGAACCTGTGATAGGACTTTGTCCATACCCATTATTAAACAGAAATTGAGTATATCAGATAGCAGGGCTTTTATCAGAGATTGTCTTTGAAGAACATGTCACCCTAGGAAGAATTAGCCCCAAAATTATAACCCCTAATACAAAAGAAAGTTCTCTGCAGATGACTTCCATCTGAAAAATGTGACAGCTGTCAAACACGCAACAAGGTTAAATTGCTACCTCACCCCTGAAGTAAGCATCAGTTTCTTTAAGTTCCAAGCTCCTGTTAAATATAGTAAAAGTCAAGAGAAGATAGCTGTAGGGGAAGCAGTTTGTAAAAATCTAGGACCTGTAGATCTGAAGAACCAAAAACATCAGAAAGTATTCTGAAATGTGTAAATTGTGATTGATAAAAGACTTTGGATGATCATTCCCAAGGTCTGTGCTCCTCCTTGTCCCCTGCCTTGCCTGCTCCATTGCAGTTACTTTCCACTGACCCTCTACAGCAAAACTCTGCTTTCATGCCCCTTATAATTTGAAGTGCTCCATTTTTTGTCTCACAAGGTGGGCATGAAGTAGCATGTGCATTATTACAGACAAGAAACAAGTTAAGGTGAGCTAATGTGAAATGGCTTTTCCTATAGATCTCTAGAGCTGAATTTGTATGTTTTGTTTGCTGATAGATCGCTCACTAAAAACAGGAAAAAAAGCAACACTATCACAGAACATACGAATGGAGCCACCATCTGTGGTGAATTATTCTCCACTCCAGCTTGGCTTTGAGAAGGTCTTGACTGTAATAGTGTCCAATTTGGGGTCTGAAAATTAAAGAAATATGTTGGCCATATGGACAGGGTCCAGAGAAAAACAAGCCGTATTTCACATCACTGCAGAGAAAGACAGAATAAAGTGATCTTGTTCTCTGTGGATGGCAACAGGCTTAAGCCTCAGCAAGGGTGATTTAGTTTAGACCCAGGGAAAACATCTGAAGCACTGGAAAGGATTACTTTAATAGCCTGTGGAGTCTCAATCACTGGAGATTTTAAAAAGCGGGGCAGATAAATGTATCTCCAAAATGGCTTGGGTGTAGTTGATCCAGTCTTAGGACAAGAATACAGTCTATATGACTTCAGAGAGTCCCCTGCTCCATAGGCTTTTGTAGTTCATCTGGGGCTGGATCCAGCTCCATTTGACTCCAGTGCCTGAAGAAGGGGGAAAAAAACAGAGTAAGGGGGAAGTTCCTTTTAAAAATTGTGCCACCTGTGCTAGAACAGTACAGAGTATATTAAGTCTTCTTCTCTTAGGTATGGTATCCCTTTGTTACATGAACTTTTCAAGCCTTCTTTAAGAAGCAGTTAACTTGAAGCACTTCTGTCTTTTGTGATGATGAGGAAAAAAAGTTACTTTGCTAGAAGAGAATTTGGGCCTTGATCCGGAGCTAATTATTTTTAATTTCTGCCAGGAAGTGCACACAAATCTGTCGAGTAAAATATATCTCCCTGCTTTATTGTTTTTTTTTTTTTTAGTCTTGCAGAATGGTGGTCTTACAGCACTTTTGTAGCAGCTTCAAACATACTTTTCATCAAAGCCATGTTAAATATGCTACGCTATCACAAACAAAAGCCTCTGTTCATAATGAACTACTAGAATTTCCCCAGAGTCCTGCTGATATAGCATCTGTTGATACAAATTAAAATCATTCTATGATGAATTATTGTGAATTTGCAGATAGGTTTTTCAGTAGCTGAAATGCCCATTGATTCCTAAAATTCATGCAGGGATGGAGGACACATGAAAGGTTCAGCAAGAAGTTACCTTGGGGGGAAGATGGGGGGAAAGACGGCAAAGACCTTAAACACTACAGTCCCTGGGAAGTATGAAATGACAGCTCATACCCAGAAGTCACTGGCAGGAAGAAAGCCTTTAGCTTAGTTAAGGGGACTTTAGGTGTGGCTTTCTCCTTGCAGTGCTGCTCAGGGCGAGAAAAACAGGGGAGGAGGATGAGCTGGGGTAAAGTAAGGGACGAACACCACGTGGGGGTGTTTGTGCTCCCCACAGCACAAGACACTGATGTGTTCACAGCAGCCCGCATGCACCATCCACATCTACATAGAAGATGGTGCTGCTGTTGCAGCAGCTGCCGTGGTATCCAACTTCTCTCAACTGCTGCCCAGGGCAGCTACCAAACTTACCAGTGAGTGTGATTTCATTCTGGTGAAAGGAGGGCTAAAACACCCCTAAACCCAAGTCAAGAAAACTGCAGAGAGCAGGAAAGAAACCCAGACCCCAAATCCTTTACTCCTGTTTTGAGACAACCTGTTCTGTTCTGGCTTAGCTTTTCACAATGGCCATTAAGACAGGAGCTCAGCAGCTTTCTGAAGGCAGCACCAACCAGTGCTGTGCCCCAGCACTGCTGTGCCTTGGCATCTTTCTATGAAATACTGACCAAGCCCTCAGCCTGCTTTGAGCAGGACACTGGACTAGAGACTTCCCAAAGTCCCTTTCAATTTGAATGATTCTGCAATTCAGAAACATCAGGAAGGAATTCAGTGGCTGACACACACACATGGGATGCAACACATGGAATATTACTTGTACCAAGCCATTACGGAATTTTGGAACACTTAATGTTGTCATTTTTATCAGCCAAGGTGTGATAAAACCAGTGCATTTTGAATCCAAGGTGATATGTGCTACAGCAGTAAAAACACAGTTTTGACTGCAGCTGTATCTGTGCAGTGTCAGATGGCACACCACTCACACTATTTACTTGCACAGGTACACATCAGCACTCCTGACCTGAGGGAGGACCAAGAAAACATAAAAACCTAAGCATTCCACTTACCTGCAAAGTCTCTTATCTTTATCTGTCAAATAGCCAAATTCACAAAACTGGGAGGACTTGCCTTCTGAACACCTGAAAAACCTTCTCCTAACAGTTTTATTATCTTCTATTTCCTGCTTTTGAATGACCACCTCATGGCTATGTAACTCTATGAACACTGCCTGCAAGCGCTTTCAGAAGGAGCCTTATCTGTACTTCCCTACAAGATTGCATTATAACTCTTATACTGAGCACTTTTGAGGTTAGGCTTTACAGGGTGGACACTGCCTGGCCAAAACCAGACTGTCTAGAACTTAAGAGTGACAATGGTCCTTACTCCCTTTATTGCAAGGCACAACACCAATTGTTTGGTTGAGGCCAGGTCTTCATACCTGAAGCAAAACTAAGCCATATCTTGTACTCGGATCCTGGCAGCTAGAGAACAGAGAAACAAAACACTTGAAGCTCAAAAAGTGACACCAGAAAAGGTGGGCTAATTGCCACAAAATTTCCAGCTGACAACCAGTGAAAAGGGCTGTTTATTTACAGAGGAATAAGGTGGCTTCTGAGAATATTAACATAATGTCAAAATGGGGACAACTTTAATACTGTAAGTACCAATTTGTAGGTAAGTGATCTCTCTAATGTGAAAAAAAAAATTAAAAATCACCAAAACCATCCTAGGAAGAAAACCAGCTTAATGCTTGAAGAAATGGGGACAAACTTTTCTCATCACATCACATCTCCTCCACAGGTAACTTTGTACAAGGACTCTGATGGAGAAGACTTCGGATTCAGTGTCTCAGATGGTTTATTGGAAAAAGGAGTGTATGTTAAAAACATCCGACCAGCTGGCCCTGGTGATCTGGGGGGTTTAAAACCGTATGACAGACTTTTACAGGTAATGTTTCTGGCATTGTGCAGGTTTGACATGAAGGCACATGACAAAAAGATTACTTTGTAAAAAGATTTACAACCACACTAGGGGGTGTTTGGGTATCCCTGTTTGGAGATGTGATTGTAGAAAACTGCACAGTTTTGCAGTTTTGTTACGTGGAACAGCCCTGTAACCTACATTGCTTATTACATTTTAAATAATGAGCACCACCGTTTCTATTTCTGCTGGGAAGGGATATTTGTAGGGGGGCAGGAAGAAGGTCAAATGACCGTAATTGCTCTGCACCACAGGCTATGCTGTGTAGGTTTCTTAAGATTTCTTTCCTTGGCAAGAAAAGGCAGCACTTCATGGAGATTTGGACTTCTGTGCAGCGGCATTAAAGCTGGATTTTCCTGTGAAGTCAGATCTATATAAACAAAATCTTTTGAAATACTAGGTATTTTAGAACTCCAAGAGAGACATACAAATGCTCACCAGGAGGCTGGAATTTCCCAAAGCATTTCCAGACAGATTTGTCTTTTTTGCTTTTCTTGATACAAACCTGAGAATTATTTCTGTGTTTAATCCAAGTATTGACTGACATAGTTGTAATAATATGATACTCACTCAGCATCACACTTATCACAGTGCCAAGTTGGACTGTGATGAAAAAACAAAATTATTTCTCAACTAGCCCAATAAAATACTTTATATAAATGTATATAAGGTAAAACCAGACAAGACCTGAACTGAATTGAAATTTCACATGTGCTCTGTGGTATTTAAATTGACAAACACTGAAAGGCAGAAGAACTGTGTGCTATTGAACGTCATTTATGGAGTGGACATTGTGACAGCTGGCAACAGCCAGCACCAGTGTAAACATCCCCACTTCAGCTACATTCTGTTTTAAGAGTGAATAGAAAACTTAACTGACGTCTTCAGATTAGACACCACGGTTAAATAGTCTTATGTTGGATGATTCTCCACTTGGAATAGTTAAATCAGGCTCCATAGTCTCAAGGATAAATCTTGTTTCTCTTGTGACCTCATTTTTTTTTCCCAAAACAGTAACAAAAATCAATCTTCCCATCAACCAGGTAAACCACGTTCGCACCAGAGACTTTGACTGCTGTTTGGTTGTGCCCCTCATCGCAGAATCTGGCAATAAGCTGGAACTGGTCATTAGCAGAAACCCACTGGCATCTCAGAAAGGAAGCTCAGAACAACACACTTCAGGGAGTGGGGAGTGGGGCGATCCCAATGCTGCCTTCCTTCAGCAGAGCGGACACACCAGTGTTAGTACGGAGACACGGGATCCTACAAATACGTTATAGCAGAAACCACTGGAGCAGGACATTTGGTAACAAAAGACAATTATGGTGCTAAATCCATTTAAGATTTCTCTGAGATTGAGGCTCAGATGCTGTAGAGCACTGAAAAGCACAGGAGGTCAGTCGGTCTGTCTCAAGGCTTCTATTAATCCACGGTTACTTTGGAAATAGTTTCATTCTTCATTAAGTCAAGTCATTCCATTCTAAACAATCTAGGATTAGTAACAGTAAAAAAATACGTAAGGGCCTTTTTTTTCCCCAAATGAGAAACTGGGGAGATGTTTTAAACATGATCTAAATGTTCTTCTCCCTTCAGCAGCAGCAGCTGTTTGAGGGAAAAGCATGGAGTTAACCTCTGCTAACAAACAGCAGTGTCCAGGTTATGCGATTTTTAAAAATCCTTTTATCAGGAAGGTGCTGCTGTCTGATGGACAAGGCAGAGTGGTTTACTGCACTGGGTTTTCCTGTGAAATGGCTCCATCTCTGATTTTGGAAACCTTTATTCGCTGGCGAGAAGGGTGCACTCATTAGAAAAAGCAGGGTTTAGATGCTAGAACAAAATGCTTGCAGGAAGCTGCAGTTTGCATTGAACATTACTCCCCCACTTCAGCAAACTTTGTTAGAACTTATGTTATTCCCTATGCAATGAAATATTTAATGGTATGTCTTGCAACCTGTGGGGATTTTTAAGCAGAGACTTTTTTAGTGGGATAAAACCTCTGACGGAGGATTACTGAAAAGAGTGAAACTGAAATGAGTTCAGACAAATTAGAAATGTTTTTTTTTAAAGAAAATGGCTTTTTTAAACTATGTCAGTGGAGATTGATACAAAAGCTCTTTAATGATCCATAAACCTGTAAACTTGTACTGTCACACAGGAGCTTTTTAAGTCAAACAGTTTCTTGAAGGAAGAAAGGTCCTATTTAATATGCTTTATTTTCAGTCTTCTTTATGATAAACATTATCCCCTGCAACACATTTTTAGAATTTAAAATTGTAAATATATTTTACAAACACATCACACAAATTCTCTCCTCTCCCCTCTTCCCCCAAGCAATAAGATGCTGCCAGTTGCTTTATATGCTCACCAGCAGCTGCATTGGTTTATTCTGGTATTCAAGTTGTTATTGGTAATTATTGTTCTTGGTGAATATAAAGATACTGGATTTGTACATTTGTAGAGTCTCCATATCTAAGCAATCACCTTACAGAGTTGTTTCTGGTCAATTTAAACTGTTTAACTGTATCCCTGTTGCTGTTTCCAATACATAAACAAGCCACACCTGCCCCACACACACAAGTATCTGATTTCTATTTCAGCACTGCCAGAAAATGTCAGAATGACATTCAAGGCTGAATCATGTAAAAAAAAAAAAAACAAAACAACAAAAAACCCAAGGTTCATGAGTCACTTAAATATGTATTTTTATTTGTAACAAATAAGTATTAAACTGTAAAGTATTTTTGTACAAATTTAATACTTTAATAGCATGATATTTATCGTCTATGTTACGTTTTTTGAAATTCAAACTGTTGCAAATATTTGTATGGAAAAACTGTATAAATTGAAATAAACAGTGATTTAAAGACATTAAAAATGAGGTAGAGTTTTTTGACTTTGTATTTTTCCCAGACTTCTAGCAAAAAATACCTTTTTTATATTTGTAGTATACTTTTTCCTACCCTATGTGAAAAAAACCGTTAAAAGGTAAGCTGGTTGTCCACCTTTTAGTGCAATATGTCTGATGTTTGATTTAACATTCAGTTTATTAATCTCAAAATTCCAACGCAGCAAGTCCCGTAGTACACATGAGAAAGTGGAAAGTGGAATGTCATCTGAACTCATCAGCATAGAACTATTAGCTAAAGCAGCACTGGCAAGTTCTACATCATAGAAAACGTTTTCTATGTCACTGATTGCAACTTTCCTGTTCTGTCTGTAACAAGATTAAAATCCATAATCCATCAAAGCTTCATGATCACAAATATGCCACATTAGAAAAATGTGAAGTCAGCTCCTTTGCAAACAGTTTTTTTACTCGAGGATACTATAGTTTTGGCACATTAGTAAGAGCATCTCATCAATAATGTAGCATTTGGAGATGGATAGATCTCAGTAGGGACAGCTAGGAGTCTTTAAATCAAAATACATCCTCGTGTATTTTTTAAGGGAACATCTGGATCCTCAAAGACCTGTAAGTTCATTCTTCACCAAAACAGAAGAATTACATTATTTTTAATGACCAGTGCACCAGTGAATCTACTAAAAGTTGATCACTGAAAATGGAAGAGGCTCAGTGTAAAACAAGCAGTTCTTCATAGAACATGCAAAACCACGAAAGCCTTCGAAAGGCACCTGCATACTCAGCTTCTCCCTCCCAAAAACCTTGTACAGGTTCAATAAAGGTTCATACCAAGGACAGTTAATAATTCTGTTAGCTTTTGAAAAGCTTCTTAGGAATTGGCTGTCCCAAAGTTAGATTCCTAAGTCTGGAAGATCCAAGTGGGGATTCTGCTACTGTTGTCTGTCAAAACAAAACAAAAATGTTACCCAAGTTTGAATCAGACTTAAAATACATGAGCATCTTCAAAAAAGGCTCTTCCTCCATGAGCTCAGAAATTAAAGGTAATGGGGAAAAAAGCATCTGTTAGCAGGTTTTACTTTACAAAAATCCATTTCAATTACTAAATTTTATATACATCTTTCACAGCAGGTCACCTAAATACTGACATTTGTGCACAAAACTTAAGCTGATACAGGCTAAGCTGGCCAACAGATCACTCCAGGGAGTAAAAAGATGTATAAGTTTACTACTATTGACATTAAACCTTTTTTTTCTGTATTAGCCCTATATTACTCTGCAGAGACATCTGCCAAATTTGACTGCTTCACCAATTACTGGTCAACCTGAAAATTATTAAATAAATATTAATAAAACAATCATAACAGTACCCAGGTGACATGTGGTGGTGAAACAGAGTGCCAAAGTTTGTTTTAAACTTTCTCAGTAAGGAGATACTTACAGGGGGTATTTTTGTAGCATCTTCAGGTGCAGGAGTTTGTCTTTTACATGGACTTAGCAGCAAACCCGTCTGCTCTTTACTGAGAACTGATGACCCTTCCTGTGTCTTGAGGTCACTTTGAAGTTCAGGTTGGTCAGGAGCACCTTGAGTTACAGAAACAGACTGAGTCTCAAGCTCTTGACTTTGCCAGCACTTCATCAGGGGAGAGGACATTTGTTTGGAACAGTTGTTTGTTTCTGCAATTGCCTCTCTCAAAAATCTCTGCAAACGCGTTTTTCTGGCCACGTTCTTGTTCTTTATTGCTCTCCTGAGGTGCAGCTCTTCAGCCACGATGTAGACACGGCAGCGTCCCCTGGTCACAGCCGTGTACACGTGCTGCCAGTGCTGCCGGCCGGCATTGCCAACCACGTACACCACGGTCCTTTCCTCGGAGCCCTGAAACGTGTGAGAACGCTGTTTCAAAGTCTGATCTCCAGTAAACAGTTAACAAAAAGACAAGAATGAAGAAGTTGGGAGAGAACTGGGGACACTATCAAGAGTATTTTCTATCCTGCATTCAAGGAATTCTAGTTTCAAGAAAAGTTTCTGATTCTTTCATGAGAAAATACACTGCATTAGCTCAGCTCACAGCAGCTGTTTTTACCTGGAATGTGTGAATAGTTCTGGCCCAGGCATGCTTTATGCGACACAGCTTCCTCAGTGCCTTGTAGTTCACAGTGAACGTGGAGCCGTATGAGCTGCTGATGGTCAGCAAGTGCTGTTTATCAATTTCTTCATCCTAAAGGAATAGCACAACACTCAGCAGTGAGCCTGAATCAGCAGCTGGATCAACATCTGAACATTCTAGCTTTCCCTGAAATTATAACGGCTGAAACGCCAACCAATTGCAAGAATTTCAGAACACACTAAACCAAATAAATTGCTGTCTTTCACTGACCACCTTCAAGGAGAAGTTTTCACTGTTCAGGGCCTACCCTAACTACTGATACTTTTGCTGCTCAACTCACTGAATCCAGAAAAAAAACTAGTTTTTTGTTGCTGTTATTTTTAGGCCAGCTTGGTTCTCTGCCAGGGAAAGCTTAAGCTGTAGCATTACTCTTTACTTCAGACTGTGTTAACATTATCCATTTCAATTACAATACATTTGAGTATTTACAGAATGTATTTACACTGAACACAATCAACTGAAACACATTGTACAAAAAAGCCCAGAATTGGGGCTTTTTTAATCTCTATTGTACCTTGCCTCTTTCATGTTTTTTACACGATGGTTTAGCAGAACTAGGTACGTATTATAGGCTAAACTTATTAAGTGTGAATTGTTTTGTTCTGGGGATTCAGCAAGCACTGAATCAGTTCCCACCAGGTTTTCTTTGTGCAAGTTCTTGCAGCAAGGACTTACCGCTGTTATGAAAAATATATCTCCATTGCAGAGTCGTTTGCCCTCCTCATCAGCCTCTGCAGTGAGTGTGCTTTCTCCACTTCTGCATCCATGGCCATTAGGACCTTCTCCGACACCGCATGCTGCCAAGAGATCCTTGAGATACACATTGCGCGTGCAGGCAATCTTGTCCCCGACTTGAAATAAAAGTCTGTTCTTATGGTCTCTAGGTCAGAGAAAGAAAAAGGGGAAAAATGTATTTACAAAGTGTGCATTTAACATCTCTCAGTATTTTTTACCTTTCCACTCTCTATACTTGACCCAGATTAAAAACCATAGTAATATTCAAAATAGTTAAGATCACGCATTTATGTCTTGAAATTTTGTAAAACCCTTTGGTAAAAAACAGTAATATAGAGTAGCACAAAAATCCTGCTTCCAAAAATATTTCAGAATCTATTTAGAAATCATATAGATGCAAAAAAAAAAATAAAAAATTAACCTTGAGGGTTTTTTTCATGTTGCTTTTATATGAATTTTGAATATTTAACAGTAACTTAAAATCTCAGAATTCACAGAGTGAATTTAAATGAAAGGCAGTTTACCACTGTTCAAAATAAGATTAAAGAACCCATCAAATGAAGTTTATTATACGAATGATTTATAACATAATCAGATCTAGATGAAACATTGAAGTTTTACAATCTTATTTTACGGTGTTGGCCTGGCTATAGCATTTTCAAACAAAATGAGATTGTTCACAGGAAAAATGCAGAACACTGGCTTACCTGGTTAAATGATTTGAATAGTGTTGGCAACAAAGTTCATTTATTAGATCACAATCTTGCCTAAAGCATACAAAACAAGAACATGAACAAAATTATATACAAAACATACAATTACAAGCAATGTCACATGGCATTAATTTCTAAATAATGGAAAAAGCCCCTTTTCTCTCTGATGATCTTCCACCACCTATTAAGAACACTTACTGATTCAGAGTTTAGAAGACAGAGCAGTAAAGGAACAGTTTTGTCTAAATACCACAGAAGGTGTTTGCTCTGTATACCTAGATTAGCTAGACTTGCTTTTAAGATAAAGGAGAAAACCAAAGAAAAACTACAGCCCAGACAGATTATTTTCTGTCTGTGGATATACTAAAAATAGCCAGAAGATTTATTTGCTTTTTAAAGACCTGGAATTTTAACTTTTAAATGCAGATTAAATACCTATAAATATATTCTAGAAGAATCATACACAAAAATCATTTTTAACACTATTGCACCTGAATGCAGACTGGAGAAATAAAACTGATATCAGAGTTACTCAGATTTCACAAATCACTTATTTGCTCACTGGTAACCTGCAAATAGTGGGTGTTTTTTACTTAGTGAGAAAAGGTTCTTCACAATTAAAGGTGGAAGAGTTTTTTCCTAAGTACTCTGTTGTGCAGAACTCAAGTTTATGGACTGTTGGTACTACTGCACGTTATTTTTATCCCTCCAGTGTTTCTGCGAAGCCATGCATACTATTCATGCTCCTGTGATTACTAACTTCCAGTCTTTCTTCAAAGTGTGTTACAGCCCTACATCCCACGCTTCTTAAGTGATGAGTATTCCAAGTATCTAGTAATTTTATGCTATTGCCACTAGTCTCTCCAACTCAACACACTCAGCTATTTTTAGATTGTGGCTGCTAGCAAGGATTTTTTCAATGTCTGCCTGCATACTCTGTTACCTTCTGAAAGCAATGAACTGTGATTGTTTGGCATCCTCCAATCCTGGCCCTTTTTTAAGTAAAATCTTTATGGCAGTTTGTAAATCTGTTTTAAAAGACATAAAAGGTAAGGCATAAAAATATTCAGAATTTTAAAAAGAAAAATATAATTGAATATGAAATTCCGTTTGCTTATTTCTTGCTTTAATGACATTTCAACTTGTTTAAAACAAAACAAAAAAGAAACAAAAAAACCCCCAAAAAACTATTTCGCAGAATTACAGACCCCCCAAAGAAAAAGATAACACCACAAAACACCCAAGAAAACATCATGCAGTTAATCCACTATTAAAATCTGAGAAACGAGAGTGATATGGAAAGTGACAAAGTCATATTTCTGTGTTAAACAACAGCTGCATGGAGCATATTTCATGTAAAATCATGTTTTAATACAGCACACTGAACAGGTAAAGATCAAATATTTTCAAGCCACAGACCTATACACTTGGATTGCACAGAAAAAATCTGGTTTTAGTATTCTGTTTGCTGAGTGTTTTGCTAGATTAAGATAAGGTGATAATGTCTGCACTATTTTTTTTTTCACATTCCCCTTATAGCTTTTTGATGCATATAAAACAGAGGCCACTCAATCCACTTATACCCAATAAATATCAAATAAACCCAGTAAACAATGGCTCCTGCCCTGACCCCAAAACTTTTTAAAAGAAATACTGGCATCCCTTCTTAGAATTTTCCTAATTCAATTCTACAGGTGGGAACACATTCCTGTCCAGGACACCATCCGGTTACAGTTGCTTTTTACTCAAATTATTCACCTCTGAATCAATTCTGAAAATCTCTTAAGGTTTGACAGCTCCAGCTATTATGCAAAAAGACAGCCACATTCGATTACAATGGTGGAACCTATCCTCCATTCCAAAGTCTAACTGGTGAGATGGAGCTCTACAGATCCTTCTTTGCACTTAAGGGTTGTGCTGTGTGCACTTAAAGAAGGCAGAAGATGAACTATTAATGTAGAATTTAAATTTATACCACAAACAAAGCCAGACTAAAATCTTCCCAAAATTTTAGTTCGAGACAATAGTCTGTGCTTTACCAAAGGGAAAATCAAGATCACAAACTGACTATACACACATACCGTCACAATTCCCGTCAGCAGGCAAAGCAATAAAAATAAATTTCTTCTCTGGGCTTGGCATTGTCATTTCCTCATTCCATGCAGAAACTTTCAGCACCTCATCAAATTCAGGAAGCTGCCAGTGAGAGATTCTGGACCAGAGCAATGGAGGGAAAACCAGAAAGTTATTTCCAGTAGAAGAATTCTACTAGAATCCAGTAGAAGAAGTGTATCTACAACCTTTTGCCTCTGAAGTTCACCACTTAGAATTTTTTTGTCATCTACACTACAT
The DNA here is from genome assembly GCA_013397975.1 of Machaerirhynchus nigripectus. Taxonomy (NCBI): domain Eukaryota; kingdom Metazoa; phylum Chordata; class Aves; order Passeriformes; family Dicruridae; genus Machaerirhynchus; species Machaerirhynchus nigripectus. Next base: position 556,899 of record VZRQ01009091.1, read on the forward strand.
GCCCTGAAAACTCTTTCCTCAGAGCACAACTTAAATTTCACGTTGAAAAAATTGGCAATTTTTTCTCTAAACCCTTCATCACTGCAGCAGATACTTAGTATTACCCACACAGTTCTTCCCATGGGAGCAAAATGGAGTAAAACAGAAGTGTTACCGAAAAATAAGTAAGAATGTTTGTAAAACACTTAGTAGTTCTGGACATCTTGCAAATATTCAGAATATTCTCAAATTCAGTTAACATCAAAACCTAGATTTGGTTGTTAGAGGTCTAAAAAACACATCATGCACTGGTAGGAAACAGGATTATTTCCAAAACAAAAGCAATGCAAATGCTGGAAACATTTAGAGTTTCTAGGTATTATTACAGGAAAAAAGTAGAAAGAAACTGTGATGTAATGGCCCTTGACATCTAAACTCTCCAAGCAATTCTGTCACACTTATCAGCAATGTCTTTAAAACTTCCTTTTTAAAGGAGCAATTGTAAACCATTTTAGAAGGCATGAAGTCAGTTGTGCATTTACAACTCATTTGAAAACAAGAGAGTATCTGATAGCATGAAACTGAAATACGTCCCATAAAATTCAAGAGTGTTCCAGCACACACATTTTTTTGTCCAATTTATACTTCGGGAAAAAACTGTAGGGTTTTGTTGCTGCTGTTTTGGGGGTTTCTTTGTTCTTAAAATCACTGTTATGGATTTGGACCAAAAAGATTAAGAGAAGCAGTACTAGAGTCAAACCCAGATGCACTGCTATTTGCAGGTAAAAGGCCAGGCAAGAATTAAAAGAATTCTTCATACACACATCAGGATATCCTACCTTGATGCATTATCTACAATTAGTTGCGATTCAGCTCTGTGGTTAGTTCGCAGTTCCACAGAGAAGCCTCTTGATTTTAGACCCTCAAAGATATCAGCTAACATGTTTCCTGGGTCTATGCTTGGTAGCTGTCTAGTATCACCTAAACAGAATGCACATTAGTTTTTGTGAGAAGGATTAACGTATCATCTGTTGAAAACTGTCTTGAAAAAAAGAAAACAAACTAATTAATAAATACTCAAGCCTCCACATAGTAACATACATCCTTAACACTATTCACATGAAATAAAACTTTCAAGAATCTGAGAAACTTTGGGAATAAGGTTGTAGTGTAGTTTCAGTTTTTTTAAATTCCTCACTCAGTAATGCTTTACTAGCAAGTGCAAATCCCTCTGCTTGATGAGCACTGACAGTGATCACATCTTATTCAAACACACTTTGAAAGCTACATACTTAAAAACAAATGCCACAAATAGCATGTCAAAAAGCAAACCTTTGAGAAAGCATAAAAAATTGACTTTACATTTCTTTGCTTTCCTTTTTGAATTAAAACAAGATGATCCTAGCGTTAAGAATGGCATGAAAACTCCCTTCTAACGTGCGATTAATATGCTTACATTAGCTCCTTCAGGTTTAAAAAAATCAGAAAAGTTTTCCAGTTTCAAGATGTAATAACCTACCACATGGAAGTCAGAATAAGAAAAACACTGTTAAATAGATAATGGAGATACTGATACTTTCATGCTGACAGCTGGAAAACTGTCTATCTCATCTGACCGTAAGAATAAGCAGAAGTATCCAAGTACAGAAAAATGTAAGATTCTGGGGTTTTTAAGAGACTTGGTGGGAGCTCTGTATATTATACTGTATCCTGTGTATTATTAAACATTGCATAACCCTAAATTTGCTGTTTCACTTACCTAGAATAATAAGTTTAGCAAGCTGAGCATGCTCACACAAGAGTTTTAAAACTAAACTAAGAATGTGTACAGACACCAAACTTCCTTCATCCACAATCAGAACCGTAACTGCGGAAAACTTCCACGGCTGTGCTTGTTCAGTCCGCCTCCACGATTTAAAACTATAGATAATCTAGAAACAAATAAAAATAAAGCAAGCTCTGACAGTAATCAACTGTGAGCAACTATCTTACAAAAGTAGACAGTGTGGTACCTTCTAATGTGGTATGTAGAGCTATTACCTGAAATTCTGACCTTAAACCTGTAACGACCCAGGAGACTCAGGCATTTAGTCTTATTTTCCTCCTCAGTGAATATGTTTCTAGCTGAGAAACTTATCGACACTTACATAAAAGCACAGTCTTTTTCTTCCTGCAGGAACGGTTGAAGACACAAGGTCAGCCATTAGGTTGCTCAGTAACAGAACACCTCCTGCTGCAACCTGCTGTCATTAATAAATGCCCAAAATTGCTTGGGGAAGGGGAACAGGCAACTAACTATCCAGTCCCCAAAGATAAAATAAGCCAAGAGTACTTTTTATGTTATTAGAATTTCTATTTATATGGGTTATTCCGCACCTCCAGTGTCTCCTTGGCACCTTTTGCTACCTAGAACAAGAGAGACTTGACCTAAGTTTATTAATAAAGAGTTTGCTTTCAACTTTTTTCTAAAAAAAATTCCACAATACCTAACAGTAATTAAGAAAACACTGTGCAAATGAAGTATCTCTCATTATTCAACCCCAGACTACTGATCTTTTCATGTATGTGCTGTTATGACTGCTAGGCAACAGGATCCTAGAAGACAGCTCTACCACCTAGAAATTCTTTTGTCTTCATTAAAATAAAACACAAAACTGAGAAGCTGAAAAAACCAAATGCCCTAGAGAGGCACAAGTTTCAGATGTATATAAATAGTAAAGAAACCAAAATTACCGCAAAAAATGTATGACTGATTTATGATTCCCCAAAACATAACGCTGACTTTCAGATGCTCACAAGCTGTAGCCAAGCATTAACATTAATAATGATAATAGGCTACACATTTAATAAGGGAAGTCCAATAACATTTTTTTTTTTCCAAAACCAGAATGGACAGTGTGAAAAGGTGTTTCAGAACCTAATTAAAAAAAAACAAGAAAACCTGAAACAAACCTTACCTGATGCAGTGTATATGCAGGAAGCTGAGTTTTTTCTCTCAAAAGACTTGTTGCCCTTCCTGTAGGTGCAGTGAATAGTACATTCAAAAATTTTTTTGCATACATATTCTCTGACTCCCAGTGGTGACCAAATGTATTCCATTCCTCAGACGCATCCAAGTCTTCTTCAAAGTCCTTAGAAGCAGCTTCCACTTCTATTTCCATCTGCTTTAAATGACGAAACAGGCAGCTAACGATTGTACTCTTCCCACAGCCTCCTTTTCCACTTATGATTGTGACGGGATTAGAACAAATTTTTTTCACAGCAATCAACTGATCTTCGTCTACCTCTGCTTTACTTTGGATACCAGACATAGAGCCCACATCCTTTTCAGGAAAGTGATTTTCACCATTATGATTGTCTGGACTATTTTCTTTCATTTCATGTGCCTGGTTAATATTCATTTTGTTACCTACTGTTTTTCTTGGTGCCTCAGAAATGCTAAGTAGCTTTTTCACATCCACATCCAGCTTCCATGTCTGGTTTGACAGAAGGTCACCTACATACATTGCAATATCTTTTTCAGATTTGTAAAGATGAGGCAGAAACACCAGCTTTTTCTCCCTAATCACTACACCCTGATCTTTCAAAAATTCAAGAGATTGCCAAACATGCTCAATGGACATGTGTTTGGATACCAAACGAGCTAATTCATCTTGATCTTCATACGTGTGTCCCATTTGTCTACAGCGTGTCTTGAGCTGATCATACAGAATTAATGCATTCTTCTGCAAGTCAGGAATTTTCCAGAGGAGATGTTCACACTGACAGAAGGCGGCCCACGTTGCCTCACAGTAGGGAAGGTTCAACTCCTTATACATAATCTTCTCCCCAAAAAGAGTAAAAGCAAACATAGATTTATTTCAGAAGATGTTAGCCTCTTGTTGAGTAACATTCCTCCTAGTAAATACAAATTGCAATTCAGAGAGTGGAAGTTTGCAAAAATGTGTGTATTTTTCATAATGTATGAAGTTATGCATTTCAAGCTACATAAAAGCAAAATACTTAAAAGTAAGCTGGAATGGTAATTGCTCTTAGTCATCCTTCTGTATGAAACAGAAACTTTAAAAATAAAAAAACGGGCACAGAAATTGGGTATTGGGGAGAACTCATGCACACCACATAACACATTTTCATGTAAAGGTACACAAACTGTAGAAACAGAGCACAGGAAAGCCACTAGCCAGAATATTGTACCCAATTCTGAATATGTTACTTCAATACACCACCTGTACAGACACTACCACAAAATAGTGAAAGACTGGCATGTGCAAAACAGATGAACTATTGAGAGCAAGAAAAATTAATTGCACTTGCTCAGTCTTAAGAGAAAAAGCTGAAGAGAGTCTTCAAGCAATAAAAAACTGCAGTGAGAATGCAAGAGAGCAACAAGTCCATACTGCATCAAGGAATAGTCAATTTGGACATCAGGAAAATCTTTTCAAAGGAAATTATGTGAAACACTGGAATATATTGGCTACCCTGCTGAATCTCTGAAATCAGAGCTCTTAAAGACAAGTCAGAACAATAATCAGTAAAGCACTGGGGGCCTAAAGCAGAGGGAAAACCAACCACATTTGTGAACAACTAAGCTGTAGCTCCCATGTGAGGTAGGGGACTGCTAAGGTGAGGTGCAGCAGCAAAGCTCACAGCAAGCGTAGCAAAGGAAAACAGGAAAACCACTGCAAATTCCATTACAAAAAACAATCTACGGGACCAATGACCTCTTACAGAGAAACTTATCAACCTTACTGTGAAAGCATAGATACTGTTCTACTTACTAGGAACAGAAAGTCTCATTTACCAGTATAAAACTGAAGATAACAGTTGAGGATTTTAAATGAGCTGTCAAACTTTTGGCCCAATTACCTCAAGCATTTAATTTTCTGTCCCTTGTAGAAAATTCTAAACAAATGGTTGTAACAAAACCACTTTCAAAAATCTTCTGAGATTAATTTATTCTAGACCAACTGGAAAAACAAAACCCTTTGCTAAAACTGAGTCCAGTACATCATCTATTTCCAAGTGAACCATGCTTAGCCCCTACAAATGCCCATTTAATAAAGTGAACGTAACTAGAACAGCGCTGTAGTCTAATGCACCTCAAATGCGGCAAACACCATATTTTTACCATACATAACATTACTTACCCTGCTGAATCCAAGCTTCCATGGCTCATCCTTTAGTATCTCATCCAACTTTGTTACCATCTCGTCAGCTACCTCCTCACCATCCGTATCAGCCTTTCTTTGCCAACACATTTTATCTAACACACCGCAGAAGTGGCGTGGCAGAAGAACTGGCAGGAACTCCAGTATCCTCGGAAAAGCCAGAGCTCCCAACACCGCCTTTCCTGCAACTGCGCACACCATAAACAGAGAAGTTTTATGCAATATACAAAGATAGTTGCAAAGCAATTTATACTGACTCTGGCTTCATCCTTCTGCCTCCCCTATATCCAAGACATCACAAATTTCTCTTATTTTCTTACTTTTTGTAATCCTTTTCAAATTCTTTTAAAGTCTGTTTTCCCTGAACTGCTTTGGGAAAATAACAATGTAAACAGATGACACAAAACCGGCAACTAAATGTATTCACTAGGAAAATGCGTATCATGCACTTGGTTTAAACTGCATACTCAACAGCATTTTGTAGAAAGTCAGTTCAGACCTCACCACACCTGCCTCCTACCTAGAAGTAATTTTCATACAGATGTACAGAAAAACATTTCAAATGCAAAATAAGAAAAGAGGCTTCTAAATTTGTAGTATCAGATCAGCAGAGGAACTTAAAAAACAGTGCTCTCCACTGGCTTTCTCAATGACCTCAAAATTAAGTCATCATTTTCTCTGTTTATATCAGCCATGGGCTGAGAGAGAGAGGAATAATGAAACTGAGTTGCCCTATATTTTGTTTTTAAAAAGTAATTTCAGAAGAAAGAAAAACAAATTTTAGAAGAAACAGAGACTTTTAGAAGCTTTATCTCTTGGAAAAAATAGGCGATTTTTAATTAAGTGTTAAGGAAAATTTAAACCACAGATTTTTTCCAGTTAAGTACTTTTTCTGATCACTGTCTTACCCTCATAAAGACGAAGATAAAAACTTTTCATACCCTCATAAAGATACAACCTTTTGCCTTTAAAGCAAGTACTTAATTTACACGTAAATAACCAATACACAATATTTCCATACACAAATAAATACCACTGTGGTTTGAAGAACAAACTGCTCGAGCCCATAACAATTAATGACAACCAAAAAAATTTACATTACTAACAGAAGCAACTGGGATAGGGGAAAGGTCAATATTGCTCAGTGACAGAGAAAGATTAGAGCTTAAAATGCAGCAAATTAATTTAAGCTAGATACTAGAAAAAATCACCAACTACAAGGGTGAAGACAGTGTGTAGGCACACTCTGCAATCTTTACCCCTGAGGATTCATCAACACACTGGACAAGCCTCAACCAAATGTAATCCATATATCCATTAAAACTTACACAGTAAACCAGATCTGTGTTCCAACCACTACCGATTTCTATCCCTTTGTGGTCATGAAAAGATCTGAAGTCCAGAAAGAAGTGTTAGGAACTTTGCTGTCATTACAAAAAGAGAACAAAAAGCCTGAAAGCCTACAGAACTCTGAACATTTTCCTCTCCTCACTCATGGGATTTGAAGTAAAGTCAAGTCTAGCAGAGGCTCTGAACTCTCCTGTTACTCATAATTTGACATCCAAAAGAGTCACCCCCCTCATCTGACCTGACACTGCCCAGTAAACCAGGTACTGGAAAACTTTGTTTGCTTACACGTAAGAGTAAGATAGACCCAACCTGTTATGTTTGCTTACACGTAAGAGTAGATAGACCCAACCTGTTTCCATAACCTGTTGGTTCCTAACCAACAGGTTATGGAAACAGATCATCAGAGCAAAACAAGAGCTCTAATGCTGAGGGCACACCTCAGACATCCTGACTTACTTTGTATTCCAGTGTTTTGCTTCAGACCAAATGCCCGTTATGGATCAGAGTACCTCAGGAATGCAAGCAGAACACATTGCTTGGGTCTCATCCAATACAGTCAGGAATACAGTCAGTGCTCTCAGAGACTGCATCACAGTGGGGACAAGGGGCCTGTCTGCTTCAAAACCACACTCCTGATCCAATCTCTTAACACTCATGTAGTCACACTCATCACTCATGTAATCACATCAACATAGCCCACAACAGCATCCTCAGCAGTCCTGAACTATCTCCATGTGGAGACACTCCAGTGCTTCCACAGTCTGTTCCCAGCCATACCAATCTGCTGATAGTTGGGATTCAAACTCACCTAGACAGTCTATTTAGTGCAGCTGATTTGGACTACGCTGAGCTCCTTCACTGATCCCTGTACTACAGAGAAGCACCTATACTACTTTTGAACACGTGCCAGTCCTAAAAAGCCACCGCCACCATGCTTAAGTAGTGCTGAACCCATTTTTCAATAAGCCTTGTTATAGCTGAATAAACTATAGGAAGCACCAGTGTCTTTGCATCGTAGAATCACAGAAGCATACAATGGTTTGGTTTGGAAGCGACCTTAAAGATCAACTAGTTCCAAACCCCTGCCACTGGCAGGGACACCTTTCACTAGACCAGGTTGCTCAGAGCCCCATCCAAACTCGCCTTGAACACTTCCAGGGATGGAGCATCCCTAGCACAGACAATTCTACTTAGTAAGCCTACAGAATTCAGGAAAGTCCTTCTGTATGCCTATCTCTATCTGATCAGTTGTCCTACTGTCCTGAAATGTTTTAAAATAAAAGAAACATTTTACATTCAAAATTCATTTGAATACACATTTCATATGAATACATGTTAGTTTGAACACAGTATATGAGATAGAACTCCTTCATTTATAAAACAATTAAAATAGCACAGGATATACCTACATGATTTTGAAACATAATAGAAGATGTCATAATCCTTGGTATCTCTTTGGATCCTCCTTGGCTGTAACTGTGAAACTTGGAACTGTTTTAGTTTTTCTTCAAGATTTCTAAAACTCAGCACTGACTCCACAGGAAGCCAAGCAAAAAATTTTTCTTTCCAACTTTCAGGAACACCACATTCCTTAAAGAAGAGTGAAAACACTTGTCGGTTGTTTTCTTGTACATCCGTCTGCAGAAAATACGATGGATATCCTTGCACAAAGTACTTCGACCCCATTTTTTTAGCTTTAACATTAACTTTCCACCAAGGGTCAACTAATGGAAAACGTCCAACTACTTCATACTCCTTTTCGGTGCCGCATTCCTGTATAATAACTGAATCATTAAAAAGAAAAACAAACCCAACGTTAATTGACAGTCATAAAAATTAGAAGTTTGTGTTGATTAAATGAGTTTTTGTTTGTTCAATGCTTGTTTTTGTATTTTCTGTAAGTTGCAGTAGTAAAAGTAAAGCAGGGGTTTTCGTAAACTCCCGATGCCAGTCTCTCTCCACTAGTATTTAAAAACAAAAGTGAAACCAATCTCAGAAATAAGCATTAAAACTCCTCTCTGCATCAGAAATAAATCTTGCCTTTGAATTTACTAAGCAAGTTAAATACATATGGTTTAATATTATGGTTTACTATTTACGCCAACTCAAGTTTACAATTGAATTTTAAACAGTTTTATCACAAAATATTCTACCTATGCCTGCATAATCTTCAGATACATTTGTACGCCCAATATTTCCTGCAACTGAAACCACCAAAATTGTAAAGAACTAATATAATAAATTCTTAACATTTTGTATGACCTAGTTTGCCTCCTCTTTGCCTTCAAAAAAATAATACACCATTCCCTGATCAACAACTGGGGACTAATTGCTACGACCAGAACAAAGTGGGTACCTATGATTAGCAGGGCCTTTTCCTCACGGTGCAGCTCTTAGGTCTGTAAGAACTTATTTATTTCTCCCTGGTTATTTAGCTCAGCTTAGCCATTTTAAAAACAACTTGCAGATAAAATACTTTTTAGGCAGAGGTTGCTCCAACTTCACCTACTTTTCTAAGCTCTAGGTAGAAAGTTGGGAATCATTAACACCAAGTATCAACACTTTCATATGTCATAAAAGAAAAAAAATGTGTTTTGTGTAAACTTAAATTGAATAGGAAAACCTTGTGTTTTCTTATTGTTGCAATCCTGTGCCCGTAGAAAAGCACAGATCACACTTCCCTTCCACTACCTGTTCATCACCTACTGCGGTTCCCTGTCCCTTGGCTTGTGATCAGTTCAGACAGCGGGGAAAGGCCGAGCTGAGACCTTTCCCTGGTGGAAAGCGCCGCGCACGGGCGGGCCCGGGGCCGAGCGCCGCCTCCCCCCGCCGCCATTCCCGCAGGGCCGGGCCCCCCCGCTCG
>VZRQ01009091.1:566296-610378 GCA_013397975.1 Machaerirhynchus nigripectus
CGCCCGCCGCCTCCTGCCGCAGCGGCCGCAGGTGCCCCCACAGCTCCAGCAGCGCGCGCCGCTCCCCGCCGGCCACCGCCATGCCGCCCCGCCGGAGATCACCCCGCCCCCGCGGAAGGGCGGGACGGCCGGCCTGCGGTGGCGGCCAGGGGCGGCAGGAGAGGGTCGGGATGGTCGGGACCGACGAGTCAATTGTTTGTTTGTTTGTTTGTTTGTTTTTAATAATTCGGGACATAATTCTCTGTCTTTACATGACCCCCATCACAGAACCGTCAAATCATAACATCCAGCACTTCCAGTATATCCGATTATGTTTCACCCAGCTGTCCCCAGCGTCGTTTAATATTATGTATAACCGGCAAACTGTTCTCCGGAAGGCCCTCATTGAAAATCACCCTTCCTTCTCTCCACTGTAACCGTGGAAGTTCCATAGCTGCTTGGTCTTCACTTTTGTTCGACACCGGATCCTTGCCTTTTCTGAAACATTATCACAGCTCATCGATGAAATACCAAGCCTTCTTATATTCGGTATTGATCTCTCACTGAAGTCCCCCAGAAATCCTGCTGTTCAGTCATGAAAGCAAGTATTTCTACAACCTATTTTAAACTGATTTTCATGGGTTATTAGCTAGCAGGTTAATATTTCCTATGTTGTTACCTAGCTCTGTTTTCTTTCAGCAAAATGTCGCAGTTGTATTTTTGAATGTTCATGCCACTAGCTAGCATATGTTTTCATCAATGAATTAAGTTTTGTAACATTTATTTTTTAAAAAAAATCATTTAGCTGACTGCTGTTTTGATTTTCCTTCTCTTTACTTTTTTAACTATTTTCTTCCAATTTCTTCTTGTTTTGCTTTTTACTGTCACACAGTACACTGGAGGCCACTGTGGATGTCTTGCTGCCACTTCAGAGTACCGGCAAGCAGATTAAAGGAGATGCAAAAGCAGCAGGTGCTGATGCAAGGCTGGTGGATTCTTCTGATTGAGGGTAAATAACTGGGTGGTTTTGCATCCCAAAACACCAAAGTGCAACATAGAAATGCCCCCAGTACTACACTAAATAGAATGCAGCAAATAAGTTGCCCAGCTTCTGGGAAGAAGCTGTCAGCTGCACAGACATACCCTTGAGAACAGTAGCATAGGTTGTTTGTATGTGTGTTTAGAACAAGTGATGTATAATAAAATAGATCAACATACAACAATTACTTTTGGTCTAACCTAAAAGAGCACATTTCTTTTGCACATTGTTTCATGACTCCTTCCCGTGCGTAATCCAGGAGGCCTTCCACCCACAGGACTACCCTACAAAAAATGTTCCCATCTCTGCCACCTTCCTCCTTACAAAGCTGAAGGGCCTTCAGCTCTCTCACACAGAAGCATGGACTCTCCCTCTGTCCTGGTGCAGTTCTGTGCCACTTTTTCATCTCTGGGAATACCTACATTGCTGTGTCAAAGTAATACCTATAGAAAGACAGAGACATGTAAATACAGCCGTTATTATTTTAAAACCCATCTGCAAGTCTCATGCACACATAACAATACTGAAATAGTTGTTTTCAGTTCTTGTGTGATGAATATTGGTATTGTTTCTCCAGCTTAATTCACAGATAATTAAGTAGCTGCTTTACATGGCAGGCTGAAAACACATGGCCTATAAAAGGGGATGGAAACATGAGATGGAAACACTGATGTTAATTTTAAAATTTAAAGCATTAGCTTACTGAAGTGTTTAAAGGTGTTAGGCAGTCATACATTTGAATCACTGCTTTAAGATACTTTTTTCTTATGAAACATCATTTCACATTTAACTATATATTTGGTGAAGTGAAGCTGGATATCTGACTGCCCCAGTCAATTCTGACAATGCAAAATTAATACTGTATTCAGCAAGCCTGACTGCAATTCCCTTGTCTTTCTACAATCCGTACTATACATGCTGAATTTCTGTATGATGCCTTTCATTTCCATTTCTCCTTATCATCCAGTAGGATGGATCCTGATTATGAGTGGCTTTTATGTGTGCCCAGCTTTATTAGGTAAGGCTTGATTTTCAAAAGTGTGACTATTTGTTGCTCAGGTAAAGCCAGATTAGTTTTCTACAGACAGGTGAGCATTAGATGATTTCTTTTTAATATTTGAGACTAAATGCTTTGCTCCTCTCAGGAAACGGAATTAAATCTTGTGATTTCAGTGAGGATCAATTGGGCAAGCTTTGGTCCATTTCACTGCACTTCATGTCATCCCATCCGCTTGTATTGTTTTCACTTTGTTTCAGAATTTTCCCTTTTTTTTTTAGCATTTCATTTCTTCAGTTCCTTCACCTGTCTCTTTGTTTACCTATCTTCCCTGATTTCAGGATTTCAATGTCAGTAATTCTGGCAAATTTTGGTCCTTTTCACTGCACCTCATTTCATCTCAGTACATTTCGTTGTAATCACTCCACTTCCAAATTTTCTTTTTTTTTTTTCAATTGCATTTTATTTGATCGTATCTCCTTTCCATAGTGCTTGTTACAGTTTTCTCTGATTTTCTAAGATTTCATTTCCTTTCCTGTCACAAAGATTTTAAATCATCCTTTGAAAAATACTTGGAAATCTTATATAGCCTTTGGGGACTAGCTTATTCTCCATCATCTCTCAGTTCAAATTCCACCCTAAAATCCAAGAATGTACAGTAAACAGAAACATGCTCTGACAGCCCTATGATTTTACCTTCCAGTGCAGCATGATACCGCTGTCATGATAATTCATGATTCTTAAAGTATAATCTGTCATGACACTAAAGAAGTTAGTGTTACTCTTCTGTCTCTGGAGAAAAAAATCTGCTTATAAATTTGAACCCAATATTGTTGCATTCAGTGAAAAAAAAAATGCAAATCCCTAAAAAGCAATGCCATGATGAACAAGGAAAGATAATTTGCTGTCTCTTACTGCTTTGTGTCTTGTCTCACTGTAGCAAGTTTTCATTTAATAAGAAGTATGCCCATATTAATCTCCCTCTTTTAAATAGGTATGTGAAATCTTAGTCTGAAAACAATTTTCAGAACATTCTGACAGGTGCCATTTATACACTGAAGGGTAATATTTATGCCAGCCTCCGGATTTAAGTAAGACTTGCTAAATTTTTTAGTCTTTCCCCACACCAGACACCCTCTTTTCACGGGATGACTCGTAGTTCATCTTCAAATCTGACTAGGGCTGGGAGTAGGGGGGGATTCCCTAGTCTCAAATTTGCTTGGGTATTCACTGCTTCCTGATATGTGCTGGGATTCAAGACATTCCTGTCTGCCACATCCAACAGTAGGCCTGAGTTTGCCATCCAGGAGCATCAACTGGGAGTCCTCAGAGGATGAAATTAGGTGATGCATCTAGCACAGCAGGAGGCAGGGGTAGCAGAGAAAGGGTTAAACTTCTATTCCTCTTGGGATGGAAAGATTTAGTTTTAACCTGTGATCTTTCAGGGGGTCATAGAGCAATCACGTCCACAGAAATACTTTTCGGGAAGTGAAACTATGGACAACAGCAACGCAGCCTAACTGCCTTCTGAGATGTTACATTGAAAGGCTGGGCCCAAGCAGCAGTGAGCTATCCTGACTGCTAGCCATGAGCCTCCTGGAATACAAGGTCCAGAAGTTGTCAGCTACAACCAGCATGCCTTAATATTGTAGCGTGGGGATTTTTGAGATCTAGGGATCCCATAAACAGGTGTCAACATATGGAAGTTTTCAGAGGGTGGTGGCTAAAGAAAAGGGGCTGTAAAATGACTGCAGATTAATTGGCACTTTTACTTACCAAAGTTTTCCATGTGAAATCTCTTCACAGCTGGGTGACATTTCTGTAGATGAGGCAAAAAGCGGTTATTCCACTGACATTGCTTTTTCCCTAGACAGTAAATTTCAGAAAATGTCAAACAAGCCATGAATGAGATATATATGTCTCACAGGCTTCATTACATATCAAACTGGTAGAACTTGGGACATGTAAACATTAAAATTTTTTTAAAAGTGGGAGTTGTTATAAGAGCATTGTATTCCAGCGTACTTAATCATAGCCTAGAAGAGGGGCTTTCTGAAAACTTGAGAGGTGTGAGATAGAGCCCCCTGGTTAGGACAGACATAGTGATTTAACCTGGAGCTCTGCCAATATAAACCAGCACATTAGCAATAATGTTGAACTCTGCTTAGAAAACATGCTTGGTATTGTCAGGGCTTTAGGAATCAAGGCAGATTCTTTGCATTTAATTCAAAGTTCTGACACAGGACTGCTCCTTATTAAAAGCTTCAGAAGAAAATCAAGGCAACATTTTCCTCCTCCTTTCTTCCCAATGCAAACACAGAACTGTTGCAGCATCTGGCATGAATTTCCCATTACAGAATGGTGACCTCATCTAGATGTGGGATCAGGGTTACTTGAACTTAAACACACTGTTGCAGAGCATATTTTAAAAATAGTACTATGTTACTAAAAATGTTTACAAGTTATTATTTTCTGTGTTTGAGGGATGAAAAAGCAAATCCAAGGCAAAAAAGAAAAAAAAATCTGGATAAAATGGCTGCTGTTACAGACAAAAAACCCCCCAAATCACTATTTTTATAATTAAATGTATGTGTACAAAGATTTCTGCTTGAATATATTATAGTCTTTCACCAGGCTTCATGTCATGCTTGCGGGTTTGTATATCTCAGGAGAAAAATCCAGTACTGTTACCTGATTCTCCAGGAACACATAAAACCTCCCTTAACAGTGTTTCATAGTGGGTAATACTTGAAAGTACTTTTTCTAAAACAGTCTATATATTGGTGGCTTATAGAAAAAAATTTCCTGTGTTTATCCCAATGTGTTCCATTAATGAAAGGCTACAGAAAAGAGAAACAACAATAACCAAACCAAACCAACACCAAAAAAAAGCCCAAACCCCCAGAAAACGAAAGACAGCTTTCTGAAGAAATTCCTGGAATTCTCCAGTGCTATTTTTAAATGAAAGTATGGGTAACTTTAAGGACCATGGGATAATATTTTGGTTCACTTGTCCCTGGTTGCCCTCCCTCAGCCCCTTCCACATCATCCTTTCATAATTAATGGTTTGGAGGAGAAATGAACTGCATAAGTCTGCATTTTTGCAAGAGAATCCAAGACTGGTTATTTATAATTCACAGAGCTATGTTGTTATGTAATGGTGTAATCTCTACATTCCTGGTGAACCACACAGCAAAGATCTGGTTAATAAACTCAAAATTAAATAGAAAGAAGTTTCAGAAAAGGAAAATTCTCTGTCCTTTGAGACTGCCAAACAAAAGGATATTAGTAAATATGTTGTAAGTACTGTTGTGTAGTTGCTCATCTTCGCTTTTTTGAGAATATTTGTCTCATAACAGGGAGGAATAAATGAGGGGAGAAGGGTCTAAGAGGGTGGGATGTACATTTCCCTTAGGATTTGATTGAAAACTATGCTTAATGGAATGGGTTTTTTAATTTTCCTAAGCAGAAGGTCCCCCTACTGCCAGTAGTATCACACTGTGTGACTGTCGGTGTGGTTCTGGGCCCAATTCCCATCTGTATTTGCCAATTAACCCGGGCCAGAACAGGGCCTGAAGTGGAGGTTTGCCACCATCCACGCTGTCTGCAGCTGCGGCACCCTGGCACAATTTGCCCTGTGTCAACAAACACCATCTCAGATGATGCCCAGGCCCTAAGAGCTTTTCTTCTTCTCACAGTTCAGAATCAGGACCAAAGAACAGACCCTGTTTTCTTTTCTGGTTCAGAGGTAGCCACTAAACCTTCCCAAGAGAAGTCATTTACCTGCATACAGTTCTACTTTCCAGCCGTTGGCCACCAAAGGCCACTGCTCACATTAGCTCTATAAAGCCTGTCGTGATACTCAGATCTGGAAAACATCTGTAGCCACTTTCCCCCTGTTTAATTTGTATCTGGAGCTTTTCTTGAAAAAGAACTAAATAAAAATGAGTAAGCACTTTCACAGTCTAAGGTTTGTGCCTGTTTCCAGAGGGTCCTTTGAGAGCCCTGCCAAGTATTTGCCTTCAGCTGGGATCCTGAGTTTAGCTATTAATTTTTCTTCATAAATAAATCATGTCTGTGCAGTAACCCTTCTTTGTTACTGTTCCCCAATTTTTCTGTACTTTTCTGGTAACAAATTTAACACAATTTTCTTCGTGTGGTCTTATAAGCACAATGAGCAGATGGAAGTGCTCGGATTACAGCTAAAATAAGATTACATCTTATATGCAACTGTTCATATTCTTTTGTAACAAAATCAATGAATACAAAGATTAATTTCTGACTTAAGTTTAATTTGTCTCTTTTTCCTTGAACAGCCATTCCCTATAGGTGTTCTGCTGGAAAAAGCAAAGTCCCAAGAAGGATTTACAGAGGAGAAGGGATGAAGAAGGAGCAGATGAGAGATACTAATAGGGTTGAGTGTTACAGGAAAGAACTTTACAGTCCTCCCATTCATCCCAACTACTTCCAAGTCTGGATAGACAGTATCAGACTGTAAACCCTACCTTTTGTTTTTGTGTAAGGCACTCTGATACAAAGGACCTGTGGTTAGAAGAAAAACTGAGAAGAGTGGTGGTGTCTAGTTGATGGATGCTGTCAAGCAGCAATGGGTATAAAGGTCAGAAGGATTTGAAATCCACTGGGATTTAATGTCACTATGCACTTTACTCTGTGATGGCTTCCATCCTAAATAAACCACCTGGAGAATGGAAGTAGTTATAACAAGAGGGATATGGCAGCTCAAAACTTAATAAAAAGTTAAAATGTTCACATAACACTGTGCTGGATCACACATCTAGTATGGATCAGAAGATACGCATGGAAAATGAATGCACAATGACAGCCGAATTGCCTAAACCATGTGGCTTTTTTAGCATAGCAGAGAGAGTAAAATAAAGAATAAAGCTCCCTTTGGGGTCTTCACACAGAGTGAAAATTAAGTTTTCCAGACCAAAATGCCAGATGCTGGTAGAAATGCACTGCATTTTGGGATTGATATAGTGCTGCAGCTAACATACTTTTCCTTTGGAAATGTATTAGAGCTTTAGTGATCCCTGCAGGACAGGCCTTTGTTATTTCTCAGAAATAAAATTACGAGATGATTTTTCAAAACTTAAAAAGATTTTTCGGTCTTGATTGCATGTAGCAGTTGTTTTGTCACCCTGAAACCAAAACCTGTTTTCTTCACTGGCAGGTTTGCTCCCCTTTTGTTGATATTCAAAAATTTTAGCTGATAGTCAGTTGTGTGTTCTGGGATTTGTAGTTTCATAGTTTTTTTTCATTTGGTGTAGTTTTTGCAATGAGCTTTTAATTTCTTCTGAAGCATAAAATTTGACACAACACATGGCAAATAGATAAAGCAGAAGGGCAAGTCTAATGTGGAGTTCTAACATTTGCAATTTAGCCAAGATTTCTCTCATAAGTGATGGAAGGGTTTGCAATGGTAGCCAGGGTGTGTAGGAGTCTCCCCCCACATCTCCAGTCATGCTACGCTCTGGAGTAGCACTAAAAGAGCACACAGAGTGGGAGGGTGGAGGAGAAACTCAGGAAAAGGTGGGGGCAACTATAGGCTGAAAAATTTTAGAAGATGCTGAATTATGGAGGAACGGGGAAAGATGTAAACATGGAAAAGAAAAAGAGGTCCTTTCTATGAATGCAGAAGGAAAAAGTAGAAAATTAATATAAAATAAAAGAAAGGCAGACTTTCCATAGCCATTTTGCAAGAAAAAAGCCCAACACCCTTAATAAGCAGCGCTGTCTCCGCTAAACTCATTTGGAAACCAGATCCTGGCTAGAATTTTGATTAGTAATTATGAGCATGTTTCCTTTCACCTACAGCTTTCCAGGGAGAGAGACAAAACACCGACCGAATCCACTGATTTCTCTTTTGTATTGACACTACTCACACGTCGCTCGTAATGCCCCAAGCAGTAGTAATGAACATATTCTATACAGTGAGCTAATTGCATCAGAAATTATTTGTTTAATAATAAGATGACCCCTGACAAGTTAGTTTTAAGATGTAAAGCAGAGAAAATTATTTCTTGACATGACGTGGCAAAGGTTTTCTAACAAATTAAGGTTACTCTTTCTACTCCTTTGTGTATGAGTCTACTCATGTAACAGCTATTCAGAAAATAATACATATTTGTTTATATTAATGTGATAGATTTTGAAGTTTAAAACTCTTCTCACTTATTTACTCTTAATTTAAGAGAGCTGTTTCCATGAAGCATACTTGCGTGAGAACATACTTGTGTTTTTGGTTCTAACAAAGAATGGATTTTGCTGCATTCTGACTCGTTTGTTCAGAGCTGAGAGTGCTTGCAGGACACCCCCTGAATTTTTTAACGTAATACCAACAGACACTTATATTCAGTCTGTGTTTTTATTACTAATGAAGACAGTCAGTGATTTCATGTATTGAATCTGATACTGAATTAATGAAAGAGAACATGTATGCAGATGTGCCAGGTCATTCTTCCACAGTGCGTTTTACAGTAGAACTCAACCTTTATGTGTGTATTTTGAACTGTGCCAACATACTCCACTGCTACTAAGTTTGAAAGAAGAAGGTCTTTATGGAAAAGGATTTTTTAATGGTTTTAAGACCAGCCTAATGAGATTCAGGACATTTACCTTCCAAGATAGTACTGGTCAGGAACAGAACAAGTTTTTTCTTCTCTCCTAGAAATCATTACTCCATTTTTTGATTATTCCCCCCTTGATATGTGGATTTACTGCTTATCTGGCTAGTCTACTTCTTGATGAGCCACTCTTTTGGCCATGGAAGTTGCCATGGAAGTAAATGTTGGAGCTGAGACCAGGCTGTGGTCAGATGGACCAGATGTTATCACAGCCCATTTGTTTCTCCTGCTCTGTCAGCCTCCACGCAGGTGAAGATAGACACCCAGATCTCCCAGCACTTGTCTGCTCCTGCGCAGTACTGGTCAGTTTAGTTTAGCAGCTTGCAACAGCATTTTAACCCAAACCAGGCAGTTTTCCCAATGACATGGGTGAAGGGCATTCATGCGAAACATGATGAGGCAAGCAGACAAGAGAGTTTAGAAGCGTTACTTAAATTCTTTTACCTTAAAGAGACTCTCTGACCAGTTACTTACACTCAGGGCATTTTGGCTCTCTTCTTGACTTCTCACAGGTTTAAGGGGAGAAATCCAGATTTGTTTGAAACAGCTCTGAGAACAGCAGTTAAAAATATTTCTTGAACATACCATATATATACCTTTTATTAAGCAAGCATTATTTTCCTTCATTCTGATATCAGAGATGTGAATTATCTTCAGAGAATGAAATACCACCTCAAGATAAATCATGTGGTTTCTTACTAATGCTGCTCTATCAGAGCATCCAAGTCAGTGCTAAGCAATCTAGCAAGTGGAGGAAATGATGAGTCATTATTAAATTTATGAGAAGCTGCTTCATAAATCCTATATAATCACTTTTTCTGAGCTGACTTGGGAAAATCCGTTAAAGCTGCCTCATTCTATTTGGCATCCACAGTAGCTCAGTGTGATAGAAAAGATTTACCTTTCCCCAGACAACTTCCCAGAGCCCTTGCTTTTCAGCTGACAGCGAGGAAAGAGCCTGTAGCAGTGCGTTTCAATTTAGAGTCAGATTTAAAGTCTTCGAAGGCACCTGAATTTAAGCAATGATTAGGCCCATAAAACCAAAATTACAACTCAGACCCCCTCTGTAATTCTCTCATTCTGGAATTATTGAACCACCTTGGGTACCTCGGTTATTTACTTCGAAGCTTTCCACTTCTCTGCCCTAAGTTCAGTGAGGATTCAGAGCTGGGATGTCTTTCCTCCTAACACCCCATGGGGTCTGCTTCAGCAGCCTCCTGGATCACTAATACCGTAGTAAAATCAAAGATTCATAGGTGGAAAAAAAAGAAAAGGGGCAAGATGAAAGCCTGATGTTGAGTGCTGGTCCAGGGCAGTAAGGTCCCAGGGTCTCAGTGGACATTTAGAGTGGCTCTTTCATGCCAGATGAGCTCCTCAAGCCTCTCTCCTGAGCTGCAGGTTCCAAGCACATGTATGTGCCCATCTCCCAAGACGGGCAGGATTTCAGATCACACATAACCCTCGAAGCACCCTGCTGGATGCTCCTTGCTGGCCCCCTCCTTGAGCTCTCAGGCTCACTCACGGCCCTGATACAATTCCTGGCAGCAGCATCTGCCTTGAAACAAGGGCAGGGTTCTGAGGTCAGTTTCAGTGCCCAAAATCTGGAGTGTCAGAGCCTAGCTCCAGCTCTCATCAGTCTGGTCCCTGGAGTACGAGAGGACTCTGGGGCTCACAAAGCCTTGCATCTGCAGCTGAGTTTCTCCTGAGCTGAAACGAGAGTCTGGAAAGCCAGAAACTGTAGTAGTGTGCCAAGAAGGCTCTTCAAAGCTGTCTAAAGCAATTATTTTATGTAACATTTTTGAAAGATTAAGATGTATTTTTCATCTTTGAATTGCTGAATGACATTTACATTTTTTACTTCCCATAGCTCTGGAATATTACCCAGGTCCAGAATAGAATTCACTACGTTGCTAATTTTGAGGGGTTTGACTTTTTTGGTGACCATCCCTCATGTTCCTCCTAAACCCCTTAGCTGATCAGCAGTTCTACCAGGGTGTGCTCCTGAAGTATACTGTGCTTGCATTTTACATCAGTGACTACTGGCACAGAATCAGAAAGCCTAATTGGGATTAAATTTTCATATAAAATAGAGAACAGTGTCAACAGCAGAAGGCTTACTGGCATGTTCCTGCTTGCTTGCCTTTGCTATAGCTGCGTGTCCCTCTTTTACTCTGTTCTCTTTCTTGACTTAACTGATTCCTGCTTGTCACTGAGTTCATACATAGGGTATTTCCTTCCCCTTTGATTTAAAACAGCAGTTGTAAGAGCTTGGCAGCTGCCAGGGTTATTCTTTTATTTAAGCCATCCGACTCACTTTGTTATATTAATAAATAAGAGACCATTTTCTTCAAAATGGTTTTCTCAGATTTCTGCCAGCTTAGAAACAATTTCTCCCACAATTTACAGTGCTTGTGAAGATGAACAAAGCTCACAATGGCTCAGTTCTCTGTACGTATAGTAGATCTGAACCTGAAATAAGATGACCACCTAAATTATACATTTAATGTAGTGCAATTTTTATTATAAGGTGCTTCTTATCTTTTTCATGATCTTCTGCTACAGCATTATAAAAGACAGTCTAATTAATCTTCCAACAGAATAATTTATTACCTAAGGTTTTTCTTGTTTTCATTGACATGACCAAGTAATGAATAGCAATTGATGTCTGAGAAGAAAGTTACTAATGCAGATATTTTTAAAATAACAGACAGAAAGCAATTTAGGAATAAATTATCAAAAACCAGCCCTGAATTTTTGGGGTTTGGTTTTTTGGGTTTTTTCCTTGATTAATGGAGGAAAAATGTACTGTATTTATCTTCTTATTCAACATTGGCTTTGTTTGGTTTTCTTTCAGAGTATATTGATTTTATTTGTCACCATTTTTTTCCTTTCCTTTGCAGAAACTCTAAAGAGTGTACATCCTTCAAAACAACTGGCGTGACAGAAGACCAGTAGTGTGCATGTATAGATTATCAGGACCTTAAATAACTCTCATGTTGCATTCAGTGGTCTGAATTTTCATGCTGCAAATGTAAATGCCATGTTCAATTTTACTTTCTACTGCTGTAATGCAAGTATGAATATTGCCATTTTCTGTAAACCCAAAAAGACCTGGCAAAGCAACACCGCTCCTGGGCTTGTAAGTGATGGCAGTGTTTCAGCTTCCATTAAACAAATGGGAGAAGACTTAAAAAATTAAACACAGAGTTGAATATTTCATAGTAACTTTGCTAAATGGGGCTGGTCTGTCTTTTCCAGAGAACTGTACAGAAAGTGACCTCTTGTGGCAGGTGCATGTCCGAGATGTCCATCTGCAGGTGTGCAGGGACTCCTGCACCACAGCACTTCTCAGGCAAGGCTTTTCTCAGCTGGCCAAGCCAGGGGAATGTGGCCCCAAAGATCTGAAACCCAGACTTTGGAAAAGACTGGAGGAGTGGTGCTGTTCCTAAGCACCCGGCCCTGTTTCCATGTGACTGCAAGGAGATCTTCAGATATCCTCCTCTTCGCTCCCTAGGCCACAGAGAAGCTGAGATGGATCTTACCTGTGCGTGGGTTTATACACAAGATGAGAAAATTAACAAATAGTGACTGGGTTTTGTGTTCATTTCCACGACAAAAAAAGAGATTCCCACAGTTTTCAGGTGCCACTTCTTAATTTCTTCCCAACACTGGGTGACACTAACTGGTTGATGCCCAGATCTCTGATGCAATGAGCTCTTGTGGTGCTTTGGCTGTGTTTGAAAGGTGGAGGGGTGGCTGTGGATTGCAGGTGTGCAGGGGCTGGCAGCACAGGATGTGCTCTGCCTGGCATTGGAGGAGATAAATAATGGCAGTGAGAAGAGTCAGAGATGCAAATGCACCTGAACAGTCAGTCCCCAAAAAAGAGGCTGTGTCAGTTGTTGATGAGACCTGGAAGGAAAGATATTGCTTGTCCAAGGATGCCAAGGGGAGCTCAGTGAGAAATAAGGTAATGCTATTCAGCCCATCATCCCTCCTCTGCAGTGCAGAGGACACTGAATGAACTGAGGCATCTCTGCTTTGTAAAGCTAAACAGCAAAGCAGTTGCTGAGCGTTATATCCCCTTTTACTTCCCCTGTGAACTGTGAAAGCCCCATTACAAAATAAACAGTCCAGCAAAGATCTTCTGGAAAGTTATGTGTTAACAGTGTTTTGAGGATGTTCACATTTTCTCTGTGCGTTTTCATATGTATGCAAGTTTGTACCGGAAATGATCCCCTAAAAAAGGTCTTATTGCTAAAATATTCTATATAACATTTGATAAAATTTTATAAAATGCAGCTCATAAAATCCTGCAGAATGTCTTGTATGGTACAAAGCTGTGAAATGCATCTCATAAAATACTCTGAAACCTGTATCTTGAAGCAGAGGATAGATCAAACACTGAAGCAAATGAATTTGGATGACACCTGGCTTTCACAGTGATGGGTTTATTATTGGAATCTGCTGTGCTGGAAGAGATGTGAGGAGGGAGGGGAGAAGGTAGAGGGAAGGGAAGCATGGATTGCTCTCTTGTGTGATGAGCCAGCCTCGGCTAGGGGTTATTTATATTAGTGTTACTAAAAATGATCCCTTTCTGTCCCTCCCAGCACAATCACTATTCTGGGCAAGGAGCAAATCCATAGAAATCCCTCTCAGATGGGCAAAGGCAAATAGGCATCAGCTCCCTTGAACATGGCAAACACTGTGTCTGCCTTCCAGTCTCTTAATATGACATATGCATGTTTCTCTTGTTTTGTGTAAGACGCCACTAGAAAGAAAATTACTCCAGCTCCTTTCATGGGCCTGTCAGGACACATGTATCCCAACTGCCATGTTCATGGAGAGGTTTTGTTGGAGGGAAGATTTTGTTGTAGGGCTAAGGTCTTTCTGGAGAATGATGCTCCCCCTTTCACCAGGGAAGAGGCGATGGAAAAACGGAGTCTTTTAAAGCACTTGGCCATTCTGACACCTCTGTCACAAATCACTCATGCATGAGATGTCAAGCTGTCACAGCTTTGTGACACTGGCTCGCACTTTAAACATGTTCAAAATATCAAGCATTTGAGAAGTCTTGCTGAAGTTGGAGAACATAATTACATACCTGGACTTGCTTACATGATTCCTGGGAGCATACTAGTCTGAAGGTGCATTTGCACCATAGGTATGGTTTTAAACATATGCTGATCATACACAGACTCCTGGCAGCTCCTTTGGTGTTTCAAAGCCCATGATCCCTGCAGCAGACAGCAAGAATTTGCTTTGATGTTTCCTGTTTGAAGTTTCTACTGTTGCACCTGCCCAGAGGAGCCCAGCAGCAGAGCAGGTGGATTTTGACTGCTGCAACATGGGGACCTGATCCAGACAGGTTTCAGTATCACCTCATAAAAGCAACCAAGGCCTGTGTACAGCACAGTTTTCTCCATTTTGAGCACCAACACTGTTTCCACATGTCTGAAACAGCTCTAAAACTTCCCACTGCAGTGGATGCAGGGGACACTGGACTTCTTCATCCATCTACACTGCCACACAATGCAGGGAAACAACCTTTGCCTTGGGCTCCTATTTTTACATCCATTTATGACTCTGTAGTGTCCTCCCACTGCAACTGAAAAACCCCAAACACATGTCAGATCCCAATTTTAGTCATTTTGTACACTCCAGATTAATCCAAAGATTTCTACTTTCTATTTTCTAGTTAGTTTGGCTTTCTTATCCTCAAGCCCATGCAGATGGCCTTATTTTACAGTGACTTCATTGATGCTCCATAGCAACTTCCCTCAAAATACGCAAGAACAAGAAATACTGTATGTGAGGACAGACCACCCTGAAAGAGACCCAAATTAAAAATAGTACAAATTGGCAAGTAATGAATGCATGCAGTTCTAGAAGCTTTGCAATTATTTCTTCCAAAACTGGAAGAAGTTATGCAACCTTAAAACTGCAGACAGTCAGTTTATGCAAAATATTCATTAGGTTGTCCAGGGAAATCTCACCATTTTCCTCACAAATATCAGTAATATCCAATAATTATACAATAATATATCTCCAATAATATATACTCCATGCTGAGGTCAAGTCAAGATTTAAAATACTGTGCTTCATAATAATAAACATAAAGAAAAGCAGGCAAATCAGGTATTTAATAGACTCATAATTGTATTTTAATTAGGCTGTGCATTTATAAAAATGACATTAAATGATCTCCAGTGAATAATTAATTTAAAAATAACTGAAGTTTTAGAAAACTGTTACTATGGGAGGAAATGCTACTATGAGTTTCTTTTACTCTTCATCCCAAATCTTTCCAGCATTGAAGCAACTGGAGCCTTACATACTTCTCCTGTGATGCAAAATTGCTTATCATCTTGCCTAAAGATGCTCTCTGTTATACACCACCACTGGGGGGCCATGCTCTGGAGTGAGTGCTGAAGTGCTGGAGGAGGATAGGCTCAGCAGCTGGTACTGGAGTTAGACCTGCACCAAGATTCAGCAGCACTAGTCCAGGAGACCCACCCAATTTTGCAGCTGTCCTCAGCTGTGCCACAGTTTTAGTAGCCCTGCTGATGCCTGTGGGACCTCTCATGGGTCAGAGCCTGGCTGATCTGAGGAACAGGGACCCAAGGAGGATCTGCTCAGGTATGGCATCACTCTAGACAGAATGTGAGAATGTGCCTCTATTTCTGCCGAGTGACCCAAAACACACAGCCTGGTGTTCTGGCTGGCTTGCTCCACAGGCACCCTTTGCATTTCAGGGCGCCATCTTCATCATCTGGCCTTGCTCACCTACCCACCTGCTGCATGATCAGATGCATGGTTTGTAGGATGCTGACCTGGGAGACCTGGCTCAGACTTCTGAGCTCACCCACCACTCTGAAATAAAGTAGCAGCTTCAAGATGCCACCAGCATCTTAACGCTACAGAGCATCCTAATTTATCTGCTTCCTGGAGGCATTCTGCAAACCATGGTGGGTAGTGGCATTATCCCCACTTTGCAGCAGTCCCTTTGCATCCATGCGCTTCTCCAAATAATGACTTAACCTGTATCAAAACCAGGCCAAGGTGACATAAACAGAAGGTCACTGTAGTATCGAAGACCCTCCTGTAGTAACTATCAAATGTAGTGGATGTAGGAAAAAAATACATCAGAGTCCATTAAAACTGAATAAAATTACTATTTTCTTTATTTTCCAGAGCAGAAGGAGATAATACCATTTGGTGTCCATTATTCACTCCCATAAGACCATGAAGATCTTGTTCTAGTGCTGCAGCCAGGTAAAAGAAGGTTGCAAGCTCCCAGAGGTATCAGGAAGCAGGGTTTTTTTAGGGCTAGAATGGAGAAATGGCCCATCACCACTATCCTTTGAGTGGCATTTTTTCTGCGGATTCTTTAACTGTCTTCTTTTTCTGTTCAGTTGCAGTAATGTGACTTCAGAGCCACTGTGCTCGAGAGGAATGCTCTCTGTTCACTTTTCTGTTTTGGGAGGAGGCAACAGAAAGTCTTGGTGTTTACTGGTTTTTACAGGTATATTTTGAGAGCAGGAGCCTGAAAGATGAAACAGTGTGATACACTTCAAAGATCACGGCTGACTGGCAGTGAAACTAAGAGTATAGGGAGAATTTGCTAGTATCCAGTGCCTAAAAAACCCAATTAGATGGAGAGACAGAGTCATTGCAAGTGAGATTAGCAGGAAATCCCAAAGCTGATCTCTATGACACTGTGTCTTGAATCAGTGTAAGAGTTCAAGCAAGTAAGCAGGTGTTCAAGACCCTCAAAAGCAGAGCTGTGAGAAACAACTCTTATTCCAAGCAGGCTCAAGCTTTTTCCTTCCTCACCATGTTTCCTTTCAACTTTTTTGTTGCTTGTTCTACTCCCAAATCCCTCCCATCTATATTCCCTACTGCCCTTTTAGTTTTATATTCCCTACTGCCCTTTGAGTACCTTCTTCCCTCCTTTTTGGTCACGTGGTCACACATAAGAAAATAGAAAGTGGATGACAATCTGACTTAAAGGAGACAGGAAATCTCTCAGAGAGTGCTCTGAGAGACTTTAATCAAACACATTATCAATCCTAAGTAACCCAAATTCAGCTTACATGATTATATAAAAATAGGCATCGTTTGTATGAACATATAAAATGTGGATGCAAGACTTCCAAATGAGATCTGCACATCACTAAATCCGTCAGGAAAAAACACTTTCACTCTGCCATCAGCTGACGATTGGCGAATGATATTAATCACAAGCGTTAAGGAGCCCTAATGCTGATAGTACAAGGGAGAACTGCTCAAGACAAGGACCGGTTCCAAAAGCTATGGTGCTACTGCCACCTGAGGTTTTCTTCTGGAAATACAGTCCCTACGCGGAAGGGGTTGCACAAAAATTGGGGTAGAAGAGGGACTCGGAAGCTCATTGGTGCCAGGAGAGCCTCGTCAATGCAAGAAGAGACTGTCCTCACGGGCAGCCCCAAGCTGACACCTTTCCCATGTCCGCGCCGAGTTGTCTAAGCAGTTCTGAGTGCTCCGGCTGCCGGCACGGGCAGCCTCTGCCCTCCTCGCTGTCCTTGCCAGCCTGGGCTCCCTCCGTGCCATCTGCAGGCAAAAGTGCTTTTGCGCTGAGATGGATCGAAGATATGATCCAAATAAAATCAAACGTTTTTTCGGCTGCATCTAGAATACTGCACGCAGATCTGGGCTCCCCAGTTTGAGAAGGATGTACCGATGAACTGCACTAAGCTCAGCAAAGGTCACCACAGTGGTTAAGCCTTGCCCCATGAGTGGAGTCTGAGAGACCGAGGCTGCTTCATCCAGAGAAAGAGCTGGCTTCATGAACGCCTTACAGCAGCTCTCCAGCACCTATGCAGAGATTATCAAGAACACAGAGGCAGGGTTTTCCCTCCAGTGCATAGTGAAAGGACAAGAGAGAAGGGGTGTAAGTTGAAAGAAGAGGTTCCATATGGAAAACCTTTTCCACCATAACGGACAGTCAGGCAGGGGTAAGGTTGCCCAAAGAGGCTGAACAGTTGCCATCCTTGGAGGTTTCCAAACCCAGTCTATACAAAGCCCTGAGCAACCTGGTCTGATCTTCCAGCTGACCCTGCTTTGAACAGGCAGTAGGACTAGAAATCTCCAGAGGTCCCTGCCAGTTGATTTGTCCAGTGATCCTATGAACTTTAAGACAGTTGTGTTTTCATACAATTTTTTAGCTGTGTGATGTTTCAACTTTATGTGCAAAAATATTTTTATGTGCTGATACCTTGACCTATAAGGATTGCAATGTAACCAGAAAAAGTGAAGGCATTTCACCACCATGGTACTGGCAATCTTTAAAACCAGAGCCCTGTCCTGTATGACTCTTGCACAGGCCAGGCTCCACGTGCACTGCTCTGGAGTATTACACCACGGCAGGGAGCTCTTGCCACTCCGCACGTGGACATCTGTGTTGAGCAGCATGTTAGCAGTATTGGTGCCCAAATTCATATAGTCCTGATATAGCATGTGACAGGGAAAACGAATGGGGTTTTTGAAAAGCCCAGTAAATATTTTAAAAAATAGATCTAATTATATAAATTTCACCACCTTCACATCTTCTACTGTTGGTATCTGGTTTTAATTGGGAAGGACCATGCTGTCATTTGTGCCCAGCTTTTGATCCTGTTCCTGACTTTCTCCTATTTGTTGTAAAACACCATTTTGATCATAAAAGCTATTCTCTCATACAAACTTCTCCCATGGTTGATCTCAGCTTTGCACATGATGTACACTGACGTACTAGACCAAGCATTTGCAAGGCATGAATTTTAAAGTTAGTTTTCTCCATCATGTTCACCATCATATCTTTCTGGCTAGAAAAAGTATAACCTAGTTACATTTAAGAATAATAAAATTAGAAACATAGTGTGCCATTTTGAGTTGTGACTCTCACCAAGATAAAGTTTTGGACTCTTTATCTCTTTTTCATATCCTGTCCAAACTTCTATTCTAGCCTAAAATTGTAAAAAATAAAGCTACATTACTTTTGAGACTGTAAAATATCAATAAACTATGAATAACCAACTAGAGTTATTAAGTATATTTTAATAGGGTTTTTAATTATTTTATTATTTATTACTTGCTTAAATTCCTTATAATGGTAAAATCATTGCACAATATTTAACACCAAATCAAATAAAGCAAAAAAAAATTAATATAATCTCCCCTACCAATCAAATAATTCAGGAAAAATAAGATTTTACTAGTTTACAGAAGTTGATACTTGCAGTTGCATAGCTTTAGATGTAATTTTATAGAAGGTTTGCCCTTTTTAACTAACTTCGCTGTTTATCTCTAGAACTTATTTGTATCTGTACTTTCAGTGCAAATATGAACTACCACTTGGGATCTCAGGCATGACACAAAAAAATCCGATAATTTTGGTTGAATGTGGTTATCCAAAAGTATGCTTGTATTGGAATTATATATAGATTTTTATATATAGCTTACATATGAAAAAAGGTGGGAAGGGAGAGAAGAGATGGAGGGTGAAAAATCAGGCAAAGGAAATTCAATGTATTTTCTTAATGCATCAAATTCTTCCTGTTTCTTTTATTAGTATTTTATTGTGCATTATAGCTCCAGTGAAGCAATTCTGTTTATGAATCTGCTGGAAGAAGAAAAAGAAAAAGTCTATCACTTTCATGTAGATTCCTTAAATATTTTCAAGATGAGCAGATGCTTGAAATAAGCATACAGTGAGCCAGTGCACTGCTTGGTATTTATTAGTAGTAGTGTGTGGCTAACGTAATAGTTACTTCCATTCTAAATTCTGTCTTCAGCTATTCATAACTTCCTAAACCAAATTCCTTTTAGACCTAAAATTCTAAATACTTGGCCTCATGCAAAAAGCCAATCTTTGTTTATTGGTTCCTGTAAAATCCATCCATCTGAATTCACATTATGTGGATAAGACAGAAGTTATTACCATGAACTCCAGCTCAATTTTTTCTTCATATAACTGAATAGCCATGAAGTTTCAAGCACGGTTGAAATTACAAAATTCAGCCTCTCATTTTACAACAGATCTTCTGCAGAGGCACCATGACGCACATTCATGAGTTCACTGAACTCAACAAAAATCTGAGGAGGATCAAAGTTTCACTTGTATGATGTTTAGGGAAGGACTGAGCACGCACAGTCACTGCCAGGGGCAAGGAGCCACGTGGAACTCCCAGCTGGGGATCTCCATGAGGCCAGGGCCCATCCCACCAGCCCGGCAAGGGAGCGGGCAGGCTGGGGGGGCAGCCAGAGGCACCCCTCAGCCCCACTGCCAGACAAGTTTGTGGTGACACACCACGTCTGGGGCCCAGCTGGGAAGTCTGCAGGTCAGGGTCTGGGTGAACAGGGTTCACAGCCAGACAGGGATGGGACAAGGCTGGGGATGGGACAACTTGGATGGGGACAGACTGAAGGCCCCCGGCTGAGCTGAAATGGGGTCCACTTTATTGCCTTTCATTCTGCTAAGAGCTCTTCATAAAACCAAGCAACTGGGCAACAGTAAGCCAATTTATTATCCAAATATTTTAAAACTGAAATTTTTAAAAGAATTAAACAGTTACATTCTTTGAAGCCATTGCTTCTAAATATATGTCATGCCATGCTGGTTCCTACTGCTCTGTGTATGAAAGCTACATAACATGTATGAAAATGTAATTTCTATGACATACCTTGCAGCTCTGTCACAAATCACAGTGCAGATCTGGATAGTATGCAAATACTGAAAAACTTTGGCTGTTCCTATTAATATATTCAAACAAATTTGCTTGTATAGAGAGAAACTGCCATTACAAAAACAGAGGCATTAACTAAGTAGGTACTCTGTATAAGACAAAAATTCCACCTCAAAAAGTACAACAATAGATGTCAATCCTAAAAAAAAGCACCATATGATAATTGCTGCCCTTCTGGTTTCGAATGTAGACTGGATATTCACTGAAGGGCTTTGATATACAGATTAATCTACATTCCCTCCACCTGAATGGTCTCACTTGTTTTTCTTCGTTAAGTGCCACCCAGTTGAGTTTTGCCATCAAAATTAAGAAATAACTTTTCAACATTTTCAGAGGGGTTGAAGATCATATTACTCTTTTTCAGCAGAAGATAATGACGCTACTGCCAAAGAAATATTGAAGTATTTGCAATATCAAGACCCTTAATGGCTTCTTTTCTTACCTTTACAAAAAAGAAATGCTTAAAACACACTTTGAAGAGATTGGATTGGTATAAACACCAGCAGTAACAGAGTGTTTTACATCAAGTTGTACTGGAGGCTTTCAAACTCCATTTAATCTTAAGAAACATTTATTGCTATTGCAGGTTTCAATTATTGGCAACAAGGGTTTCTCAGCTAATGCTGACAGGGAAAATCCATTTTCAGTGCAATTATAAAAGTATTGGCAGAGACATGGGAGATTATGTGCCGTCACGTGTCTTGAAAAGGTGCTGAAAATGCTTTTGTTCTGTACATGGCAGGACTAAATAATTGTCTGTCTGCCCTCTGCTGCTTCTCTTACATCAGACTAATTAGGATAAATGAACTCCCATTTGACCCTCTTCAATGCCTGTGGTACATAAACCCAGCCTATAAGATAACACAAGTATTACACTTAATCCCCAGTTCAGCAGAGCACTTAAATGTATATTTTGAGACCTGATTTAAAGGTATGTTTAAAAAGAAACATTTCTTAATGGCACTGATGAGCTGGGGCCTTAACAGGCTTTCACGGTCATTGCTCAAGGAAACCATGAGTTAATGTAAATCTTTGGAGAGCAGCACTTCTTCCATGCCTCACGGCAGTAACACAGCTGTATTGCCCAGCATGCTCTGTCCCAGGACTCTCTACATCCAGGTATCGTTCCACGGGGGCCTCTGCTCAGTCACACACAGTTTTTCCTCCTTTCTCTGCCTTCGAGGTTCCCTTGGGATCCTCATTTGGTGGTTTCAACTGGGAACCAGCTTACATGGATATTATCCAGGGGAGAAGTAACCAGTACACCACAGTGTGGTGAGACATACAGAGCACTGCATAGCCTCACATGGAAGCAGAAAATCCTAAACACAAACCCAGATAAAATTCTCAAACCAAAAGCACTCTCCAGCAAACATTTTTTCTTTGGAAATCTATTTTAATGTAGTCAACATCAGGATACCTTTTATAGTATAAGCAAACGTTTCTATAAAATCTGACTCAAAATGGGAATGCCATTTATTTGCAAATAATTATTTATTTGGGAGAGCCAATATTTATTTGCCAGTTAAGACTTTCGCACTATTTTTCTTAATATAAAGTAGAACAGCTCATTCTATGAGAATATCCATCTAGTTCAAGTAACCTTGGGTGAAGAATCCTAGGCATTGGGTACCTTTAGAATCCTTGATCGCTCAGTAGGAAGTAAAGGACCAGTATTTTATTTATGCCAGTGTGGTCTCAAGAAAATCACTTTCACAGACAATAGTTATCAGCATAGAAAAGCATTGAATGAAGTAAAGAGTCACTTACGTAAATGTGTTATGAATTTGAATGTAGCATTTCCTGATAACAGAAAAAATAAGACTATAAATGAAAACTTAAATTCAAATGTAATGGCTTTGAACTTTTTCTATAGCGTACCCAGTGTAAATTGGTTTTTAACCATAAATAAATATTTGGTGGATAAAGCTGGTAAGATTTGCTGGCAAAGATGCATGGTCAGAGCTATAAATATGTGGGAAAATCTAATAGTTCAAATTTACTCCAAAGGTCATCTAGAGTATAAATATATTCTCAGAAAAATTATGCAGAAATTTTATCATTCTCTTCTTCACATGGGCTGAGATTGCAGGAAATAAGTAAGTCCTCACAAAATATAATGACAGGAAGAGAAAAATGCCTGTGCTGTGACGGAATCCAGTTTCTTCTAACAAATTATTATGTGCTCTGTGACATAAATTCCAACCATTAATCACTTCCATAGGCATGAAGCCAGAAGAACAGCACTGTTAAGACCGGTTTTAGCTAACCCCCGAAATATTTTACTCTTGAAAAGGTTGCATTTTCTAGACAAAGGAGGTTCACATGCAGCTTGGCAAGAAGTTAATGTGAAAAGGAGAAGCCAAAACATAAAATCGACTTACAACTGCAAAGCTTTGACTTCTGAATGAAAGAGTTTCCACTGTTTCTTCATATGTTTTGCCTATATATAAGCCAGGAAACATATATAATCAGTGAGTTACAGTGCACAGATGTGCTTAAGTCTTGTTAATGTGGGATGCAACTCCTCTATCATAAAAGGAAAATGCAAAGTCATTTACCTCATTTACATCCAATACTTGGGCCATAGGAAACATGCAAGAACCGTGTGTGCTTGCCAGATTAAAAGATAAGAATAAACATATACCAGGGAAGATACCATAGACTTTTCCTTTTCCTTTTCCTTTGCTTGCAGACAGGCACAAGGTCCCAAGAGAGCTCTTGCATTGGGAGTATTTCCAGGACGGCTGTAAGAGATCCAGTTCACACTCTTGTCCATAGTGAATGGGAATAGGCTACACTTTGTGGGAGTACATATATGCTAATTAGCATCATTTCCTCTGCAATTATATTCTAATTAAACAATCTTTAATAGAAATCAGACTGATAGCAAGTCCCCCCCAAACAAGCACACAAAAAAGCCTCTGCCTTTTCAGCTGCAATGGCAGGGAGCTTGGATTCTCAGTCATGGCTGTAAAATTGCGAGACAACACCACATAACAAAACCCAAGAAAATTATTACAGGATTTCTGTATGTACATAAATTAAATAAAAACATATGCAGATACTTCCTATTCTCTTATGTCTCAATAACACTAGCCAATGAGTTATTCGTAACATTCTTGACAGCAATTCAAAGAGGCAATTCAATTTTCCCTTCTTCTTTTGTTCTAGTCTAAACATTTATCCCAGGGAGTGGAGTTTTAAGTAGATATGGGCATGCAAGGTTTTACATAAAAAGCTGACCATTATTTATCTTCCATTTATAGATTTTTAACAGCTTCATGGTTCTTTTCCCCTTTTTGTCACCAATATTCCGCACTTTTTTCACTGATGTGTCCACAGAACTAAAACTAATAAATGAAAAGAGAATGGTACAGAGGAATGGTGAAGAGATGGTGAAGTTGAGCTCTGGGACTATGAAGCAGAAAGAAAAGTGTGCCTCTCTCACATGGGATATTCCCTCTCTCCAGGTACCACAGTGCAGAGCAGTGATGCCATGATGGACCACCAGCACTGCTGGCAGGTGCTGGGGACTCACCACCTACACTTGTGACGAAGGCAGGAAAACAGCTGGAGACACGTAGGAAACTTTAAGTCTCTTCTGTATTCTCCACATTTTGGTGCTCTTCAATCTCTCCACTTCTTCAATCTCTCCAAACAACGTTTGCAATAAAATTTAGAAATAAGAAGAATGAAGTGGCAATGCATTTCTTAGGAAGAACCAAATCCTAAGTAATAAAGCAATGTAAAAACTTAGCAGTGTTGCTGTTCATTTTTTTAATGTTGCCAGAGGTACAGTGAACGGTTCTCTGTCCTTTGTGTGTGTAACCATGGTAGTTCACAAAGCCTTATATTAGCCTACTTCTTCATCTGTACACATCTAGTAATGTTGCTGAGTTGGTAATAGGCTTACCAGGAAAACAAAAATTTACCTTTTCTGATATTTCAAATTAATGTAATTTTTAAATATTAATTTTAAAACATTTTACATTTGAAAGCAATACATATTTTGATACATAAACCATCTTTCTATATTGTCAGAAACCTGATTGAGGTTTTCTTATCAAAAACTTTTCATATAAAACACATTAGCATCACAGGAAAACACAGTCCCAGAGTTAATTTTTACTAATTAAAGTAGAAGATGTATCCTTTGTTACTTCAGGATGGAGGAAACTGTGTCCCTTCAGTTGGATGGGACACAGTGGTACACATCTAGTGCTTAGGCTGATGCAACCTAAGAGATGAAACTACAGTTTCACACCAAAATAGAACTGTGCTAAAGTCAGTCTGTATATAGAAATACCATCAATGATACCATAAATGGTCTCTACATATTGGTAGATTGAATTAAAACATGTATAAAATCACAAAAAAGCAGCAATTTCATATTTGCTTTCTGTTCTGTGCAGAAGTAACAAACTTTGCCCATGCAGAATGTCAGTAAGCATCTGAAGGAAAAATCTGCATTTGTATTCTGAGAACTCAAAGGCACTTAACATGAGTTTTGTAATTTATTGCCATCATGGGAATCATAACTTTCAGGAAAGCCTGTGAGTTTCTCAAACTATATTCCCAGCATCAACCTATTTACAGAAAGAATTTCAATGAGAATTACGATTATATGTGGGGCTGATGAAAAGCATCTTTTCCCACATTGGTGCTGCTAGAAACTGTCAATCAAAGCATATTTCAGTATTTTCTATCTTAATGATGAGATTCAGGAATGCATATACACTAATTGTTCCCAAAAAGTTAAAAAAAAAAAAGAAAAAGAACGAAACTGCTGAGTTTTATGCATTTCATTGCTTACCTTAGTGTATTAATGTCTATGCAAAATTCAGTACAGCACAGCCAATTAAAAACATGAGTTGATAAATACTTACGTTGCAAATTGGCCTCTAGAAAACTCTTGTCTACTATCAGCCAGATCATCATAACAATTGCTACAACTGTTCTCTGAAACAGAATGCCTTTGTGCTCAAAGTTCTGCTTCTACACATTTCTCTGAAAAAAAGCTATCAAATATTTGGGTCATTTATGCAGTTACTGTATTTTTAGAGTGCTTAGTAGACATAACAGTGTTCCCTAATATTGCCCTAAAACACCATTAACACAAACTTCAGTTAGATGAAAGATACCCTCTACTTCCTGGGAACACAGGATACAAAGAATGTTTAGGTAAACATTTTCTAGCACTGCAAAATTTACACCTTTTTTTGTATTAGAAAGATAAAACCATCATGAAGTCAGAAATTTTTGTTCCCCTTAGCTCATCAGTAAAATCAAATCCATTTGAAAATGTTCTAGATGTGCATTTTAAATGGAGGAGTTCTGCTTGGGATGTATTACCCAAAAATAATAAAATCTGACAGGATTGACAGCTTCAGCTGCCTCTTAAGTGCTTCCACAGTGTAACCACGGCAGTGCAACCTCTCAGCAACACACAAATTTCAGAGAAATGTGAAGAGAAAAGCAATTTGATTTTGAAGAAAGTTTAAGGGAGAATTCGACATCCAGATAAGACTTAACTTCTTTAATCCAGTCCACTCAGGACATGTATGCAGATAAGGCAATATTCAAAGTATTTTGAGGTTGAGTGAGCTTTTCCATCTCTGGGCAAAAATCCTAAGAAGCCCAAAATGAAATATCATTCCAAACATGTATTTCTGAGACTGGCAGAGAAATGTTCAAACTGTTGGCACCACAACATGGCTGGGCACCAGCTGGTCCTGCCACATACATTGAGCCACACACTTTTACACTGGTACCTGGTATGTAACAGAGCTCCAGCCTGCTGTTATTTTATGACATTGTCCCAAGCCTTAACACTACAGAAGAACTAATTTATGTTCCCAGTAACATTTGAATGTGATAGCCACAAAGGAAATAGTTGCGTCAAATGTTGACTAAAACTGTGACTCCATAATTAGCTTAAGCTGCTGTAATGCAGGCTGCCACCCTAAAAGGCAATACCCTCCCTGCCACCAACCCCTGTGTGCCCATTGCCCTACTCTTGCGAGCACAAACAGCAGCCCACACACAGTTGAGCTCGTACTGGTTATGATCTACACATTGAGTTATTCACTATGGAGTTACATGAAAATAGGGTTGTCTGTAAAAGTTTATCTTTGGAAATGTCTGCTCCCAAAGTTCTTCAGGATGAGTTGCTGCACTTCCATCCACATTCCTTCTAACGCAGGTTAATATGCAGTTTTTATACAAATCTTTGTATAAAAATCAAACAAGCGCACCAGTTTAGGCAACAGTAAAGTCATAAGTCAATCCCAAGTCTGTGCAAACTGCTAAAATTACTACTTAATGTTGGTGATCAAAGCAGGCCTATAAATCCCACCTTTCCAGGAAGAACTTCTGGCTCAAGCAATCGCAAATACTGCCCTATTCCACACCCTCAAAAAAGCATGCAGATCTTCAAAATAACAAAATAATCAGTGTAGCCAGCCATGTGTATGGCAAAGCACTCCAGAAAAACAGCAGTCTGACTGTTGGGCAAGGGAGATACATTCCCCCTGCTCTTACGCAGGAGACGCTAGGCAAGGAAGACTTCCACAGAGGAACTCTCCACTGACCTGGAAAATTCAGATTTCCTCAGCAGCCCTGGGAGTTAAAGCCCATACTGTGCGCATTTGCTCATTTAGAAGGAACAGACTCTGAGGCATGGTGTAGGACATTTGAATCTTTTTTTCTTTTTCTTAATTTGTGTGAGAAGCTCAGTCTGCGTTTGGGATTTTACCTGAAATTACTTGCATCCCAGCCATGTAAAATCAGGTATCTCAGTCTTGCTTTATACTAGGGCAGACGAGTCCTCAGACTGAGATCCAGTACTTAGAAAATACCTTGGAAGTGCTGCTCCAGAAACCAGGTGACAGATGTCTCTCTCCTTTTTACAGTTATTCTTGAAAAAGGAGACATTTATGTTTGAATATAAAGGGATAGACTCCCCAAAACTCATGAAGTTGCAAGTCTCATAAAGAACTATAATTACGTTAATACTTTGTCACATCTGTTGTTCTCTTCAGAGGCCTCACGAAGATGATTAAGCAGAATCTTGCCCCAGCTGTGATTTTCAGCAAAGTGGTAGCATCTAAAACATGGCTGCTAACTTTGGACATGGTGTTTTAAAGGAACTGCAGAACAGTTGGTGAACAATTGTGGGTTCTGGCCAGTAATCAAGAAAACGCCATTAAAAGTGTTCAATTGCAATTATGGTTATTTTCTTGGCACATATTAATGAATGTGTTTAATATTTTAGTGGCAATATTAGGTTTCTAATTAGATTAGATGTCTAAAACCAAGTATTAGATTTAAAGAATCAATCACTTTAATGGCTGACTCATTAAGATACAGAGTCAACTATCTATGAAAGTAATTTTAAAATCCATTTTTCTCAGGCAAGGATCTCTAGAAAACAAAAGCTGTATTGAGCAATTGGATTAGGATGCAAACAAATGCAGGTGTGCTCCAAATTATGCATGCTACAGAATGGTCAATAAGATCTCACACATGACAGTAGGCCAAAATTAGTGATTTACAGTTGAAATTTACCTGGTCACTCAATTCTTAGCATAACTACCATTACTTCATAATTCTGGTTGCCTTTCTGCATTCTCAGTATTAACTATCTCTGAAACAGGCTTAAAAAAAGCAAACACTGCTGTTAAAACAGTGTCCTTTATATTTAGGATTTGACCTATCAATTTGATATGGCTCTGCTTTCCTGAAAAGCAAAAGGTTATGTCTCAACATGAACTTTCCCCTTCCCTTTGTTTACTTAATTTAGATACATCACTCTTTGGAGGGCAAGAGGTCAAGCACAACTAGTGTCTCAGCAGAGAACCTTTTCACAAGACTAAGACGGGACCTGTATGTTACAGTCTGCTCAGCCAGCACATATCCTAAAGGTCACTGTTATTACCAGTGTGGGTATTCTGATCCCAAGCGGTACTGGGCTGCCAGCCACTGCCAGAGATTACAGTGAGGGTGGTGAGACGCTGGCACAGGTTGCCCAGAGAGGTGGCAGATGCTCCATCCCTGGAAACATTCAAGGTCAGGGTGGATGAGGCTTTGAGCAGCCTGGTTTATCTAAAGCTGTCCCTGCTTTTTGCAGATGGTTGGACTAAATGCCTTTAAAGGTCCGTTCCAACCCAAAATATTGTATGACGATTCCATGTTTTGTAGAGGTAAAGTCACTAACAGCAGTCCTTGTAGTGAAAATACTTGTAGTCAAAACCTCTGGAGTTCAACATACAGTGAAACACGATTCATTCTTTTTAAATGAACAGAGGCAGCTGAGCTGCTTTGTTGCTGCAGGAGAAGTGATGTTTCTGCTTTTTAAGTCACAGCATTAACTCCTGGCATTCATACATCTCAATTCTAAAAGCATTGGAAACATCTAACCCAAATTCCATTAAAGGGATTAAAAAAAAAAAAAAAAAAAAGGCAGTTTTCACTAGAGGTTAGGTTTTTCCAAACATTTTCAACACAGGTGATGCAGACAACAGTGCTGAAAAAATCCTGAATGCAACAAAGATGATTGTCCAGCTCATAGTCTCTGTACAGGTACCACGCACCAATTAATACTACTCCTTGTCAAAGTAAAAATCAAGTTTTAAAAGGAACATCTAGATAAAAATTCAACTGTGATTATCCAAATCTCTGGCTGACAAATGAACCACTGTTCTTCCTGCTAGTATCTGAGAATGTCAAGATTACACGAGAGTCACTGATGTTTTAAAAGTGGTATTTAAATATTAACACTAGGAAACACTCAGCTGAGAGGTCTGTCTTCAACTCTTTTCTCCGTTGCTGGCCCAAGTGTAGTACTTCAGGAGCTGTGGCAGTCTTTTCTCGCTGCTGTTCCAGAGAGGCGCTTTGAAACAATGTAGAAGTGCTTTGCTGTGTTTGGAGCCACGAGCTTTGTTTCTGCCTTATGCAAAGTGAGCTGCAGCTACATATCTGACATACATCTCCTGAGACTTAATGCTGAAGAAGCTGACTTCAGACAACTAAATAATTAACCTTGTGAATAAGCAAAGGCTTTGCCACTGACCCACTTCCCAAAGAGCCTGCATGAAGCTGACAACAGTCTTGTTCCATCAGCACCAGAACAAACATCTCACACCACTTCTGCCCTTCCCTCCCTACTTTTCAATGCTGTGAAGCTCCAGGAAGTGTCTTGAAAGCCACTCAGCTGTGGAAAAAAGGTGTGGAAACCAAGCACTGCTCAGCACCTTATGGCCCAAAGGCCCCTTAGTGCCCCTGGTATTTTTGTCTGAAGGTGGTGAAAGACACCAAATACCTCAAGTTTCTTGTCTCAGCCCCTGTGCAGGACACTGCAGGAGTTGCATGCAGCCTCTGCACATTGGGGTCAACATGTGTGTGGTGGCAGCATGAGGAGATGAGGTGTTTTCAGCCATGCCTTGTGCCTTATGAAGCCCCTCTAGACAAAACCTGGGTGCAAGCAGTGCCTGAGGGTGAAGTGTGTCCTCCTCTCCTCCCAGCTCTGTTAGCACCAGTATGCTCCCAAAATAAAGAGGGCCATATCTGTGTGGGTACTTCTGTGCTGATAAAGCTCTCCCAGCAGAGACAAGACTGCATCAACATCAAAGGATGTTTGCTGGCTTGGTTTTATGGGTGAGCCTTCATGTACATGTCTGTTGTTTCACAGAAGTAATCAATGCCTTCAGGGTTTTTTGCCAGCTCCTCCTCAATCTTTCCTGCCCTTGTTAGGTGCCCATCTCAGTCATGATATATGTTGACATATGCAAGGTGCCATTGCTTAAGCACTGGAATCTGGTGCCTTTTAGGATGCTCCAAGGTACTCATGGTATTTCTTGGATTTGCAGATACAACAGAAAATTTAAAGAAGCTCAGTGCCTCCACGGAGGAGCAAATGGAATTGAGATTGATTCCCTAAGGGCCATAAAACGGCACCAGACACTCACATTTAGGCATCTGCACACCACCCTTATTTCCTTTGACAGTAATGGTTGCTTAAGCACTTCGTACACATGTAAAGATACCTCTTTATAGACACCTAAGTGCAGCTGTTTTCATCTAGAGCTGAATCCTGCTCTTCAGTCTCTGCAGAGTAGACATTACCATGAGCTGAAAAGCCACTGCTGTTTTAAATATTTGGGGTTTTTTTCTCCTTTAGCAGCATACATACTATTAATGTTGTTACACATGGGAGTTCTTGTAAAGATTGGATTGAACTAGACACTCACATGGAAATAAGCATATCTGACCTCAGCTTTTCAAAATGCCAGGAAATAAAAGGTAGAGAATTAGAAGTGATCATAACAAAGTGAGTTCAAATGTTGAGATAAACTAATTTACATGAGTACACTCAGGTTTTAGATGATAGAATGACTAATAACAGGTGATGTAGGCTGTTCAGTGAGGACAACTGAAGACAATTAAAGCACATTGGAATTCATGCAGAAAGAGTAGTTAAGGGTTTTATAAACAGAGTCCATACGGCACTCCCAACATTCAAGCATGCTGTCGTATTTCACGTTCTTACTGAACTGCCTGCCTTGTCCACATGGCTCTCGCTGCCCCTATTCCTGACCACTCCCTCGGGTTCTCCCTATTGGTCTCCTGGTACCCCAACTCCACCCATGTACCACCCCTATGCTCTGAGACTATTAGTCCATGTGCTCTCTCCGCCTCCCTCATCCCCAGATAAACCAGGGTCGAGGCCATGCGATTTTCCTCTCTGCATTGGGGTAGCGCTCTCGGCGCTGGGGCAGAAGCTCTCTCCGCCTTGGGCCAGCCCTCTCTGCCGGCCTGGCCATGCCATGTGCTGGCTCCCGACCTCTGGGGACCAGCACGTGGGCCAGCGCTGGGCTCCTGGGGGCCATGGAACAAAGACCTTCTCCAGCCCCATGCGAAGAGCCTTCTCGCCTCCTTTATCACCCATCCCGTTGCAGAGCACAGCCAGCCAGAGCGACGCTCTCTGGGCAGGCTGTGGCATGCCACACCACCGCAGAAACTACAAACCGCAACATTCAAGGAGGTCTTACTGCTGAATTGAAACTGAACAAAATAATAGCAAACTCAGAGCAGAGTATGCTTTGATGTTTTGTTCAGGGAAACAAATTCAAGAATGATTCGCCTTCTATTTCACAAGGTAGTGCAGTTACTAAATGGCTTTAGTTTGTAACATTACCTCCACAAAAAAGAAAAAAAAAACCTTCTTGCATAAAGAAAGGAAAAATTGCCTGTATCTGGGCTGTCAGTGTAGCATTCCATATTTTCTTAGGATTCAGTCTTACACGTGGAATAAAATGGTAATGCTCTTTTTTTCAAACTTCAGCAGCTACTGCAATAACAAAGGTGTGATTATAAGCAAAGACAGATTCCAGATTGATCCTGACCTTAAAATATAAAATCCCTCAGCTTGTCGAAATAAGATGGCATCCTTGAAAGATATGAGACTTGTATAAAAGGGCAAAAACCTTGAAAGAAGACTTTTAATGCTAGGATTATTAACTACCAGTACTACTCTATTAACTGCAGAGATATAGTTATCCTGAAGTCTTGTTTTTGAAAGGAAATGTACTTACCCTGAGCCCATTCAAAATGTCTCTCCCAATCACATGAATCAAACCAACATGTCTGTTCAAGAGCTGTTCCCAATCCTTAAAATAAAGGTCCAGACTTCCACATTGTACCCCCTGGCAGGTAAGCTTGTACCTCCCACATGGATGGACTACTGCCTAGTGCCACCAGATAGCTCTGTTCCTAGGCACAACCCATTTCTTACTGCATCTAGATCTCCACTGAGAATACAACCCAAAACTAACCTGGTGTATGTTATCAAAAATGCACATGGTTTAAAAAAAAATGAGCTAATTGCATTAGAGTGGGTGAGGTGTAATGAAAAAAAACATGCAGATAGGATTTAATAGGAAAAAGACGATATCATCATTAGGCAAACATGTGGGCTGTAGGAAACCAAAGAAACATTTAGAGGAGCTTCTCATCCTAGAATATCTTGGCTTTGTGACCTGCTTGCTAAAGGGTAGAGTCTTTCTCATGAAACTCTAAGAACTAAAGAAGATAAACTCTCTTCCCTTGATCAGTGCATTTGAAAATTCACCATCAGGGATTTTACAGCAACAGATGGCACATCTGTCTCTCAGTTTCCTTGTTATTTTCCTGCCCTGTAAGAACATCATGATGGTTTTGCACCTATGTACTGTATACATTGAAACATAATTTGGAATAATTTTACAATATGTGCTTGTCTCCAGTTCCCATGGAAAACTTTGTATTTTTGAGTCTGAGGATAATTTCACTATTCATGGAATCATGGAATGGTTTGGGTTGGAAGGACCTTAAAGATCATCTAGTTCCAATCCCCCTGCCATGGGCAGCAACACCTTCTACTACACCAGGTTGCTCAGAGCCCCATCCAACCTGGCCTTGAACACTTCCAGGGGTGGGGCATCCACAGCTTCTTTGGGCAACCTGTCCCAGTGCCTCACTACCTTCACAGTAAAGAATTTCATTCTCATATCTAATCTAAAACTACTCTCTTTAATTTCAAAGGCATCACCCCTATCACTACATGCCCTTGTAAAAAAGTATGTCTCTGGCTCTCTTGTAGGCCCCCCTTAGATACTGGAAAGCGGCTGTAACTCATATTTCTTCAAATTGACATTCCTCAGGATCACACAATTAAATGATCCCTTTAACTTAGCCAGCTATTTTAAAACTGAGAGACCAAAGTTCACCTGGGGATAAATTAATGGTTCATGGCCACGTGGATGCACGTACAAAATGAAACTTCTCTGTTTTCCCACACTGCTTTGCATCCACGTGTGCTGTGCCATCCTGAGCACAAAGTGCCTGGATGTTACCTCCTTGTTGAAAGGCTGGCAGGCAGCCATGGGGCCCCATGTGTGACTGTGCTCCTGGAATCACACTCTGGCAGTACCACAGTGGTTGTGCCTTATGCATTTGTATGGAGCCATGCAGAGGTCATGGACTTGGCAGTCTGGGAAGAGGAGACCATTTAGTCCTGCCTCAGCAACAGCCGTGATGATGTGAAGATACACAGATGTATATCAAAGCCATGCTGAGAGGGGTCACTCTGGGAACACTGCTCAAAGCAAATGAAGGGCCTCGGCACAATGATTTAAAAACAAACCTCTGGAAAGAAGCAGAATCCTGGCAGTGCTCCAAGTACCTTTCTCAAGTACCTCTGAGCAACAGATGGACTTTTTCCAGCAAAGCCGCCAATTATGTATAATGCAGACAAAAGGCACAGAGGAGTTCATGGTCCTTACCCAGGCCTCCAGTGACAGCAAGCTTCCTTTCCCCATACCAGAGCCCAGACCAGAACCTGGGAGAACAGAAAGCTCTTTCACCCCTGCACGCACGCACGCACACAGAGTGGGAGCGTCTAGCCAGTCCTAAGCGAGTCACTGTGGGACTGCTGTGGTTTCAAATAAAAATAGTGTGATGGAGGTATGTTTATGAAAACATCAAATACAGAAAAGAAAGGCAATGTAAAACACACTTTCCTTTTTATAAGGCATATTTAGCATTTTACAAGGTATACTTTCCCAAGTGAGGAATGGAAAATTGCAAAGACATCGAAAGCACTCAGCTAGACTCAGTGTCATTAAATGTT
Organism: Machaerirhynchus nigripectus; assembly: GCA_013397975.1. NCBI lineage: Eukaryota > Metazoa > Chordata > Aves > Passeriformes > Dicruridae > Machaerirhynchus > Machaerirhynchus nigripectus. The sequence continues at coordinate 600,390 of VZRQ01009091.1, forward strand.
CATTCAGTACAGTCACTCCACAGAGCTGCACAGCACAGTGCATTCTGTATGTGCCTGCAAGTAACAAGAAAGACCTTAGACAAGAATGATGCTCCCTTTTGGCATGAAAATCATAGCCTTTATCAGTATCGCAGATGTAAATAATTTTCCATTCCCATCTGCAGCAACTTTTGCAGATTGTGCTTATCAGTGGTGTCACTGGGTGATTTCGCTGCTTTGTCTTTTGCCTTGCCGAATAAGCTCGTCACTGATTCTTCGTGGCTTACATCAGACCAACATCTTCCCCTCAGGAGGTGTGTGAGAGTACAAAGGCTCACATGCCTGTTTCCTGCCATCTCCTATCTCCCAGCCTGTGCCTGAACCCCTGGCTAACTATTCCCCAGCTTTACCCTGATTGCTCTTAAAAGTACTCAAGTTTTCACCCTGAATATGCGCAACTGCAGTTTAAGCCATGCTACCTCTTATGTGACACTTTCTCCACAGCTGGAGGACTGCAACAGACTTATAAAAAATATTTGAAGGCTTCTATTATGTCTGTCCTTCAAACGTCTCAAGCCTCAAACTATTTGCGGGAGTCGACTCTGCGGCAATGCTCTGAAATTTTTGGTCTCTCACACAGAATGCCTCTAAGAGGCATTTTAAAGAAAGCAGCACTGCATGTATTAGGAGAAGGCAACACCAGATGCTTGACCAGAGCTCTAAATGCTTCTTCTGGGAGAATATCAGTGTTGTTCTTCTGCAGAGGCAGATGCAAGAAAGCACACAGGATAACTGTTTCAAAACAGTTACTATTCGGCGGTGCAAACAGGGCATAAAGCTCCAAATTCAGGATTTAAACTGAAAGATCCTACTCTGCAGCAACTAAAAATGCAAAATGATGCTAGGAAAATTGTAAATACTTCCCAGAATATAAAATCATGCTCATAATTCTTGTCTCTGCAATTGAAATGTAGTATCTTAAGTCAACTCATTAGAAAAACTGCTCAAGATTACTTCACCACAAAATCATGGAATTGATTTACTTCTTGAGAAGCTGAATACAGTTCAGACCACTATTTTCCAGTTTTTAAAAGCACTTCTGATCTAACCTATTACATATATTTCTAAAGTGTCTGTCGCATCAATTTCTTGGCACACTTTAGATAATATTCACAAGTTTAAAAAAATAGCCTACTGCGCTGCCCCCATCCACATCCCCGTATCTTAGCTTTTGTGGTTCCTCAATGTGAGCTACAATCAGGCCCGACTGTACCAAGTGCTTTGTGGCGCCTGAGAAACGCTGGGCATCTTTGCTTTCTGTTCAACTACACTGACTTTGAAGGACGGGACACGAAACTAGGAGAACGCCGTGGTAAAACTCTGCTTAGCGTTAAAGGTTTCCAGGAGTGGAGCTCATCTCTATGGGATACGCGCTGACGGGAGCATCAGCCCCGACGCCGCTTCCACCAGGTACCGCTGAACGCGGGTCCGTGTCTGCAGCTGTGCATAGCCGCAGCCTGCTGCAGCACAGTCCGGAGAGCAGGGAGAGGTGAATCAAAGGTGAAAGCCAGCCAAAGGGCTGGGTTTTTCCAGTCGCTGGAACTTCCTCTCCCGACCCTTCAGACCTAAATCAGACACAGGCAGGCCGCGGCGCTCGGGATGAAGGCGGCACGCGCGATCGACGCGCTCGGCCGCTCGGCGGAGCGCCCTGCTCGGCGCTGCGCGGCGCGGCCGCGCCCCCCGGAAGTGGAGACCGGCGGGGGACATGGCGGCGGAGCCGTGCTATCCGCGGAGCTCCATCGAGGATGACTTCAACTATGGCAGCAACGTGGCCTCGGCCAGCGTCCACATCCGCATGGGTAGGGACTGCGGATGAGTGGGAGAGCCGCACGGCCCCNCCTGCGTTCCCAACAGGTGCCTCTGTGATACCCCGGTCACCTCTGGCCTTGAGCCGCAGTCAGGTTCTGCGCAGTGTTTTACCCTGGGTAAAGGCTGTGAGTGCGGAGCCAGGGCGCTGCTTAGTCTAGGTTAGGCGTCAAGGGTGAGGAACCGCGGCCGCCGAAAGGCTGTGTCGTTTAACCGTGAAGGGGGTAGGTGTGCTCCTGAGAGGGGTTACCGGGTGTACCCGGTACCCGGTGTAGATTCAGACTTACTTTTGTCCAGAGTGATGAATGTTGAAGTCCAAACATGATCCATGAGATGCATAGTCCCTGCAAAGACGCACCTCCCTGGAGGTGTTTTAAAAAAGCCTGGACGTGGCAGCTGGTGCCATGGTCTATCTGACACGGTGGTGTTCGGTCATAGGTTGGACTCAGTGATCTCAGAAGTCTTTTCCAACCTTATGACTTCTGTGATTTATAAATACTAGAACTGGTGTCTGTAATTACAGAAGTTTAACCATGAAACTGAAAGATTTGAATTTCTTCTGTGAGGTGTTAAAATTTTTGTCTCTTCCACTGAAGCATTTGGCATGCTAAGAGATCATATTGATGTCCATGAAATCCTGCTTTGCTGTTGATATGCAGGTCTCAAATGCATTGAGTACTCTTGTAGAATGTGTCTAATCAGTAATCCTTGCTGAACAGTGTTACTGGACACATTCTGGAATAAAACTGGCTGCATGCTGTGAAATTTTTTATTACTTATTTCTGATAATCAGGACACTTCTTCCTATCAAAATACAGTTTTATCTTCTTTGAAAAATAAAGGCTGTACCATAGGAGAAACAGATAATGAAACAGATAATGCTGTTAGCAAAAAGGCTGATGCATTTCGTAGTGTGGGGGGAAGGCTTTGCAAGCTAGGAGGTTACTTCTAGGTTTGGTCAGTTTATTATGACAAAGTAGGCCCCAGTCCTTCATGGCTTACAAGTGTATTTAACTTTACCTGCTGCAAGCAGGTAATTCTGTTTCTTGTAGTATGTGCTCTTAAACTTAAGACTGTGCTATTAATGACTGACTTTTTTTTTCCTATAAGCTTATTCTTCCTTCCACAGCATTTTGCCTAAATGGACTTGGTCTCCTTTTATTCAGAACAGAGAGTGTCTGTATGATGTATCTGTATGTCCTGAACTACACTTTGTTTTTGATAATTCTAGAATTAAGAGGCCTGTTAATTCTAGGATTTTTCTTCCAGCAGTCTGTGCCTGTGGATGACCATTGAGTACAATGCAAGTTGTAAATGATGATAAATGATATTTAATATGATGAAAGGGAAATCAAGTAGACATTAATGTAAAAACTTTACCTTTTTAAACTTTTATGGCTGTTTCTGCCTTCCATGTTAATCCTCTGTCAGTTAGGTCCATTAGGCACCAGTAACATGATGGAGAAGTTATGCTCTTAATATAGTGAGAATGGTGTATGTACCTCTTAAACTAATCCAATTTAAATTCCTTGCAAATGCTTTCTATATTTCTTTTGTCATCATTGGTAAGGGTTAAATAATGATGTCCAGGAATAAATGTAATTTTGCTGTAATACTGTGTCAATTTTTTTAAGGTAAAATGGCTTTTTACAGCTTTGTTCTGTGCTTTTTCACTATGACTTTATAATGGTTCCTTATGAAAATGAAAACTTGTATCTGATTTACTGTTGAACTTTGTAAGTGTAACTCAAAAGTGATTTCATTTTTATTTTCCTCATTCCAGCATTTCTAAGAAAAGTCTACAGCATTCTTTCTGTTCAAGTTCTGTTGACCACAGTCACATCTGCAATTTTCCTATACTCTACTGGAGTGCAGGCATTTGTTCATGAGAGGTAAATGCTCAGGTGAAATGCAGCTGTTTAGCATGGGTTGAGTATAATTTATGTAGCTTGTTGCTATACTTCAGTCTTCCTAATCATTTTTATAATGTGTATTTTGATTCTCTAATAGATATTTTTAAACTTGATTAGCGAGTAACTTTTCTTCTCTGACATTTTTCTCCGTGGTTTACTATGAAAACTATTATTACTATATTTGTTGTTGTTGTTTATTTTAATGCTTTATTAAGAGTGCTTATTTTAATATTTATGCTATGCAGACTTCTACATGAGTTGCAGAACATCTCAGTTACTGACATTTTACAGTCTTAAGTACTTTTAGAATTCTTTGGAATGCTGTTGTTTATAGGTGCCTGTTCCAAAAAATCAGAATTGTGTCTTGTTCCTCTTCCTCCCTCTCCCATCTTCTTTTTCTCCTTAACCTCTCCCCACCAAAGAATTAGTCTGCTTAAATTCCTGTTTTAAATTCCTGGGCTTGCTTCTTTATAAGGTTCAGATTTTCATGATAAAATAACAAATCTCAAAATGCAAACTGTGGTGAACAGGCCAGGGAGAAGAACAGTTGGGAAATGAGGAGAGCACTGAGTCTGGTTTCTGTTTTCCTCCAAGTGCACTTGTGGACTTTTACTTTCACTTCAAAGCCCAAATAGAAAAGGAGGATTAAACACTACATGAAAGTTTCAGTTTCTGTGTAACCTATAGTGTATACAACAGTGGTTGTGAAACTACAGTTTTCTACTTAAATCTGATAATTTAAAATTGTCCTACTCACTTAAAACTGTTGTGATTTTGTGTTTGGTGTTGGTCCCGTTTTTCCTTGGAGGGCTACGTCAATGATTTAGCAATACTTACTGGTCAGTACTGATTTTCTTTGGTGCAGTTAGTGCCCGTGTTTGTTGCATTCAGATGCTTACGAAAAATAGTTCTCTGAGTGTGGAGTTCACAACAGGCAAAATATTACTTATACTTTAATACTGTTACTTTGTATGGATGGATTATTTTCTTTCTATGTGTTCACTTCCAGGTAATGGATTCCTGGGCAATCTTTAGCTTTAGTATGAAAAAGTTGTCTTTACTTGTGCCTGTACTATTTTTAACTGATTATCTGTACTAGTATGTTTTAGAACAGTTTTATTGTGAATTTGCATTACATTTAGTTTGGATATCTTTTACTAGGTGATCACTTAAAAACTTGCTTTTATATAAACTGTTCTATAGTCTTCCAGATATTTAAGTTTGATTACTTTTTTATATGGACTTTTACAGGCCTGCCTTGCTTTTGATATCTGGGTTTGGATCTCTGGCTGTAATCGTGGCACTGACCCTCTACAGACACCAGCACCCTGTTAATTTATACCTGCTGTTTGGATTTGTAAGTGTTTAATTCAATTAAATTATTAATTGATTAATTAATTCAATTTAATAGTCCCTAGAATATCTTGCATTGTAATTAATTCCTTGAAACCGGGGGTATGTAATTTGTTTTTCTTGTATTCCTTGAAAGACATCCTATACATTTATGAAAGTCTGAGTTACTTTTTGGGGATTCTGTCCACAAGTTGCTCCTAGATAGCAGCCACTTCAGGTTTCTTTCAGCATCTTTTTAGAAAGAGTGCTAGAACTTGGAACTAGTTTGAGCAAGGGTTTTTGTGTGTCTGTAGAAACTATTGATCTGCTCTCACTGTCATGTTGATGTCAGGGATTTTTTCTATGGAACTGTTCAGTAGGGAAGGAGGAGGCATTCCTGTTACCTAAATTGTTTAATGGACAGCCTCCAGCAGAGACCCAAACCAGCCATATGTGTCTTATTTCTCCCATTTTTGTCTTTTTGATGGTAAATTCTAAGCGTGTTTCCAGCACAGGCAGGTCAGTCGGAGCTGTCCTCAAATTTCAGTCTTCTGCCTGATGTTGTGAATATGTAGGTCCAGGCTAACAGTAGCTCATGGATATTTTGGATTATGTAGCAAATCAGTCATCTGAAAAGAAGTCACAGTAGCTCAATTAGAATTTGATGCTTTAAGAGTTGCCTACATTGTATTTGATAAAACAGAAAGACAGTTTTGCTGTGTAAGTAAAAGATTGTTTAAAGGATAAGTATGGAAAGGAAACTGGATGCAGGCACTGTTAGACAGCTGTCCAACAAGATATTAAAAGTGCATTAATTTTATAGCCCCTTGAATAGTTTTTAGGAAGTGTAATATAAATGCTGTGCACTTATAGTAGAAAATGTAAATGACATTTTTCTATAGGGGCAGTCTCTCACTCATGTTCACTTTGTATTGTACTCTTTTTATGTAACACAACTTCCAGCCCAGTAAGACAGTATAGTTGCCATTTTCTTGTTGAAAATTAAACATGTTTTCTCACACAAAGATTTAACAGGAGACCTAATGTAATACATGTTGGGATTATGTAGCAGAATGGGAGTCATTGCATGTGAAATCTCCATGTAAGTGTTTCATGGTTTGATTTTTTTCTTATCCTTCTATTTTTTTGGGTTTGCTTTTTGTAGACACTACTGGAAGCACTGACAGTTGCCACTACAGGTAAATAGTAGCCATCCTATTGTCTGATTCCATAAAGAATTTGGAAAAGGAATCCATCATGTTAATACTAATTGCTATTAGGGTTTTCTAGATGCGACTAAAATGATAATGAATCCTGTTTGAAAATTTTAATGACAGTGATAGGAGTTTAGCAAAACCAGAGAATCAAGGGAGAAAACTGGATTCTGATTCAGACATGAAACTGTATAAACTTGAAGTGAGAAATTAGTTGGGGAATCCATTCTTTCAGTATAGCTAGAAATGTTCTTTTTCATAATATTCAGCTCTCAGCAGAGCTGATCTTCAAGTTGAAACATTCCTATCTGCCCCCTCAGTTTCCCTGAGGGGAATCTGAGTTTGGAGAATTCTGTACTTCATGGTCTGGGTTGAAATGAGGCAGTGTGCAGTCACATCATGGCATCACCTTGAACTAAGCATAAGATGAAACCTCTTCATTGTGGCTTATGATCTCCTGATTTGGGGAAAAGAAAGACTAAGGAGGAAGAAGGGAAGAAAGAGGTTGCACTTGTTTCTGCTGTCTTTCCCCTCCTGTCCCCTAATCAAAACTTTGAGCCTTTATAGGGGATTGTTTTTCACCTTGTTTCAGTATCATGAAAAATTCAGATAGTTTTTTTCTTAAGGATCTCTGTTATCTATGCTGAAAATATTTTTGTTTTGTTTTGTTGGCGTTCTTATAATTCTGAGTAGGAAAGACCTGTTATTTCCATTTAAGAAGCTACAGCTATAAAGTAACTGTCAAACTTAGCTAGTGCAAGGTTCCTAAGTCCTATGATCATGAATTTGAAATGCAAAGACAAGTTCAGGCATAATTCACTTAATTTTGCTCACAGTTAAGTTTAAATTTCTGTTTCCTCAACTCAGCAAATACATAGTGTAGTGTTCTTTAATTGACAGATCACTTTCTCTGTTTATAGTGAGTTTCTATGATGTCTCCGTCGTCTTGCAAGCGTTTATTCTTACTACTGCTGTATTTCTTGGATTGACTGCATATACCTTGCAGTCAAAGAGAGACTTCAGCAAATTTGGAGCAGGGTATGATTTTTACAATTTTTTTTTTTATAAGGTTTGGTTTTTTTCTTTCTTAAAGCAAGCTTTGCAGGTATAATAAGAAATACATGTCAATAGAAGCTGCTTCAAGGGAATGGTAAGGGTTATTTATTTTAAATTATTAATTTTACCCAGTTCTGATCTCTTGGTAAATTCTTTTTAGTGATAATGAATCTTAAAATAATTAGAAAACTAGTTTACTTGGATTTTTCACTGAGAGAGAAAGTAGTTGTTTCAAATCTTTAAATAAAATTAAAGTTAGAACTTAACTTTTGACAGTTTTATAAAATTTTTACTGCTGACACCAGTGAACAGCTGGCATCTGAGAATTCCAGACATTTACTTGCCAAATACATTGTGAAGTGGTTTTACAAGAAAGGAGGATATTTTAAGTTAAGTCTAAAAGAAAGTATATTGTTGGTCACAGTGTAATTTATTTTCTTGCAGCCTCTTCGCTTGTTTATGGATTTTGATCTTCTCGGGTCTCTTGAGGGTAAGATACCTTGTGTTCACAGTTAAAAGATATTCATAGAATCACAGAATGGTGTGGGTTGGGAAGGACCTTAAAGATCATCTAGTTGCAACCCCCCTGCCATGGGCCGGGACAGCTTCCACTAAGATCAGGTTGCTCAGAGCCTGACCTTTTACTAACTTCTAATATAACTAAAAGGTTTGGATCAGCCCGATGTAGCTTAATGAAAGAAAATTCCTAACCAGATCCATTACTGTTCTAGATCATGGTGGTGATCTTTTAACCACACATTTTCAATTTAGATTTTTGTTGGGTGCTGTTCTTGCCAGCATAAAAGGGTATTTGGGCTGATTGACAAAATTTGTCAGTTGAGATCCACTACTTGATGAAGAGAATGTGAAGGAGATTTGGGGTTTAATTGTATTTTGGTTTTCTAGTGGTTCTTTTGTTAGTATTCTGGAAACCAGAGCTTCCTCTCTCTTAAATGAAGGCACTTTTACTCAGTCAGCAATTGTGTGGCTGGAGAGTGTACAGAATGAGAGCATTGAAATATCACCATAATACCGTGGTTTTGTGTACATAACAGTAGAAAGACTGTGTTTTAAATGTGGCATATCACCATGCAGGCATTTTAATATTAAAAAAAATGAAATTCACATGTATCTTTTTCATGTTTTATCTGCCTCCAGCTGTTTTTCTATAGTGAGACGATAGAGTTGGTGTTTGCTGCTGCTGGAGCTCTTCTGTTCTGTGGATTTATTATTTATGACACTCATTTGCTGATGCACAAATTGTCCCCTGAAGAGTACATACTGGCTGCAATCAATCTCTACTTGGACATCATAAATCTATTCTTACATCTGCTGCGTTTTCTGGAGGCATTTAATAAAAAATAGTTAAAAGCTATGTGGTTTGACTACAGCACAATTAAAGTTCAGCATTTGGATGATCTGCAAACTTAGTTCTGCCTTCTAAAGACTGAATCTTCATTATGTTTGCATTCAATGAATATTGATCCCTCCTTAGGGGGAAAAATGGCTTTTTACATAGCTACAGTTCTTCTCCAGACCATGTATTTTATGTAGTTAACATGCTGTCATCATTACAGTCACTTTTTTAATCACTTAATTTGCAATTGACGTAATTAATGATTAAAATTTTGCCAGCTCCTGATTGCTCCAGAGTAGGCTTCCCTGGTGTTCTGTAGCTGCTAAAAATGTTTCCTTTGGGATTGATCATTCGTTTGTGTACCACGTAAGGGTAGCATGAGTTTACCATTGTGCAATGTTTCTCTAAGCTATTTTTTCTAGTTTTTGTTTGGTAAAATGGAATGCTGTCTCTGACAGAGGTACTCTGTTCTTGTTAAGGGCTGTCACTATGCAAGCTGTGAGGGTGTTAAAACAATTAAAGGGATTGTTCTTCATTTTAGTATTATTTAATGTCTTTCAGTGTTCTGAAAAATCATGTGGAGAGTGATTATGGCATTTTATCAACTTGTGTATAATAAAGTTCATTGTGTGTCAATAAAAATTGGAAAGCCTTTAGTCTGTTCTTGCAGTTGAGACTGGAGAACTTCAGGGTGCTGAGAACGAACGCTGCAGAGTGGTCGGTGCTGGTAGGGTAGAGGTGGCTGCTTCCCACGCTGTGGAGATTTTCCACGCTGTGGAGATACACTGCCCACGCTGTGAGCGGCGGGCAGTGTAAAAACAATTTTGAAAGGTTTTCTTCCTTCCTATTCAGTGAGGGATTGTCACTGCTCGCCTGTGCTGTCAGTGAGAGGTGAGCGACGAGGAATGCAGTCCTTGGGCAAAGGTGCGCGTTCTGCCTGCCCCACGCTGCGACCGCGTGCGCTTTCCGTGAGGCTGTTCAAGTACGACTGGGAATGGGTTGGAGCGCGTGGGGTGATCCCTCCCTTTGCCTTAGGGTTTCATTCAGCACAGCGGGGCAGGAGCTAAGAATAAAACCTTGCCTTTTACGTTGTGATGGACCACGTTTATCCTTTCATGCCTCCCCCCGCCCTGGCCGCGCAGCCGTTGCTGCACACAATCCCGCACCAGCGCGAAGCAGGAAGGCGGCCGCGCGCTCGCGCTCGGAGAGTTACGGTAAGGCCCGTCTACCCCCGCGGGAGGCCGGGCGCCTCGCTTTGCGCATGCGCGGATG
>VZRQ01009091.1:620445-658552 GCA_013397975.1 Machaerirhynchus nigripectus
TACCTGGAGAAAGGCGGGAGCGCCTCCCTGCAGGGAGCAATCCCGGCGGGACCCTGCGGGCGGGCAGGAGCCCGGCTTTGCTGGGGACGCNAACACCCTGTGCCATATTCTTTTGTTTAAGAAATAGACTTAATTTCCAGCGGGGCATGCATTAATTGCAGGAGAACGCGCGACGCCGTGTGCGTCGCAGAGCAGAGCCATACCCGGGGGGGCTCGGTTTGCTGTGGGTATTCCCAGGGCTCTGGGGTTCGACCCTTCCCTAGCTGCCTGAAAAGCTGCTGGAATTACAGTCACACACTCTGTCCTAGTAAGGAGTGACATTTAAATGTGTGAAACCACTTGATGTTTTTACTGATGGTATGTTTATAAATAAGTGCAGTTATTCTCTAAAAATATACAAAAAATGCTACTTCATGAAAATGCTTCCCCAGTCTAATTTTTTCCCCCTTAAACATGTCATTTTTCCAAAAAAGTGCACAAAGGGATCCATGACTTTTTCTGATATATAGTGTCTTGTGTTTAAAAAGAAGGCTCTTTAAAAGCCTCTTATCAATCAACTGAAGCACTTTAATGACAATTTCAGAAACTCAGTGGAAAGAAAGTTGTTTTATATCTGCTTGTTTTATTTGTATTTTAAAATCTCCACGTGGTGATTTCAGCTAAGGTCCTGTGTCAGAGAAATCCAGAAGTGAAGTTGAGCAGAGACACGTAAAAATGCCTGTGTTGTTTTCATTGTCCAAATGTAATGATGTGCAATGATGTAAACCAGCAGTTTCACATGGTTTAAAATGAATTAGATTTATAAAATTCTAAAAGGAACCTCAGAAACACCCAAAAGGATAACAGTTTTGTTAGGGTAGAATTAGTTTTGAGACTACAAAAACTATTTTCTATGCATTCACAAAACAAGAAATGTTTTTATTTTTAGGGATGCAGGGGAAAAAATAGTTGTTTTTATACCAGCAAACACTGTTACAACAAATGCATCCATTCCTGCAATTGTAATTGAAGCTGAGAAAAATAAAATAATCTTAAGCATTTCAAGAGTAAGTTAATGTAAGACAATATAAATTAATATAAAATTAGAGAGAAAAATTATTTTGGGAATGCAAGATCCACTGTGTAAGAAAAACACAGAAAACAAGGTTTCTTCATCTGAACAGAAATTTAAGAAACAGACACACAATGATATGGTTGAAGAAATCTATAGAATAATATTTAAAACTGAAAAATATTTTTAAAGTTGCCAGAAAATAATGTTGCTTACTTCGTACAAATAAAGTCGTACTTGTAAAAAAAAAAAGAGTTAGAAATACATTTAATTTGCATAAATCTATACAAATAAAATAAATTTATGTCGTAATTAAACCTACCAATTCCAGTGAATGAGAATTTTGCCATTTATTGGTCTGGAAGCAAACGTTAAAGTTTGAAAAAAAAAAACAATAAAAAAACCAACAAAAAAACCAGAGAAGATGAAATTCCAGCTTTCATTGAAAATAAAATGTGCAAAAGAATTTTTGCAAAACCTTTTCAAATGTTAATTAGACATCTAAATACATTTAAAACTTTTTTTTTAAGTAACTACGTTATCTTTCATTCACAGATTCTACTTTTTAAAGTCTTATTTCTGTCAGAAACTTCACTAACACGGAAGTGTAAACCCATGAATTCAGCTTCTGGTCTGCCCTGACATTTGTAGAGATTGTTTTGCAGTGGAAGGAAATTAAATAATTTCCAAAACGATCTTTCCCAAGTATCTTTTTGCATTAAACAGGGTTTGGCTTCAGTGGTTCCTAATGAATTTGGATATGTTAACAGTGACTGGATCGTATCCAAATATGACTTGATGGGAAAGCCATTAGTTTCTTTCCCTGAAGTTACACTGGGATCCCATCTGGTGATTACTAATAAATGTGGATACATTCTGAAAAAAAAGAGCTTGTATTGGATTCTAGTATGAATTACTGGGAGTGCAGTTTCTTGAATTTTCATTCACGCACTTCAGGGAAGCTGAGCTTGAAGTCCTTTAAAACTTGACAAAAAGAACATGACACAAGACTTCAGTTGGTTTTCTTTTTTTTTTTTTTTTCCTACATCAATTGTTTTTGCAATAGAATTACATTTGAGATGACAAAAAAGTATTATTATGTAAGAACACTAATGACAAAATCCAAAACAAAAACACCCATTAAAAGCAATTTTATATTTGATTGTAGCTACCAAGTGCTTACCCTAAAGCAAAACTTTAATTATTGAGAGAGTGCCTGAATAGCTTTCCTCCACAGTTGGATGAAATCTGAGTCATATTTATCTTTCCTATGCACCATCCAGAAAACTTAGGCAAGTTTCATTTTTATGTGCAGTGTTAGGGAGAAAATCTGAAGAGGACCAGAAACAAATGTTTGTCTCAACAAAGAGGAAATGCTCATCTGTTTTCAAAATCCTATAAATTCCTGGAAAATACAGCAGTGCATTTAAAATAGTAAGGCTAATGTTTAAATGCAGCTTATCTTATTTGTGAACACTACAATTATACATGCAGGGAAATACTGCATTTCTTTTTGTAAAGAAAAAATACTGTTGCTCAGCTTTTTCTTTTTTTCTCTCTCTTTTTTCCTCTGTTAACAAACCAATTATTAGCCAGGGCAAATTGACCCTGGTTTTGATCAAAGGAGCAATTCATCTCATCCTGCAGTTCCTGCAGCCTAACAGCTATCTGTTGTTGCAGAAAGTGCGGGTCGCCTTTAGCTGCCGACCCCATCCAGGCATGAGAAAAGGGAGTGAGGAAAAACCTATAAAGCCCAAAATAAAACTGTGAATTCTTCTGGTTCTTGTCAGGTTCAGTTACAGTGGTGCAGAAACAGCCGTAAATTCACTGAGGCTCTATCAGATCAAAACAGCTCTGTTATAAATATCATTCATATAAACCATGTGGGCGAGAGAGAAACTGTCAGAAGAAGGGAAGGGAAAATAGATCTCCTGCACTTCAATAAATTATATGATAGTTTTATAGATTATAGCAAAAAAAATAAAACTTAACATACATATGTGTATATATATCTGTGAGTGCATGTATGTGTGTATACTCACATGGTAGTATTAAATATTCAAATGTTTTAAATCCAAATATTTTACTTTAATGAAATACAGAGGTTTCAGTGACTGTAGATAAAATTAGAGTACAGTATAAATCTAGAATGAGAGGTTCAAAGAAGTGCCTTATGTTTTCCTCAAGAATTGACTCAGTGGCTGATGCACTTCTAATGGGATGTAGTTCTGCTTGGTTTTGCAACTGGGGAGCAGCTGAGAGGGTTGTGATTATTAAAGGTGATGACCTTTAAAGGTGATGAGGATGTGATGATCAAAGCCCTTGCTTAGCTACACAGTTGATAGAAGAAGGTTGTTTCATATGTTTCCCTGCTGTAATTAAAATTATCAGCCAGAGTTTTAATGACATACCATCTTGACAAGTTTCCTGTGCTGATGGTGGTATGTTTGGAGGTTTTACATTTTGAGATGCCTTGACACAATTACTGGAGTACAATTAACAATTCCTTTACATGAAATAGCTAGAAGTTGCCAGATGATAAATGTACTTTTCCTCTTTTCTGACCTCAGCTAGATCTAGAGCCATATCTTAGCTACAAGAGTTCATTAACTCGAGAAAGGTTAATATATACATGTCGGTTCAGTAAAGCATAAATGAGAGAGAACACGCTAGCAAAACCATTAACACTGCAATGGCCACAGCTATACAATACGAAAATAGGGACACATTAAAATGATGGGAATGCAGCAAGCTTTTAAACAAGGGAATAAGGTTTGTTATGTGATTTCAGGAGAAGTGAAGCCACATGCAGTTTACACAGCATCTACCAAATGGAGTAAATCTGTTTCTTAAGAATTGTCATATTTTTGGGAACACCATTAACTTTGAGCTTCAATTATTTTATTTTTTAAACAACTTTCAAGTGGTTTTTCTTGCCACTGTCTCCTGATTCCTTGCCCAGGGGAGCTGAAGTCGTTGAGTTCTACTGTCAATGCTGTGCATTTGCTGGCTCAAGTCCCAAGTCAGCTGAACAGACAGACAGTTGCTTCAAAAAGGTAAACGATAGAACTCAAGATAAGTTTGGTACTTAACTGCTCACGGTAGATAGCTTACTGCCTTGCAGGTCACTCCTTAATGACTACAGGGAGTAAAGCCAGAGACAAAGAAAAATGAGGTTAGATGAAAACCAGGAACACAGAGGAGGAAATGTACAGAAACAGGAGTCCTAACTTCAAAACCGTGAAGCAAAAGGAGCCACAAGCTGACCCCAAAGCTTCCTCTGCTCTTCTCTGTTGGGTTCACGTGTTCACTCGGTGCCTGTAATTGTGGCTCTGATCATGTCCACAACTGTTGCAGGCTAATGGTACATCCTTAAGCACAGCTGGGAAATCAGAGCGGCATTCATTTACTCCAGCTTTACTCTCTTTCTTTAGAGACTTTAACCAGAGATGGTTATGCTTAGCTACATTTTCCATCATTGGAGGAAATAAGGGATAGCTCAAGGGCATATTTAGTCTAATTTTTTGTTGACTATTTCTGCATATACTAATCTGTTTTCCTCTACCTGATTCTGTCCACTCACTACAGTGAAAGTTTTAGGTGAGTTACTTAGATTAGACCTTTACCATAGCGATACCTAAATCTTTCTCCCAGTTTCCTCTTTTCCTCCCACACTCCCTTCCCAACCAATAGAACCCACAACCTGGTGGCTGAGAGCACAGGGTGACAGGACAGAAGGGCTTGACTCCTTGCAAGCAGAATTTGTGCCTTGCATCAGCCTTGTAGCTATTGCATTTGTGGGGCAGTACCTGAGAAGACAAAACTGTTGAGATTTTGGGAGGAAGGATATAAGTAGCATCTAACCCACTAGAGAGCTTCTCTGTGGATTTGTTTTGGGTGGACGTCTCCTGTTAGGCCTGGATGTGGCACTTCCAGAGAGGAACAAGATTCAGAATACATCTTGAAGTGGATGAGATTGATTTTAGACAGCTGCCCATTCAACTCTCTTGAGTCTTCTACAGAGCCCCTTATTGCTCCCCATATAAAGAGTCATTAGATTTGAAAGTCTATGTATCTCTGCTGAAGTCTGTGATCTTGGAGCTTGATATTGAGCGCTTCTCTCCTTTTTGAGTTTATGTGTTTTGTTGGCTGTTGCTGTAGGGGCTCAAATCAGTAACTTTTGCACATGCAGGTGTGTATAAATTCTCAGGAGTTTGAGAGGAGGAATACAGTGTAGAAGAGAAGGATGACACTACTGGGCTCTGAGGCTGCTGCTAAAATAAACTAGCAGGCCAGACCTAGCACATGTGCTTTTGCACTATAAGGAGCACCAAAACAATACAGCTTTCAAATTCTAAAAGTGAAGGACAAGTTTGGCAACCCCTTTGATGGTACCAACATTCTGGTGACCTCCCTACTGCTAGGATGTCAGAAACACCTCCTCTCACTGGGGGTTGTCCTTCCTGCTCTGCCATTTGTTGGCTTGGAAGGGCCGTGTTTATCAGTAGCACAGCCAGATACAGTGGGGTGGCTGTTTATCCAGAGGTGAATCAGAGTGCATGCACTGGGCCAGCATTGTCTGTGGGAGGGGTGCCCTGAGTATTGCTGATGCCTGAATGTATAGACCCGCTTTGTAAGGTAAGTTTTTGTGTCTCTTCTTGGCTACAGATGATGAATGATGTTTTTCTGTAATTTCATTTCCTGCTGCAGCTGCCATCCAGCCCTCTAAAGTAAAAATCTATAAGCTACTTCTGTAAGTCACTAGGTGGAAGCATCTACCTTAATACTAGTAGTAAAACTCCTTATTAAAGAGGTAAGTTTTGCAATTCCTCTCATCTTTAGTTTCTGCATCACATCACACAATGTTTCATTATCATTAATGAAACATTAATGGCAGTTGTTCTATTGTCTGGTCCAGCAAAGTACCTCAGCACAAGCTCAAGATCATCTCATGTCCTGATCCTGTAATGTCTAGAAATGCACTTTATTTTGTACAGTGACTAGTACTTGCATGTTTGGGACTTCATTTGGTGAGACATGCAAACACGTGTTTAGACTGAGCTCACAGGGGCAAATGCTTTAGTGGCTGAGCTGGGACTAACATGAGTCTTTCTGTCCTGCAAACACCTTCTGCAAAAATCCAGTATGAAGCCTTCTCAGAAGGGCTCCCTGAGCCCCTTCTTTCTGTACCAGTACCTCCCATTTTCTCCACACTGTGAATTGTCTTCTCTCTTTCCTCTCTCCATTCAGAATATTTGGCTGCCTTGGAGAAAAGTCAAGATGTCAATTAGCTGTGTGTGACCTGGGCAGCCTGGACGATACTATTGCTATCCTAGAAAATGTCACTAATCTGTGTATAGGTCTTCTGCAGCGTTGTAGCTCTTAACTAGGTGGCCACTGCTTCCTCCGGGATTTGGTATCCTGATTCTTCTCCAAATCTGTTCTGGTTGCTGAAATCTAGAATACTCACTAAAGCTCTGGAAATGGCCAGGTGGAGAAGAGGTTTCTATGCAGAAAAGGAGGCAGGCTGAGATGGGCCATGTGTCTGGGTATTGCATTCTGACATGCCAGAGGCTAAGACTGCAGGCTGATTTCTAGGTCTCTCAGTTCCTAATCTACTTTAGGCAAGAGCAACAGAGTTTAAACCATTTAAACTAACCTGGCAGATTCTGCCGGAAAGTGGATTAGCAAGTGCTGAAAGCACTGCTTTGCCAGCAAAGCTCCACAGATGATAACCTCGTGGAAAGAGACTGCAAACAACTGTCTGAGGTTGCCCTGGAAGTGTTTTACCCTTCTCAACCATGCCAATTCTGCAGCAGGCAAGCAAGCCAGCTCCATCCTAATCCAGCTCTTCCTTCATTGGTGTGTTCTCCCGCAAATGCCAGTTTTTATTGAGGTTGATACATGAATCGGAAAGAACTGAGTTTGGTTTTCATGCCACAGACTACAATGCTGAGAAATAAACAAAAAGAAATCTGTTTTTTACTTGTTAGCTGAGCAGTTTTGATTCGAAAATCACTGACAGATGCCAAACATGGGACCCCACAATGAAATGTTTACAGTGCCATTTCAGAGGGGGACTCCACTTTGAAACTGAGTGGAAGTATGTGGGAAGTTTGCGGAGCAGGACATGTGTAGGGGTAGAAAATTAAAGCACGATGGAACCATCAGCATCCAGGGTTTAAGGAAAAAAATGGTATTCATATTCCTCATCTTTCTTTTCAATTGACAAGATGATCCCTTCCATTTGTGGTTATTGGGCTAGCTTTTGTCTTGATTTGGATCTGTGTTATTTTCCTTTGGAAATGGTACTAGAGAACTGGGGAGCTCTGCACACTTCCTTGTGAAACAGAAAGAAAACCATTTCTTTGTGTTTTTCTTCTGTTTGTTTTTCTTGTATGAACATATGCAACATGTTTCATGCAAATCAATATATAATTTAGCACTGACTCTGTACTTTTATTTTGATTTAATGGAGAAATGCTTAACACTTGATGCTCTTATTTCTACTTAATTTTCTCATGCAACAGCTCATGCTGCTTTCCATAACATAAATTAAAAAGGCTAACTTCTATAATTTGAGAGTTGGAATGACTTTATTATTACAATCTGATTTGTTTAATATTTGGCAAACCCCAGATATTCTTCTGAAGAGGAAGTTACTCTGTTATGCCTGCCATTAATATATATTATGCCATGCATTTTATCTATATAGGGCACATTGCGTCCCAGTTCACTGTTTGTCACAGAGAATAGAGAAAACAATTACAAGACAACATGCTTTTTATTTTCAAACTGTAAAAGTTATAAGCTGCAGTGAATTGGAAAAACTCAAGTAAGTCTATGGGACAGAGGCATTCCAAAGCACTTGTACTGGCTGTGGAAGTACAGAAACAAGACCATGATGAGGGCACTTTGTGGAGGTAACTGGCAGTAAATGAGATGTGAATCTCTTGTGCCTTCTGCTGGCCTAGCTCTCTTTGCAATTTGGGTTTGTGTTTCAGGAGGCAGCATACAGAGGAGTGCAGACAGTAATTCTTGTCTTGTTCAATTGAACCTGTAATGTCACTTTTGTACTGCAGGACGGGGATTAACAAAAAGTATTGCACAAACCGGGGAGAGCACCAGACTGGGAAAAGCTTGGGGGAAAGTGATGCTTATTCATGTAGTGGGGGCCCATAGGGGGTGGTTTAGGGGCCACACTGGCAGCATACACGATTTTAAAACTCTCTGCACCATGGAGCAAGGAGGGCTATAGTGATGGAAAAATCAAGGGAAAAACTTCATGATAAATTGATATTAGAGTGTAAAACTGAAAGACATGTATGAAAAGGGAAGATAGGGGCTGAAGAAAATGAGGAGAAGCCTTCCTGCAGGTCAGCAATATGAACTTGGCTGGCTGCTATCCCTGGGGAAGTGGCAGAAACCTTGTTGTTTGGAGCATGTGAAACTAGTATAAACAAGACCATAACAAATGTTTGCTGGAGAACAGTCCTGTGCTGGCAGGGAGTGCTGGGTGAGTTAATGGGTCTTTTCCATCTGTAGAGTGTATGAATAACAACAGATGATGCAAAAAAAAAAAAGAAAAAAGAAAAAAAGGTGTGAAACTTGTGCAGGCATTTTTCAGAAAGCAAATTGCTTTCCTAAAACAGAGAAAAAGCAATCTGAAATCACCCAAAGATATGTATTGAACCTTATCCAAGTTTGTTTTTACAAAATGTGTTGATATTCAGCTGCCAGGTGAAATCTTGTGCTGATTGACATCCAGTTGAGTCCTACCACTAGCTTCAACAGGGCCAGGTTGGAGTAATTGGGAAACCAGAGTTTGGTTCATTTGATCAATCAAAACTGAGAAATAGGTTTAGGCATAACCCCTGCTCAAAACAGTTTAACTCATTTTTCAGCCTCACAAACAAAAAAGAAAGACAAAAAAGAAGTAACCTGCAGGGCTGTTGTGTTTGGCTTGCTTGTTTTGTTTGGATTGGATTGGATTGGAAAATACCCATTAGATGTACCTCAAAAATTGTGGCAGAAAATCTAGAAAGTGAAACAAGACAGATATATAAGCAAGATGATTGGTCTGCTTTCATTATTTTTCCTTCAATTTCAGATGGAGCAGATGTTGTCTCTTCTCAGCTTGTCCCAGCATCAGCACTCTTTGCCCAGATTTGTTCCCACTGTCCTTTGAGGATGCTCTGCCCTTGCTGGCCTTTCACCTCTGGCTACCCCTCCTTTTGCAGTGATACCTCTGAGGCTTGGGAACATGAGGACGATGGAGAAGAGTAATGAGAGGACAACTGGTATGAGGCAAGAGGGCTGTACCTCTGTGGGGGACCAGCTGGGTGAGCAGGGGAATGGAAAAGCAGCAGTTCCCTCTGCTGCGCCTGAGTTACCACAGCTCAGGGAGGCTCTGTGGCTTCCCAGAAACTTTTCCTGCCCATTTCTGCCACCAGCATCCCCCACGCAGTGGCCTGGCCCCACAATCCTCATCAAATCTGAATTTCTGTGACCCTGAGTTGCCCATCCTTGGTCCCCTTCACTGGTGGGCAGGAGGAGGGGAGTGGTCCCAGCCTCCAGACCTGCTGTGTTTTTTGAGGCTGTACAATCCCAGGATGTTTCAAGAAAGCACAGTAAAAATTAGTGCAGTGCTGAGCCACAACGTCTTTGATTCATGCTCAGTAACCACATGAGAGGATCGCATGCTTATAAAACTAAACTGTTTCAGCATTAAGAGAAATATTTGTGAAGATCCTGCCAGCACAGCTGACCTGCAAGACTGATTTCCTTATGTCTCCTCCTTGCAGCATCCTTCCTTTTTCTGCCAGGTTGTTGCATCTTTCTTTTGTCAGTGTTTGTTTTGTTGTGTCATTTCAGGGGACAGAAAGGATGAGTGTGTGTCGCCCCGTGTCTTTACCCTGGCAGCCCCCTGGCAGCTCCTTGGTGTGCAGTGATCTCAGTACTCCTTTGCTCTACCTGACTGTTGAGTTTTGTGTCCTTCCACCTGCTCCCATGACCTGCCCTCTTTGAGGGTTGTGCTTTGGTTTTTCAGTCTATCAGAGCCTATGCTTGACCTCTCTGGACGGTTCTGCTAGGGTAGGCTGTGCTACCTCTTCCCTACCATTCTCTTCCCTCACCCTCAGGCTTTTGAATGTGGTTATGATCAGCTTTGCTTCAGTTAACTCCACTGGCTTGTAGGGTGCCTCAGAGAAGATCCTTGTGGGCTCAGACTCTCAGTTGGGGCAACAATTATGTTATATCTTTGGCAATGCCCAGGCATGCCAAATCATACAAAATGCTCCTTAACTTCTAGTTTAGAGTGCTTGTCTGAATGCCCTCCAGGGAGCTCCCCTGTCTTCCCTCCACAGAGAAATGGAGAAAATATTCCCTGGTGACCAGGGAGTGCTCTTCCAGCCTTTTCCCATGGCTGGTTTGGGATTTCATGGTGCAGTGGACTTTCCCATAGCTGTTGGTCACTGTATGCACTGAAACTTCTCACTGTGCCGTGCAAACTCCCCGTCACACCTGGTGAGCAGACTCACTTTGAGGTTAACTTGAGAGTGGTGCTTCCTTTGTTCAGACATTGTCAGCATTTCTCCCCCAGCCCTCACTGTTGTTGCCTTTTCCTCCTGGCTGTCCACTCAGTCTTTCCCCCACCACCTCAGTCCTTCCTTTGCCCATGCAGCTACTTCCCTGCACTTGAACTCTCACCTCCTTTCCCTTCAGAGAGAGCCAAGTCCAAATTTTGTAAACTGTCACATGTGGCTTTAGGCATCTGAGCTTTAGAATTAGAGATTTTCATTGGTGCCTGTCCTGGAGTATCCTGTGTGTTTTAAAAAAACCTCTGGGCTCTTTCAAGGAAGCAGAAATGTAAGGATCCTGAGCATCATGTTTTCCTCTGAGACTTCTCTAAATATTTAGGCCCATCCATGAGGATGCAGAAGGAGACGTGTTCACTGCAGAAGAGTGCATGTGTACGTGTGCGTATGCATATGGGTCTGTATATGTGTGTTTGTGGACCCCTCGTGCTAGACCAGGTGCCAGCAATGGGGTGCAGTGAATGAACGTGCACTCCTTGATTTTTTGGAAGTGCTATGGTTTCATTTAGCACTATGGTTGCTCAGAGCAGGGGCATTTTTTTTGTTATCTTTTTGACACTTCATACCCTTTAGGAGGTAGAGGATTCAATAGTTTGGACATGAGGGCATGAAGAGGAAATTTTGGACTGGAGGCTAGGAAAGCATTTGCCAATAATTGTTCTAACCCATAGAAATAATAATAATAATAATAATAATAATAGTAGTAAATGACTAACATGTTCAACTCTAAGCAGCATGAAGATAAAACAAGCCTTAGGAAATAAATGAGTAATAGTAGTGGTGTAGCTTGGTGGACAAGGACTGCCTCCCTTATTTTTGCAGTGAGAGAATGAAAACAGTATTCAGTGTCTTAGAAAGTGAAACATTTTAGATCATTTTTAAAGAATGAAAGCTGCAATTATCCCACTTGTGACAGTCATGTGTACAATCTGGAGAGATCTGCTGGGACCCAAAGCATTTCAAAGCTGAGTGCCCTAATTAGATGTGTGCAGCACTGTCTGGTAAAGGGGTCTGATGTTTTTAGTTACAGCAAGACAAAGAATCGATCATAAAGAGCCACCAAAGGGCAGATGCATAGTATTTGCATTATGCAGCTTTCAGGATATCGTAATGACAGCTCTGGAGCTGGCCCTGCAAAGCATCACACTGCACACTGCAAGCTACGCTCGCTTCTCTAACCCCACCAGCAAAGCTTTGAGTGGCGCTGCTGGGGGCCGAGTTTCACCCCTTACCTTTAGTCTTAGGATGCTGCTAATGGCAATAACACATAGGCCAAAAGTACAGGCAGTATTTTCTGCAAAATAAAATTATGGCCCTCTTGCAAGAGGCCTCAGAAGCCCAGAAAAAATCATTATCTCTGGCATTGTGTGGGCTTCTGCCTAATGGAAGCCACACATACCTTTTGCTGACTTGTGGCCCAAGAGGTTATGGTTTGCAATGGTAAATCATTGACAGTAATATACATTCAACAATCATTTTTTATTAGGCTATCGAATGGTAGCGGTTAACAAATTAATCAGGGGACAGGGATGAAAACATATGCCTTTATAGCTTATGGCATGGGTAGAACCCTTAATTGTCTCCACTTAGTTAGTGTGCAGGTTTTAAAAGGAATAAGTTATACGCTCATCATTTTTCTTGTTGTCCAAGATCTCAGCAACAAAACAGTAGGGAACTCCCATTATACATTTCAGCTCGAAAAGTATTCCTTTCTTCTCTCTGTAAAATGCGCTGGTCTAGTGATCCAAGTTAAACATTACTGGAATTTAACCGTAAGTCAAAAACAATATTAATTTTGAGCCCACATATTTTTCTTCTGGTAGGGTATAAAAGTTTAAAATAAGCACACCCTCCAGACAATCTGTAAATGGTAGAGTGCAATGGATGAGACAAGGAAAGAAAAACAAAACAACATGCACATTTAACAACAGAGCAGCAGCAATGTTGGGTGGTATGAACTTTTTTGGTATAATGGCAGGAACCAGAGTTTTTTACCCCATTTCTGTGGTCTGGTTCAAAAGGAACAGAAGGCTGGCATCATGACGCTGAGCTGGGGCGGAAGATTTCTGTCCCATACAAATCCGTAATTGGGGTTGCTTCTTGGTGGGAAGCACAGGGACTGTTCAGAATATTAGCATGGCATTTCTGAACCTCTGCATCCCTCACTCCCGCCCTGTGCGGAAGATACCACACTGCTGTTTGTCTGAAGTCTAAAGGCTGCCACAGCCATCTTTTTCAAATTAAAATGGCAATGTAAATTTTGTAAATGTTAGTTCTCCTAATTGGCAGTGGCTTGTATAATTAAAATAAAATCACTAATACTTTCTCTTGGTTTTTTTATTATCACTGAAGTTCATTTTTCAGTAACTCAGACAATGTCTTCATTTTTATGAAGACCCATACTGACCTCTAAATATCTGATTTTTTTCAGTGAATGTTTATGCCCATCTGGTTTGAATCTAGCATTCTTATGAGTCATTCCACTTTGATAGGAACACTCTGCTATAGGAAACTTCTTTTAATATTTTAAAGGTTTAAATCAAACACTGCATACTTCATTACCTAAGCCCCGCTACGATTGTGGAAATCAGTGGGTTAGTTTTCTTCATCGGACATTGCATTTGCTCTCTTTGTGAATTAAATGTTTTTCATGCTAGAAAGGTCTATAATGCACATGTGTTCAAGTGTTTTACCATCTTTTGTTGCCACATCCTTTCCCAGACTTAATAACAGCCTTTTGGAAACAGCCTCAGTAAAGGAAGGATGAGTGATTCTGTAGGAAATAAGGATGCTCAGCACTTCCTTACATCTGACATTTAACCCAAGCAAAAGTGCTATATTTATTTTACTATCAACACTGATTTTATTACTTCTTATGTTCTTACTACACGCATTTCCTGATGTTAAAGACATAACCAATTCTTTTGGGTTATTTCTTTTTGTTCAGGGAAGATTTTAAATAGTTTTTTTAAGAAATTCCAAGTGAACTACAAAAGAAAGGGAAGGAAAAGTGTTAAAAGCCAGCTATTAAGTGGCGACCATTCTACTTCAAAATAAAATCTCGATTTGCCAGTATGTTTTTTTGAGCTATAACTGAATCATCACATAAAATAGAATGGGTCAGTTCCAACTGGAAAAAAATGGAATATTTAAAAATATTGTTTGTTTGCACTAAATATGTTCTAACAAGTTGACTCCACTTCCTTTCTTGACTACTTAAATACATTTTAGGTCTTAAGTTAGCACAAAGTAAAATTTTAAAATTTATATTTTCTCTGAGACCCCCAACTAAAAGAGAATTAGTTTCTGAGCAAATATGGGTGAATTGCTTTAGACCAGATGAAAATTACAGTACTTTATTATATTATAATATGGAAAAGTATAAGAAGTTGGGGTTTTTTCCATAAACACAAACTATTTAAGCACTCAGTTTAAGCAAATGCTTAGCAACTTTAGAACATCTTCCCACATACTTACAAATTAGACTGCCACTATTTTTAGTTTATAACCTATAATATCCTTCTTCAAAGCCTCTGACTTTTCTCTCTTTTCTATCAGGGTAAATTTGGATTCAAGTAACCAAAGAGGGCGCCTAATCTTTAGCTGATCTTTAGCAGAAAATGCAGAACCTCACTATGAGGACGGAGTTTCATGAGGACCCAAAATGATCGTATTTTATACCCTTATGCTAGGGTATATTTGGCGTATAGGTTGACCAGGGCAGCGGATGTGCTTCAAGCAAGATCTGCTCACTGCAACCAAGCAAGTTTGTCATTGCTATGCAGACCAGTAGTAGTGTCTGGTTTATATTGGTTGCATTTTAGCTAAGGTAGAAAAAAAAGGACAGCCCCATTAATAGAGGCTAAAATCTAGTCCCTTCATTTCCATCATTCCTAAGCAGCCTGTAACATGAAGAATGCTTTTGTAGTTCACATTAGTCACATTATCATGATGGAATAATGAAAGAAGAAAGGATTTATTTTTAAGTACAGTTCAGAGGTGTAGGGTTGTCAGACTAATGTCAGAATACCACACTTTTAAAAAACACTTAACCTTCATCATGCAGGCAGATAAATACCTTTCTAATCCACTGAGGATGGTATGTTTTTCTTATCTTTCTTTCTTTTTTTTTTTTTTTAGATCAGATAATGGAAAAACTTTAGCCTTGTTAAGAAATCTGGGGATCTTAAATTACAGAATTATAATTTTGCCAAATTTCAATAATAATTTTTCACCAATTGCTGAACTTTGTTTTCTCCATTTGCAAAGGCGAAAAGCAAAATACTTTCACTCATTTGCTCAGTATATGTATGGAGTGGTGACTTCTCATTTTCACAGGAAAAGTTTAAATGTAATGGACATAAGAAACATTCATCACATAGCTGCATGCACACAGGCTCTCTCCCATTTTACTTTCAAAGATTAGGGAGAGGCAGTGGAGAGACTGCCCTTTTGAGGGTGCAAATTCTGGAGGCTGTTAAACAAAACATTTTACATTAAATATTTTGAAGGTCTAACATTACTTTTAACAACATTATGCAGGTAGTCTGTTCCTTCTGGGCATACCAAGTACACTACAGTACCATCCACAACTAGCAAAGCACAGAAAGGGGTGCCCGCAGAAAATCATGCTATTATTGACTTTTTATTTATAACCAGCTTATGGGACAGGGTTGGGTTAGAAATGGGACAGTCTTGCAGTTAGAGCACTGACCTGAACTGCCAAAGAGTGGGCCCAGCTCCTGATTCTGCTACAAGTATCTTCCCTGACATGGTACATGATTTTTGGGATGCAGGTATACCCTGCAGCAGGTTGGGTCTGACACCATCCACTGCATGGATGCAATGCCGTACTCAGATGCTTTAGTCAAACTGGGGAGAAAGGTGAGGTTTTTGCTACTATGGATGGTGATGTAAACATGCACTGACCCATCATGTAGGGCTATTATCCCAGCTGCCTTCATGGTGACAGCAGGTAGCCAGCCCTGGCCAGGGGAGGCAGCTGAGAGACTTTTTACAAACGTGTCCCAGGTACTTTCCACAAAAGCAAACAGGATGCATAGGTTGCTGCCCAAACTGTCCTTACAGCTCTAAATGCGTGTTGCAGGAAGGCTCAGATACCTGCGCCCCAGGCTGAGGGGGCTCTGGTCCTCATCCAGCTCATCAGGTTCTGGGATCCTAACAAGCTGGGCACGGGTTATGCTATTAAATTTGGTTGAAATTGGCCAGAAGTTGTTTGTGGCAGACAGATAGATGGATACTGTGGTTGCATAAACCTAGCTTCCCAAGGAAACTGGATTAAGAAATGAGGATTATACCACTTCCGTACCATAAAAGGATGTAATGAGAATAAAAGCATTTCTGATGGTGAGATGCTCAGGTGTTTCAGGGATGGAGAAAATGGAAATTCCTAGACAACTAGGTTAATTTTGGCATTTTTCTTTCTTCTTTGAAGTTGTGTACTACAAATGGTTACTCATGGGCATATCTTTGGAGCCAGTAACTCTGCTAATACAAACTGTGTTTGAAGTATCAGCAGCTAACGAAGTGGAAAGAGATTGAGATTTTGTCTGCTGAACTGCTAAGGGTGTGTGTGGCAAAACACAAGAATTCCTACTTGCTTTGCCATGAGGAGAGCATATTCAGAGTACAGCACTATTCCCTTTCTCCAGAAAGTGCATCAACTGAAAGCAACCAAATATACCTTTTACATTTCGAATTGTAGTGCATTTCCTTGCCCTGAATTTGAAAAAAATTTTTGTGTGTAATAATGGGAAAATCTTTGTAGTTCAAAAGAGAAGCAGGTGTGAGCCTTAGCCGCACAAAACGTTGGTCTTTCTGAGCAGAAAGGTAAGCAGCAGTAACACACTAAAGCTCAGGTTCGTGAGGAGTCCAAGCACTTCCAACAGGAATCAGGAAGAATTTTGGAAAATATTCTAAGGCTGAGAGCCTCCAGTCTTCCACTCCTTCACAGCCTGGTGCCTCAGGGGATGAAACTATGGAAGCTCTTCAGTTTTCCATTCCCAAACCCTAAGCAGGGGTAGCCCAGCTCCCTGGGCACAGGGAAGGTGGCCTTTGAGAGGCCTGGGCATGCCAGCATCTGTCTTGGGCTGAAGGTCTGCTGGGACCTATGTAGCAGGTATTTCTCCTTGCTACAGTGCCTAAAAAACCAGGTTGCTCACTAAGCCAGGAACAGCTCTTGTAATGCCTAACAGCAGCAGCAGGAAGGGTGAGTGAGGTGCTGCCGTGTGCTGGCCCTCCTGTGTGTATCCCATGTATGCAAGGTGGGACTAATCCCCTGACCAGTTTTCCATGTACTCTGCATTGCCTGGGCAACTGTTGCTTAAAAGAAGTAAAAAATACTTGATCAGGAAGAATGAGGTGGTACACGTTTTTGCTCCTCAGGAGGGGGGAATACAGGCTCCAGCATCTTGTACATCTTAGCTTATGGCTGGGACCTCTATTTGCGAGGAGGGCCGGGGCCTTGGCTGCTGCAGGCAAACAGGGAAGTTGAATTCAGGTCTCCCACATGCTAGATGAGCACTCCTGCCACTACACTGCTATATAAAAAACCATAGCTGACCCTGCCAGCCAGCTACTAAGGGCATTAAAAAGCAGGCTTAGTCTGCATTTGAAGGGGAGAGGTTAACCTCTGAGCTCAGAGGAGAGAGAGGACATGCACCTCTTAAACCATCTTTCTCCTCAGTATGGAATTTCCTGGAGCGTCTCCAAAGACTGCTAGCTCTCCCCACTTTCTGGACCTCAGCACCCAGGGAAAAAGTCTAGACTCCCGTACTCGTAACAGGCATCTCAAATTAGGTGGTGCAAGTCCTGGCACGCAGTGATTTGGCCCGGCAGTGTCTGTGTTTGTTTAAAGAGCTATATGCTGAGCCAGGTTAGTGCCTGTTGCATTAGTCATAACAAGCTTTCAGGATTATAAATGGGGAAAGTGCTGAGTAACTTGTGATTCAGCCTTACTATGATTTCTAAGTACATATTACTAATACATTCCCTGTTATTACACTCCTTCCCCTCCCAGTTTGACACCTGCATCCGTTCCCCACACAAGCTGGAGCAGAGAAAGCTCCTCTTATTTCTAGTAGCTGGTAGGAAGTGAGGAGCTGGCTCATCCTGCACTCAACATTTCTATCACCCTCAAAAACTCCCTAGTTTAAAACTGTTTACTCTGTGCCATGATGTTTTCTCTGGAAAATAGTAGTGACAGGAACCAGTCGATTTAAGGCAAAGTTGCAGGTTCTGCACCCCCTGTGTGTGGCAATCAGTACTTTTTGCCTTTGTATTTACCATGAGTTATCTGTGGAATTTTTAAAGAAGAGTGAAAATTGAGCCATCAAGTGGTTTCTGTGGTGGAAGCTTGAATGTTCTATATATACAAAAAAAGAAAACTTTGTTTCTTTTGGCATTATCTAAAATGAAGTTAATGGTGGGTGGAGGCTTCCTGGGAAGGAAATATGCAGGGGTAAAAAATGAAACTGTGTAAGGCCGCCACAACTGGGGCCTTGGTGAAAACACTGAATAATTATCTGAATGTTGTGGGTGATGGCAGTTTGAGTCCTCTTCAGCCAGGGTTTTGCAGAGCAGCAGGGTGTTGCAGGAAAGCCTGTTTGTGCAACTTTGGGTTCGCAGGAAGAACACAGTCATGTGCTCCTCAAGCAAGGGCAGACTCTTACTTGCTGGAATTGAATTTGATCAACTTTACTTATATTGTGACATCTGTTATGCCGAGAAAGGACTCTTTTGAAGAAAGAAAAGTTATTTTTGTGGTAAGGGTCTGTGGGCCAGAAGTGCTGGAGGAGGTTGGGAGTAGTGATGCCAGGCTCAGGGGGGTTTTCAGTGCCAGAGTCATGCTCCTCCCTAAATGGTGTTGTGGCAGTCCCCAAAACTGGAAGCACAGTGGCTCCCTTAACAGCTGGGAGAAGAAGAGTGACCCCTACAACCCCTTGTTCTCTTTCTCCTGCTTTCTTTCCAGGGCCTGTCAAGGAACCCTGAAGTGACCGAGCTTTGAATTTAGACACCTTAGGTAAGCACCTCAAGTTAGAACGGATGAGTCTGGGATATGAAGTGCAAATTACACCTCTGACAGCAACTTAAGAAGTTCCTCTCCCTCCTCATCAGCTCCATTGAACACTGAAGACCCCAGATTTTTCTGGCATGTTCCCAGTTCTGGAATTTCAGCACATGGCTGGAAATGCTGCCAGTTTTGCATCATGCTGGAAGGTTAGTGCAGTGGTATAGGTGAAGCCCTGGGTGAACACCACAGTAGCACACAAGGCAGGGAACAGAGGAAGGTTGTGATTGCCCAGGCCAGATCTTCTGCAAGGAACCTGCTGACCATGGATGCGGGAAACACTACACTTGCAACAGTGAGATTCAGCAGATGAAAGTAATTTTTAGAGGTAAGCACCATAATAACCATAGGTTTCTCTTGAAACACTGGTGCGGTTTGCTGCAAATGGCCGAGTGGCCTGGTGACCTGCCCAGGAAGCAGGGAGATGTGTGCTCTAGGCGCTCTTTGATTCGAGAGACTGGAAACTTCAGCTTCTGTAGCCATCTGAGTGCTTCGACCATCAGGCTTTGGCTATTCTAGAAGAAAGCACCCCACTGAAGCTGCACAGAGATATGCAAACCTCAGGGAATCTGGACGATACTAATCTCTAATTGTACAGCGAAGGGCCTTGACTGGAAGCAGTGGAACACATTGGTCTGGTCCCTGCTTCCAAGCCTCTTTATACATTTATTTAAATCTGTAGATAGAGACGAAAAACCACACAGGATGCAGTACCTGGGACGCACCATCTTTCTTCCACCTTTCCCACTGCACCCCGTCCACTGATCTGAGCCTGGCGCTGGCCCCTGGCCACTGAGCAAAAAAACATCCATCGGTAAAGCAGGCCCAGACAGCCTCAGTGAGGAGTGAGATACCTTCACAGTGGGTTCAGCACCACCTTCGACACTTCAGGAATAATTTTCCCCAATACAGTCTCCCTGGGAGCTGAGAGTAGGTCCTTGCTCACCTCTGTGACAGAGCACTGCCAAGATCATGGTGAAATATTAACTGTGGGCACCTCAGAGGGGTAGGTATTGAACTCAAATGGAGAATAATTTCTCACCTTCATCTATGGCTTGTAATCACAGGTGGAAAGTGTCATCAGCTCTGCAGCATAGAGTTGGTTTTGTACCTCTCAAGAACACAATCAGCTGGAAAAGATTTTCCCAATGTCTATTAAATGCAGATGAAAGAAGACATGAAAAAAAAAAAGAATTACAGAAGAGGAGCCCTTGAATGCTTTAGTGGTATTGCTCTGGCATGGAACCTCCAGGGAGCTGGGGATGGTGGGAATGTGTGGAGCAGCGTGGGGTAGGCAGAGGGCAGCACCTGAACCCTGTGTGTCAGCAGGTACATATTCTGCACAGGATCAGTTACCTCAGCAATTCAGACAGACTGAAATGGGAGCTATTTCCTATGAAAAATGACCACAAGAGCTTTCCATTCCACGGCTTTGATTTAGCTTTTTTTAGGCATTTGGATATTATCCAGTGCTTCCCGGTAGCTGCTGTTATAGTATTGTTTCGAATATAGGCTTGTATGAGTCATGGTGCTGCCAAATTTAGAATTCATCCTGGAAACGCTCAGGCTCCTTTCAACTCTTCCTCCCAGTCCCTTGGCATTACACAAGCTTCCTCCAGATTTTATTCCGAAGTCCTCACCATACCATCTGACCTCCTCTTTGTGGTGAAATCTAGTTATTACAAAACATTTTGACCTCTGAGAGGTTAAGCAGGCAAGCTTATGGTAAATCCAGAGACATTTGGGTAAGCACTTTCTGACAAAAACAGTTTTACGTATTTCCAGTTCAGGATCTGATCTCAAGTTCTCTTCAAAGAAAACAGAAAGGCAAGAAATTCACATCTTTGGAACTGTCTGTGACCAGAAGGTATGCCTTCATGTGTGTGCTCTTCCAGGATTGTGGCTAGAAGAGTTGGAGGTGCTGAGTACTTCAGGACTTCAGGAAAACTGTGTCTGTAGCCTACTTTCTTCACTCTTCGTTTTTTTGAGAGGATACATCTCAAGGTTTGTGCTGTAAAGCCAGCTTCAGCTAGAAGCATCCTTTCTATAGACGCAATTTGTACAAGGTTTTAGCACACTCTTCTGCAAAATAATCAAAATTATAGACAACCTGCAGACTGTGTGCTCAGATGGACATGTAGAGCTCATCCTGAAGATAAGCAATATCCATCAAAGGGATTTGCAGCTCAGCCCTGCTAGTTGTGTACCTCCTTATCTGAGCACTTTATTTCTGCTAGCTTTTCTTCTGCACGGTAGAAATAATCATGGCATATTTTGGACCTGTACAGGAGTCACAGATCTATTTTTTCTCCCACTCTAGTGTTATACCTATAATGTAATAAGAACTGCAGTCTTGTTTGAATTACTGTTGTGTTGTGTTTGGATGCTGCTGTGTCTGGTGGTCAAAGCAATGAGAAAAGTAGCTCATAATCTGTGAAACACATGAAACACATGAACTACATTCCTGTGACCTTTAGAATACTTGGCAGAGAGAGAGCGTTGATTGAAAATGAGCAAAGCAGTGTTACCTTTCCTTGTGGTTTGCTTTGCGTGCTGGTGGCTAAGGATGCTGTTACATAACAATTTTTAATTGCATTTCTTTCAGGCTAGGAGGCCAGATGCTTTAGTTTGGTGGTTTTGGAGGGTTTTTTAAATTTTGTTTTGTTGGTTTTTTGCTTTGTTTGTTTTTTTGGTGCAGAAAGAACATATTCATCACCACACACCACTGCTTGTTTCCCAGTATATAACTGACATCTCAGAAGGAGAAAACCCTCCAAAACTCACTGCGCATTGAGTTGACTGATTCTTTACCAGAAAGACCTTGACTGGGCATTTAGGTTTTATTGCATATTACAATGTTTATCCTCTAGGAGATAAATTTGTTGAATTGAAAAAATGTGTCAGTATAATAACTAACACATCAGCTATAAACGTCTCTTTGCCTTGCTGAGGACAGAAAAGAAAACAAACCTTACATTCTATACTAAACCCCACTAAGACGGTTTCTAGTATGAAAAGGAATAACAGATCTTTAAGTGGGAAAGCAGCAGAATACAGAGCTGAATATTAGTGCATATTTTGTGTCAGACTCTCAGCTATGCAAGCCTTGCTGAGTTTATTTAGCCAAAGCTTCCCACACACGTATGCTATGAAAGGAAACCTTGAGCCCTCAAATGTGTTGATGCACACTCCCACCAAACTTCACAGGATGTGATGGGATACATCCTTATGCCATGCCACAGAAACAAATCTGACAGGCTGCAATACAGCATTCTTGTTATTTTGGACATGTGGGTCAGAAAAGCCACCAAAAGCTACCATTATGACACAATGCCCAGGGAATTCCCATGCCAAATACTTTGTGATAGGTCTAGAGCATGCCAAATGTGAACACCCTACAGCAGCTCATCCAGGAACCAGGCTTTCCTCACTGTGGTACTTAAGGCAGCAATAGCTGTGGGTAGCTCCTGATAATTTCTGACCTAAAGCAACATCTGTCCTCTGACTGAAAAAGTCGTGGATCTCAGAGGTGGAATGGACTCAGGAAACTGAACATTAATTCTTCCATCAAAGCTCTACATTAATTTCTGTACTTACAGGCAATATTAATGTGTGATAGGTAATAGCTATAATAGCATAAAACTATTAATTTATTGTAGGTATATGATACACATACTATATGTGTCCTTGCAAAAGCCAGAAGCAGAAAGCTTCAGCACTCTACTTACTCCTAAAGAACACACACTTTGAAACGGATTCTTATGTCGTCACTTTATTTTAATTGGTTAAACTTGCTCCTCACAGCACAGCAATTTGCCTGTGGTCCAGCTGGCAGGTAGCTATCTGCAGTCTTTAAGGAACCAGCTGACAATGCAGGCCATATTTACCTCTGGACAAGGGCCCTTGTGAGCATGGAGCATACCAGTGTCTGACTGATTCTATTATCCAGGGTCAGACCAGGGGCTTGATGGGAAGGATGAGACGACATCAGTTCAGCTGATGAGTTGCCTACAGTTGCCTGTAGGCTGAACTGGTAGTGGAAGGGAAAGGAGAGAGCCACGACTATGGATCTCCTTTCCTCTCCTATTAACAAACAGTAGATAATCATGTTTGGTTTGTTTTCAAACAAAATAATTAACTTTTTTTAAAAAAACTACAGATGTTCTTAAGGAATACAGCAAGGATAACTCACAGCCTACGTTATTGTACACACTTAATACCACCTAAATTGTGCCAAATTGGTAGAATAAAGCTCTGTTTAACCTCATTCAGTGGTCTCAGGGCTCCATAGCTGTGTACTTCTGGGGCCAGCCCTGGTAACCGAGGTGTAGCACTCACTGCTGTCTTCAGAGCATTTGTCACTGGGGATTAGTAGTTTTCCCATAGCACCCAAAAGCCCTGGCCCTGGAGCAGAGCCCCCCTGTGCTCAGAGCTACATGCATATGTGCTGGTGTTGCCTTTGTAATGTTTCAACTTGATCGGGGAAAAAAAAAAAAAAAAAAATCCTGTGGGAGCAAGGTTTGGGTTGGCTGTAAACCAACATGCGCACACTTTAATAACATACATCTACGTTCAGTGATTTCAGCTCTTATCTTTTAATCAGAAGCTATAGGACCCTAACCCAATTTTAAACAGCTTACAAGTGCAGATTTTAAGTCTTACCTTTTATTTTCTTTGTACAGAGGTAAGAAGTGAGAAAAATCACTGTTATGGAAAAAACTGTTACAGAAAGTATTATTCCTCAACAGGTTTTAAGTTTTTCTACCAGCTTCAAAGTTGCTGTTTCTGGGTTACTCTTAATTAGTCCTGGTAACGGAAGGATTTGACAAAAATTTGTGAACCCTTATCCTTACAGGGTTTGCAATTACATTAATTAATTTGTTTTATATAAATCAATTCACACATCTGAATAGACCTAATTAAAAATAAATACATTTACAAGCTATCTTGTTACCGCAGCATTAAGGGTAATGAGTTCATTAAGCATCACATGAAGACATTTTCAGGCTGAGGGTACGGGCTGCAACATGTTGAAGACACTCGCTGCTGAGGAAAGGAGGCTCTGCCAACAGAGATTAGCCTATCTGCAACAAAAGCTTTTACTTCAAAGATCGTAGATAACGTTGGAGGGCTTAATGAGAGTATATTTTTAAAATGTAAATAGGAGGATCTAGTGGGCACATAAATTGCATAACACTCATAGCACACCCTCTGCTCTTGCTTATGGAAGTAAAGAGAGTAAAAGTTAACAAGTTACGTACGTCACTCCCCCTATTTCAAGGGGGTGTTCTGCTTGTAGATCAAGTCCTGTTGGTGCAGGAGTGCCTTAATAACTGAAACAGTATCACAAGTTTGAAATAGCTGCTGCACACCCCATTTGTCTGTGCACCCCTTTTGGTAAGGTTAGTCCCAAAATGCTCAACTGTTAACTGAAATAAATACAAGGTGTCTCAGCACACTGTTGTGCTGCTCTGCTTTTCAAAGGGTGAACTTCCAAAAAAACCTTTTTCAGATCACAATAACATAAAAAGCTTTATGGGCAATACTGAAAATGGGATTTATTTTATGTTACACAGGACTGATAATTGATTCTTTAAAAGTTTGCTGTGTTTTCACATGAAACATTAAAATGTTATGTGCTGAGCTGACAGACAGCGGAAATTTTTAATATGCTGAAATAAAATGTGCTTAAATAACCCTCCCCAATAGTCTTGCATTCTTTGCTTCGCTTATACTGAGAACCAGCCGTCACTTTTAAGTTTTAATAAGTTTCATATGTTTTGTAGAGGAACTGTGTTTGGTTAATTCTAACCTTTAATTAGTAGCCTCTGGATTGGTGTATACCCCAGGCACGGGGATGTTATTAGTGTGAACTGAAGGCTATGTGTGTTACTCCATAACAGATCAAAACAAACCTTGTATGCTCTGACAGCATTAAACCCCGCTGAGACCTTGTGCAGGATATGGTTTTCCAGTTGCAAAAGAAAATTGTAATTCACAAGCCTTTGCCAGATGTTGTCCTCCCATACTTACATACCTACTGAGTAGGTGGTCACCTAGGGTAAAGCCAAGTATGCCCTGTTAGAGCATTTGTCAGACTAAATAATTTTTTGAGGTCTTTTTCTTCCCTTTTTTCTTTCTTTTTCTTTTTACTTTTTTTTTTTTTTTTTTAAGAAAAGGAGCAGCAAAAAAATTTTAAAAAGCTGTGTTGGAAAATAGCTGTTTAATAGGAATAGGATCCTGTTGTTTTCCAAGAGGAATGCAGGGCCATGCTCATGATCTCTTGAAGGGGGAAGGCTTAGAGGCTCAAAAGAGTGGGTTGAAAACGTGATTTCTGCTGAACAATGTCACTGCGGACCACGCTGCACCGTAAACACTGCGGTAACACAAGATCATGAGACAAACAAAATGAGGAGAACGAGAGATTGCAACAGAATGCTTTGAAAGGGGACTTCAGAAGACATTCTTTTGTTAAAATTAGAGATGTCCCGGTAACCAAATGGAAGAGTCCCCTAAATGAGAATAAAATGTACTGCTGGTTGCTCATCCCTGGCATTTTATTAGCATACTATCAGACTGTTATCAGATTTTGCCAGGTCGGCAAAAGTCATCTTTGTTATCTGTAAAAATTTTTTCCCAGAGAAAACGGTTTAAAGTTTGCGTGGAAAAGAGAAGCTTAAACAAAAAAGTTGTACTCAACCTTTTCTTTGGAAACAGCTTGGGTGACTCTGCCTTGGTGTTTTTTTACATACTCAGCTGTAAACACAAAAACATGACTTACATATTGTAAATGTTATTGCAACTTTTGCGGTCCAAGAATATAAGTGAGGCAGGATTGTGGACAGAAATTAAAATTAAAACAGTGTTACATAATTGGAAAACACGGAATAATTTTTAGACTTAGTGTTCTTCAAATAATTTTATGTAAAATTCTGTAAGTAAAAGGACAAGTTTCTGGTGTTTTAGGATGTGCAGATGGCTTTTATTTTTTCCAGGAGATTTTATAAACATGGCAAGTAATGATTGCAAGTGATTTTATACAGTAAAAAGCTTAAGATTACTTTTTAAAAGAAATTAAATTCTCCCTGGCATCTGGAGTTTTTGAGAAGAATAAGATAAACTTTTGACTCTGAATGCCATAAGGTACTTATGGTATGACTGCTTGAAGCCACAAAAGTCTTATCTGCTACAATGGTGGAAACCAGCCTGTGAACACCAGACATTCAGTGGCATACTTACATGATCTATTTTTGACCAGACCTAATGTAAGCATTGTGATAAAAGGGCAGGTCCTGCCAACAGTTCGGCACATGAAGTGAAGTGAAGCGCAATTGCCGAAAGCCGGTGGTGTCACACAGCAGTCCTGCAGTTTTCCTTCCAGCAGCAGTTCAATGGAGCCGTGCCTATGGGCACAGGTACTCTCCTGCAGGATCAGGCCTGCCTGTGTGCAAGTGAGATTGCTTTACTGAATGCTTTGATGCTTGCCTGAATAACCTCTCAATAAACGTAGTGCAGAAAGTGCCTTCCTTTTATTCTATTAAAAGGCACGTGTAGCTTTAGTTCTATCGATGGAGACCTTCCTCAGGAAAGTCAGTAGCTGTGGTAGGAGTGAATTAAAACTAGTCACACAGCTATTATGTTACAGTACATAGAATGCAATGATGTTTCTTTGTCTAGGAACACCACACTGTTTTGAGCAATTGTCCCATATGTGCCTTTTCATGCATCTTGGATTTAGTGGTATTACATTCTGTGTCCATGTAATCAAAGGAAAAAATCTTCTCTCCCACTGGCAACAAGAACAAACTATTTATATGAATCTGGCTTTAAGGGCCTCCAGAACTAAATTTTGTGTGTAAAAAAACCAATAAAAACCTGAGCTAAGCTTTGAGGTTTTAGAAGAAACCTGAAAAGCCGGGGTAGTTTTTCTCTCCTTGTTCTCCCTCTTTTGTCTTTCTCTTTCTTTCTAATAAACAGACAAGGCAAATCTTCCAACAGGCTCTGCAGTGTACCTCTCTCTCTACAGGTAAAGAGTGCAGGTCATTTCTTTCAAGAATATCATCTTCCTGAGATTAAACTTGGATTAATCTCTTCTTCAGACAGGTGACTTTCCACTCCTTGACAGAAATCTGAACAGCATGAAAAATGGTTCTGGTCAAAATTACAGATCAGCTGGAAATTCACAAGCAGTCGCACAGGATTTCCTCTGGAGAACTGACTGACTGACTGACTGAGAGCCATTTTATTTGCCAGTTATGTTGTTTTCCTCCAGAGGATAATAGACAAGCAAATTAATTAGTGAAAATAAGCTACAAAACCATCAAAACATTCAGGCAAAGCTTCACTCAAACTAACATGTTCAGTGAAACAGAAACTTGGACTGGCAGCTCTCTGTTTTTACACTATTTGTTGATTCTACTGACAGCTTTAATCATTGCTGAGCTGACATACTGGTGGTACAAATGAGTAAATAAAATGTCAGTTTTGCTTACGATGACATTGAACATAACTGTTCAACCTTGACAGGTCTATATTTGTAGACAAGATAATAATTTCTTTAGACTTTCCTGCAAGAATAACATGTCTAAAATCTGCACTGCTACCACATACATGGCCTGTAAACACTAAAAGTCAGCTATTTTTATTTGTGACCTTTTGACAAAAACTAATGGTGTCATTTTTTTTTTTACCGAGTCAGAAGAGCAGAACAGCCAACATGCACCCAGCTCCAGATCACAGAGCAAGTGCCCCACCTCGCCAACACTGACGGGAATCCCTCTATCAGCTCCTGTGGGCTCAGTGTTGACTCTTCCAAGAGTTGCACAAAACTCCAAGTTTTTCTGCTAAAAATCTCGTGTCAAAGAGGTTCTTTGTTTAAGGCATAACCTGAGTTGTCTGTCAAATGTGGGCCCCCATCCAGCAAAGCACTTAAGCACACGTGTAGTGTTGTTGAAACCAACGGGACTACCGCTCACATGCTTAAAGTCACGCGTGTGTGTAAGTGCTTTGCCGGCCTGAGGCCTTGCAGAAGTCCTTTATATCATGTTGATTTCAAAGCACATTTCGTTATTACATCACTGTGCTGTTCTTGGCAAGGAATGAATTAATAAATGAGACAAGGAGAGGTCCGGCAGGAGCTGCTGGGGGAGTGGGACACTGCATTCCTTTCAAAACAAGGTTGTGGCAGTAAGTTTTCAGGAGACATGAATCAGCCACGTAGGGAGCTATAAATAATGTGAAGCAGCTGGGCCGGGTGACATACTGCAGCACCTTGTATATTGCAAGAACATATCAATATTGGGTACATTGTGTTTTTAATCTGTCCACAGACTTGGCATCCATCAACCCTCCAAGGCCAACCATATTCTGGTCAGTGTGAGAATGCACTCGGGCCTTCTCTCTGCACAGGATTTTTATGCTATTTCACAAACTGGGATTGCATGGCTGGAAAACAGCCCTGTTGTAAAGCCACAGCACTGGCATGCAAGTGCTTTACAGATATATTAAAACCAAAATGTCTCCCTTGAGGACACCAAGGTCTGTAGTACCACCTCTCTTGAGGTGGTAACCATAGGGTTGGATGAGACACATGTTCTCATATCACAAGCTGAGCTCTTCCACACGGATGCTCTGTTGCCTCCTGGACCATGTGGCCATAATTGTGCTGCCGTTTGAGTGCTGGAACCAAAG
Organism: Machaerirhynchus nigripectus; assembly: GCA_013397975.1. Lineage (NCBI taxonomy): Eukaryota > Metazoa > Chordata > Aves > Passeriformes > Dicruridae > Machaerirhynchus > Machaerirhynchus nigripectus. The sequence continues at coordinate 648,872 of VZRQ01009091.1, forward strand.
CTGAGCTGCTTTCACATGCACAGTCGTGTTCAGATCGTGCATTCTGGGAAGTCCAGGAACCTGTGGCCATGACACGGCCATGGTACTTGCCAGCAGCCAACCTTGCACCCTGTGGCTGGTTGGTTGTCTTGGCAGCCAGAACCCCGCCTGTTGGTGAGATCTCAGAGCCCATGTTCCAGAGAGCCCTGGGCCACCTGGTCGAGGCACTGCACTAGCAATGACAGCTCACCCAGGCTAGCGAGATGCAATGGAATCTGCAGGCACCATCTGCTCAGATAAGGATGGTGGCAAAAGCCCCACTGGTGTCTCCCCTTGTCATGGTCCTACTTAAGAAGGAAGTAGCTAAGTGGAAAAGAAAGAGTACTTTGGGAAATAGGGCAAGAAAAAGAAGACAGGAGGTACAGGAGGGGCGAGGAAGGAGGAGGAAGAGGAGCAAGAGGGTAACAAGCAACAACTGTATGAAAGAAATATCCTAGAAACAGCTGAAGGTCCCTTTTGGGACTTCTCACTGAGGACCTGCTTAAGTGATGATGGGGAGGGTGTTGCAGCTATGCCCAAGTGGGATGGTGAAAGCATGTTTTCTGTGCTGCAAGAAGAGGGTGTTGGGGTGGAAATCTGGGAGTGGAAATTTGGTACCACAAAGCATCTGGTCTGTTGTTGTCTAGGAAAGGCATCGATGCCTCTTTCATTTTGCTGAGATTGGGGTATGACTTTTGCTGATCACATGAATGGGAGGGAACAATGGAAGCTGTGGAGATTTCTAAATAACTTTCACACACAATAAACATAGATAAATAGCATAAATATAGTACCTCTTCCCTTTGAAAGTTTCTTTCAAGGAAGCCACTGTGCTACAGATACTGACAAGCAGCTGGAAGAAACAACTTTCAGTACTGTGAAGGCCAGTGGGAAAAGGGGCCAAGCTCCCTATCAGAGCCTCAGCTTCATATGCCTTTTCTGTTGAAATCTGCAAAATCTTGTAAGGAAGGACAAGGGATTTATTTTCCATTTCATCTGGGAATTCTAGAAGTTTGGGCCCATTTTTCATTTTTTTGCATGCTTTTGATTTATTTGCTTATTATTACTGGTAGATTATTTTAATGCCATTCATGGCCAGAATACAACCAATCATGTAATTAAGTGTAAACAAAGTAAAACCAACTACAGTTTTCTAATCTGAAAGGGGGCCTGAATTAGATTTTTTCCTTGAACTAGGACCCAGTGTCCCCTTTGATGAAAGCTGGAGGAAAGCTCTCAGCAGCAGCTTAAACACACATTACCAAACTCACAACAGAGAAGGAGCACTCACACGCTTTCAAGAGGATGTTTTGCATCCGGTTATTCCAGCAGGATGCAGCACTGCTGATATAGAATTGATGCTGATATTGCTGAATTGATGCTTTTCCTGGGAAACGTCATTTGGAGAAGAGCTATAATCATCTTTTCTGATAGATATATTGCACAGCACTGGAACCTGATACAAAATGAGTACCTAATCCAAAACTCTGTCACCAATGGTAAAGTTTCTATGCTTTCTCTGGGGCTTGGATCAATTTCTCTGTCTGTAATTGCTGATATAGGAAGAATCTCATTTTTGCTGTGGCACTTGCATTAAAACAGAGCTATCATTTGATCAAGGTTGTTGCAATATATTTGCTAACAGAGACAACTTCTTTGAAGGATTTAAATCTGCTAAACCATCTGGGAAAGTGAAGATAATGCAAAATCTAATTTTAAGGCATGTAAATGTAATGCAAAAGGTAATTTTAATCAATGTCAGAAGTGAACCACTTTTTACAATCATGTTCTTATCCGCAATTCTTAGGAATAATATACCACAGCTTTCACATTTCTTCTTTCAGGACAGCTACTTTCAAATTATTCTCCTTTTAAAAATGCTTCAGGAGAGAGGCAAGAAGAAGAGCTTGTGATAATATAATGCAGGACACGTGTTATGTTCCCACAGCCTGTCACATTCAGCTTACCTCTGTGTGCCATTCTAGTGTGGCTGTAACTGCGCTGGATAAGGAATTACCTCTCCAGCCTGATGCCTACAGCTCATTGCTGCCCTCCTGCAGAGGGAAACTTCAACAGCTGTGGGTACACAGCTTTTTCTTAGCTCAGCTAATCTCATTTTGAGCAATTTTGGGTTGCAGGTGCTGGCTGGTATGGGTTTTTGTCTGGAGCAGTTTTGGCAACACTGCCCAAGTAGGAGCTTCCTCCTGCAAGTGAGGAGGACCTTAGTGCCATGTCACGATGCTTTGCCAACCCCCCTGAGCCCCTTAGCCATGGGATGCCTGCACAGAGCACTGCCCATTCTGGAGCTCACTGGTGAGCCACTACAGCTGGGGACAGGGCTGCAGCCATGACTGCTGCTCAAGCTGAGCCTGTGGTGGTCTCACCAGGCAAAGGTCAAAGACGCTGACAAAGCACACCTTTCAAAAATCACAGAGCTTTCTAACCTCTGCCACCAGCGAAAAGTTAGATGTGAAAAATCCTCTAGAGATCCTTGCAGGGGTTCTAAACCTCTGCATGAGTTGAGCCAAGTGGCTCTATCCAAGAAGGGTGCCTGAAAACTAAGGTTAGAGAAAGGAAGTGTTAATTTAGGTGGGGGATGTCGGTGCATGGACGGGTTATGGGTAAAACTGACAGCACCTCCCAGAATGAATAGGTCGCTATACAGTGGTAGAACCTGGGGAGGGCAGAGGTCTTTTGGGAGGGGCAGGGAAGGAAAATCCTGCAGGCTGTGAAGTGCACCAGGGAAGGGAGAAAAGGAGCACCTGGTCGCTATTTACCACTTTCCTGTGCTCTTCTGCCCTCTGCTCCACTTGGCTGTGAGCAGTGATGGTGTTAATCAGTTTTCAAAGATGGCATTTCTTCTGCATGACACTGTTTACTCTGGGTGTAGGAGGAGGTGACCCACTGATTATCCTGATGGACCAAAGGAGCAGAAAGTCAAGTTTCAAGCTATTGCTGTGACTTAAGAAGTATGCAACTCTTTTGCCTCTGGACGTAATCAAGTCAACATGTTCGGTATTGGTTTATGCTTAAAAAGCAAAGTAAAAGCAGATGAAGTGTATTTATAGGTTCATCAGCCAGTGAATGATGAAATGGAAAAAGAAATTAATAGGAAAATGTCAGCCAGGATAGAGGAGGGAATCAGTGTGAAGTTCACATCCAGACCAACAATTTGGAGTTAATTCCAAAGACAAGGGTATCTTGATTTACAGTAAGAAAAAATTGACACCTTATCAACTCTGAATTTAAATGTAAACCATAAAAAAAATAGTGTGAAGAAGATCCTTTTGCCAGATTACTTCAGGCTAGGAAAGGTTAAGGGGCACTTTGGTCTGGCCACTTGAAAAAGTGTGGCTTTGATTTAAAGCTCAAAATCTTAAATAAAAAAAAGAACAGAGAAAGCAATGTTACAACAATGAAGCACAGTCTCCCTTACACTTCCCAGCTCCAGATAACTTGGGTGTAACTCTTGAGAGCAGTGAAGAGAAAAGTAGAGGAGGAAGATACCTCTTTGGTCTACATATTTCTGCTCTGCTAAAATTGCTGCTTTTTGTGCAAGCAAAGTCTGATATTTAAAAGCTATTTTTGGCAACATGAAATACAGGGACAAGCAGAAAGAAACAGCAGCCTTGTTAACTGAAATGGGAGGGCAGGCTAGTAACACAGGATACCATCACTGAACCATCCATCTTTTAAAAATTATTTAGGGAGTTGAGAAGAAGACTTTGTATTTCATAAAAATCTCATTGCCTGATCTAGTCCAGTATTAAAGAGAAAGGGATATGAGGAAAGCAGCATAATGAAACCCAGCCCAAGGAGGCCAGACTAGAACAAAGGAGTTGCTGTTGATCTTGTGTCAAGCTTTGCCACAGTTTGACTGTGTGAGCTGGAGCAAGTCTTTGTGTCCATGCTGCCATCAAAGGTGTGATTGCAGCTCATATATTCATGCCCCCGAGCGCTCTTTGCATCAATTTAGCCATCTGTACCAGGGCCATCATACACTTCTACCTCTTTTAAAGGCTGTAGCAATGACTGACGTAATCCAAGTTTGCAAAAGCTTTTGTGGTCTACTGATGAAAAGCATGGAAATGCAAGCTGCTGTAATATTTCTGCTTATTGAACTTACTGATAGAGGCATGTGTCTTGCTGCTGGAAGAATCCTTTAATAAAACAAAATCCATTGCTCATCCACTTTTTTCTGGCTGCAAAACTATTGCTGTGAATTGACGCACGCTTAAAAATCTAAGCCAGAGCACAGAACTGAGCAATACTACACATATATATGTTCTTGGCAGTGCCTTGATGCAGATCATGACCACGATCTGTTTAGTGAATGTATGTTATTTAATGATCCATCCGGTGTTGATTTAGAAAAGAACAAATTGGAATATTTGTGCTTAAATGGCAACTAGGAGAAGATGGCTCAAAATGAACTGTTCCCTTGGTTCTGGTAGATCTCAGGGCTAGAAGCAGACCCTTGAAATGGCTTTAAATGAGCCCGAGTGGAGTTTGCACACTGATGTTCATAATACAATTCATGTTTCAGAAAAGTAATAATTGAGAACACACGCATAATAGAGGCTCAGTGAACAAAGCTTGTAATGCATAATTTGCAAGGAATATTTCTTTAAAAATGCAGAGCAGGAATATCACTTATCATTCCCACATGGAACAAGTGGTGAAAAGGTTGTGGAAATAATTTTTATTTTTATCATATGTTTTCCCTAAATGTTGGTATAGGAATAAACGCTTTTTGCTATTACTTACAATATGCTATTGTTTGACATCCAGCATTACACTTGTGTTTGAATAGCTTGCCCTTGTAGCATCCTTCTTTGCCTTTGTTGATTAAGTCGGAGATAAATATACCATTGTTTTCATGGTATATAAAAGCTATTCAGTCTCCTGCTGGGTGACTGAATATTAGAAGAATGGCAGGAGTGATCTTAGTTGAATAACACAGACAGTTACTCTTTAGACTAAGGAACCAAGATTTAATGCTCTGATCCAGTTTCCTTCAATTCCTTTGCCCTAGGATGGTGTACACAGCTCCTGGAGACACTGGCTGACTGTATGACTCCCATTGCTACTCAACTCCTCTGAGGAGGAATTTGCAGCCTGAAGCAGGTCTATAGGACTTGCAGATGAATAAAACTTCCTGCAGTTGGTTTCATTTGACTTGTGTGGTCAAAATGAATGGTTGGTCTCCTGTGAAAGGTGATCAAGGAGGTTCTGCTAAAAAATGTGTGAGTTTCTCACAGAATGTATTTCAAGTTTTAGAAAAACACAGAGATGTAGGGGATGAGGTAGTTTTCAATGTTCCATTTTTATGGTTTTCAGGGGAACACTTGAAGTTTAGAATAAGGAATAGATACATTGATTCTTGCTCGCTTTTTTTTGTCGGAACATCTCATTTTATGACCATATATTGCCACTTCCATGTGAAAGGCATAGCAGGTCACCATTTTATTCCACGGAAAACAGCTGCAGTAGGTTAGCAGACATCCTTCACTATGTCCCAGCTGCTGACAAACAGTTGAGTTCTACTGATGTTGATGGACACCAATGCCTCATCCCTGGAAGTGTTCAAGGTCAAGTTGGATGGGGATCTGAGCAATCTGGTTTAGTGAAAGTTGTACCTGCCCATGGCAGTGGTGTTGAACTCGAAGATCTTTGAAGTGCCTTCCAACTCAAACCATTCTATGATTCTGTGATATATCATGCCTAATCAAATCATATTTTTAAATATATTCAGTTCTATCAAAAGGTAAGGAGTCTGGGATCACCTGGCACAACTCCAATTCACTCTTACCAATGTGAAAACTACAAGTCAAAACAGCAGTGCTTTTCTTATGCTTAAAGAGATACAGTGCAAAAATACAAAGATAAACAGACATTAAGATATGTAGGTATGTAAAGGACTCAGTGTTTTCGAAGCTCAGTGTGTCCCCAAGGGCTTTTGAAGAGACCAGGAATCTCAAGATGCTGGCAGGATCACTGAGTGAGGTACACTGTCAGGGCTGTCACTAAATCACAGAACGGTTGGGGTTGGAAAGCACTCTGAGTGACATCTTCTCTATCCGCCTCCTGCCCAAGCAGGGCTGCCTAGAGGAGTGGCCAAGAACTGTGTCCAGGTGCCTTTTGAATATCTTCAAGAGTAGGAGACCCCATAATCTCTCTGAACAACCTGTGCCAGTGTTCGGTCACCCTCAAAGTGAAAAAGTGTTTCCTAATTTTTGGGAGGAATCTCCTGTGTTTCAATTTGGTCCCATAACTGGGCACCAGTGAAAAGAGCTCTTCTCTGTCTTCCTTATCACCCTCTCTTCAGGTGTTTTACACACATTGATGATATCTCTCCTCCCAGCCTTCTCTTCCTTAGGCTGAACAGTCCCAGCTCACAGCCTTTCCACACAGAAGAGATGTTCCTGTCCCTTCATCAGCTTTGTGGCCCTCGGTTGAACTCTCTCCAGTATCTCCATGTTTGTCGTTTACTGGGAGCCCAGATCTTGACACAGTGTGGTCAGGTGTGGCCACACTGGTGCAGACGGAAAGGATCACCTGCCTCGACCTGCTGGCTACAGGGTGCAATTATTACAAGGAGGCATTTATTACAACCATGTTCCTTCTGACACAGTTTATCATCTACAGGGTTTGCAGTGATTTAGTGTTCTCAGAGGCATCCAATTTTGTACTTTGAACTCCTGATAATACCCAGAAAAAGACCATATCCTGGATCCAGTGATACTTGGACAAACGCGTGCATCACTGGCAAAACATACCTCTTAATCTAGAAAGCTTGATTAGGGAAGGGAAAAGGAAGCAGAATTCCTAGAATTTTCTGAGGAAAGCTTAGCCCATGCAAGCAAGATGGGCAATATCCATCATCCACCAAAGAAAGACCTTGATTGTTCAGCATGAGGTCAGAACATCCGTTGTGGCGCATAGCCGGGGCTGCTCCAGCCTGGCAGCTGCCATAGTCTCCTGGACACTGTGGGTTGGTGCAAGGCCCAGAAAGCTTTAATAAATAAGCTCTGCTGAAAAGAGGTGAGTTGATAAATATTTTTGCTTGTCTCATAGAAGATATTTGGTTATCTCATAGAAAAGCTGTGCAAGCCAAAAGAGAGAGTGACCTGCTGCATGGCCCTGCCAGGGGCTCCTCACCCCTCTAGCCCTCTTTCTCCCTTCACACTGCTCCATTGCCAAGTACCAGTACAAAATCCTTACTGCCTAGTGTGCCAGTGCCATGCAGGGGGTTACCCCTGAGACCGTCTGTATTTCTCCATAGACCAGGTCTGGTAATACAAAACCTGAAAAATAACAGGAAAAAATTGCCTGAAAGTTACCCTGAGACTGCTTCTGTGCCCCTTTTAGGGGCATGAAGTAACTTAATTTCAGGGGCAGCACACAGAAATCCATGTCTCTCCAGGAGTTTGCCATTAGCTGGGAATGACATGGTACTCTCTGCTATGTGGGCTAACATCCACAAAAGAGGGATGAAGACCTGCCCGAGCCTGCAATCACATTACACATACTTCACTTAGTACCCTCTGAGGTGCACCACAGATATCTTACCAGATAAGCAACCCCTTGCATTGAAGTCTATCAACTCAATAAACTTACATCTTCCTTTAAAAGCAACTTGCTTCCAAACAATGGTGCATAATGTAAAAAAAATATATGTTGTGTAGCTTACATGAAGTTTTAATCTCATTTTCGGTAATTGTTTAAACAGAAATGTTTCATTTTATGTAAACGTTAACATTATGTTAAGCTGTATTCTACTTCTGTGTACTAACAAAGGTCACAAACAGAGTAATAAGTGTTTGAGGTTTGCAGGATTGCTTTGATGTAAATTCTATTTGCCACTGGTATTCTTCATTTACCACATATATCCCCCGAGAACAGCTTGCCTGCATAGCTCATAAATTTGTTATAAATCATAATGCTTCTATTACATCATTTCCAACCTATCCGAGCTAAATACACAATGTGATTTTTTTTTCTCCCTATGCGAAATTTCCAGTTTGGTGGCATATCTGCTGCATAATAAATTCCAGACAGTCATTCTTTCATGGTATATCTAATGTCTGCATTTTGGACCCAATCTAGTTGATTATTGAAATCTGTGGGAGTTTGCCAGCAGTTACAACAGGGCTAGAATTGTGTTCTCTTTGTATCTAACTTGCCTTTGTTGGAGCAGCATGCAGGTTTGGAACCAGTTTCTAATGAGAATGTATCTGGAGCTGCAAACACCAAATATACTAACTGTCTGCTGAAATGCTGTTTGGTGCCAGCAGTGGGTGTTGGGTTTCTAATTCAACGCTGTTTGTTTCCTCTTATGATTTAGTGCCACAAAATTCATCTGTTACACTTTGCAACAAAGGCAAATGAGGAAAATGTTGGCTTACAATGAACATTACTGCAATCTGGCAAAAGGGCAGTGATGCACCATATTTCTGTTTGGTTTCTACTATGCAAACTTTCATTCCAAAATAGGGAAAGGGAAAAAATTATGTGATTTTATGTGACAGTATTAGCAATGCTATTTATTAAATCTTGTTGAAAGATAAGTCTGTTAGTGTAAGCCGCCATTGGCAAGCTTTTTTTAATACACATTCGTCTCCAGAAGTGCGTAATCTATTGAATTCAGTGGAATTATCCATATGCATTCAGTTATTCAGTTCAGTGTCTGCAGTGTTGTGACTTTCTCTGGTAGGAAGCAGAAAGGTGAGATAAAACTGCTGGTTTATAATATTCAGAAATACTCAGACTAAGAATGGCAAATGCATCAAAGTCATAGTAAACGTGCTCTGCATTTGATCAAGGGCATAATTTGGTGCTTACGTGTGGGTCTACCTGTTTTCTGCTTATCTCTGGTAATGATATGATGATGAATAAAACTAGAACTGCCTGAATAATGAAACAGTATTCCCTGTGTCTTTTTAGTGCTTAGCACAGTGAGTCAAGTATTCCCCATGGCTTGTTGTTTCCCTGCTCTGCCTCTGGTGGAAAACCCTTGGGTGTAGGCAGCTTTCTGCTGATGACTGTATTGACAACTGTCATCTCCAAGAGCTTCCTTTCCACCCCAGTCAAACCACCCTGCAGAGGAGCAATGTACCTGCAGGGCTGAGACAAGAGTCAAGAGGACAGACACAGGTCAATTATGTACATTTTGCCAGCAATTTCCCGTATAGCCCAAGTCCATTTAAAACAAAAACCACCTATCAAGCAATCCCTTGAAATTATTTACTCTTTTATGGTTTCAAAGTATGGCAACATTATACCTTTAATGGAAGCCCAAATAAACGGCATACGCTGCAAAGTGTCTGTGAACGGGTTTTATGAGCTTGACTTCTTATGTCACACACTGGTAGCAATTACGACTTCAGCAAATGCCTTGGGGACATAGAAGAGCATATATAGAGTTTTAATGAACGTATAAACTGATAATATTTATTTTAAAAGTGTGTTATCACACTGAGAGAGCAGGTGGGGGAAATGTCATGAATAATGAAAAGATTTATTGTTGCAAAGTGCTTTACAAGTGTTACAATATGTTAAAAAATAGTGGTCTCCAGTAAAGGCGCTGGCTGCACAGAGGAAGTCTCACTGGCTCAGCTCATAGGCAAGCACCACAAAGACTCCGTGGACTGGGCCTAAGGG